>JAQQSE010000200.1:130000-709536 GCA_035772565.1 Antheraea assamensis | reverse complement strand
TAAAACAGTTTCGTGTCTACAGTAAATTAATTATGGGATACATAAAACTAGAAGCTTTCAATAGTTTTTTGTTTCTTTTGGTGATTATAACAGATAAGTGAAGTGAAATGCTGCATAGGTACATATAGTACATAATCCAGCTGTAGCAGTAAGTCGTTCTGACATTGCGCCATGCCATCTCCTAGATTATTGGTAGGTTTACTGCCATCCAAGTGTCTACTCATAGTAAGCGAGCCCCAGATAGATTGATAACAATTGCGGATGGCATAGTATAACATGGTATTTAGAATTGGCAATGGAGATGGTGAACAGGAGTACTCCCTCAAACAATATTGACTCGAGATTATCATAGATACCCCTGTTACGAAGAATGAAAATTGTTAGCTTCATTGAACGTCAAACCAGCACAAATTTTTAAAATAGTAGGTATTGAAGGTGCTCACAAGTACAAGAAGAATGGTGCTTCATTATATCATAGACTTGATGAAATTATTAAATTTTCACTCACAATTCTGGGCAACAAACATGTTTTGAATGGTCTAATGTCTCCCGGGGGTTCACTGTGGGTCCCAAGAGCAATCTCTTGCTCAACTTGTAGGCGGTCCTGTTCTGCTCTTTCTCTTCTTCCTCTCTCCAATCTTCCTTCCCTCTCTCACTCTGTGGGTGTGGAGTTGTTCTGAAGGGTGCTGTCAAATAGACTGAACCAATTAGATATTTCAATAAGACTTATATAAGTGATTAAGATAAAACTAGCAAATAACTATGCAGTCCATCTATTGTTAAATACTCATCTATGTTTAATACAATCAAATCAAAATAATCAATTTAGGCCCGAATAAGCGCTTATGACTGTCAAAACTACCACCGGTTCAGAAAATAACCCCGTCATCGAGAAGAACCCGCAAGAAAATCAATTAGGTTTCTTTTTCACTTTTAATAAACATCTTAGAACTGCCATCCTAAGCTGAAATACTTCAACTAGCTTTTAAAAATTGCGATACTTTAGTTTCATTATGCGGGTTCCTCTATTTGTATAAGTGTGAATTTTCCAATTTTTTGTACACATGTATTCATATAAATGGGAGCAGGCGGAAGGGCAACGAAACATTACATTGTCGTTTCCGTCCAACAAATCGTTAAAATGTTATCACATATTTAATTTGGTATCAAAAATGTATTAAAGTACTAAAATACGAACTCTCTCTATAAATATATACAACATTCTGTTGCTGTTGATCTTTAAAACTATATGTAGAATCTATAAACACATATATATGGCATATATTAGGTATATATATATATATATATACTGAACAAAAAAGTTTTTGTAGAATAATAAAAATAACCTCAAAACAATTGAGAAATGCACCGACTCCATCGTAGCCTTTCTGTTTCTTTTCATGTGGGAGCTTCGCAGCCGGTGGGAGGTAAGGAACCGGATCTCTCGCCGCGAACAATGCTAATAAATTAGGTGGAAGGAACTGCGTCATGGTGGGGCACGCTTCACAAAATCACCACATAAAATTAAACATTATTATGTAAAAACGTTTATTCGTGAAACTAAATTTGTTCTGGACACACTAAACTTTAAATATTGCTTTATCAATCACAGATTATTCGTTGACATTCAGTATTTCATTGTAAAATATTATTTCTTTAAAATCAAACGAAATAGACGGCCATATGTAAAAAAATAATTGGCATTTTGTTTTTTTAATTATTACACCCTCTGGACACAAGTCTTTTAAGCCTAACTTAGTAATATAACTACACTAAGTAAAATTGGCATTTTGATATTGACCAAATTGCCATGTACACTATGACATGAATACCATTGAAAAAACAACAATTGTTAACAATTTCGTAAAACGAATAAAAACGTAGGACATTGACACATTATAAGAGTGGCATAATATGATGACCGTTTTGAAGTTTGTCTGACGAATCTAAATTTGAAGGCTGCGTGGAATGATGATTCGACCTTATATAAAAATTCCCGTTGTTGTGGTGAAACCAAACATTGTGTTTAAATCATAACAAAGAGCTTAGCGAACATTACGCTAATTGTCGAGATAAAAGAAACTAATGCCAAACACTTATCGATGTTTATTTTTACAGAATTTACTTTTAACTTTTCATCATTAGTTGTACATTGTGGTGTTATTACTTATATCTTCATATTCTATTAGATTTAGCCATTTTCTTTTTGAATTTAAAAATACAATAAACTCAAAAAGTATTTATTAAAAGTCACTTAAAATCACATCCTATTAGTTATATTATGACCTCCGTGCTTAAACAACACCACAATTATTATGACAAGAATGAGTACAAGTGACAAACATGCCCCTGCAATCAAAATAATAAGAAAGTTCCGACTTAGACATGAATTGGCACCACGGATGGGTCCTCGGATCCTAAACGGGCTTTGATACGCCGAGGTCTGGAAATTCGGTTTCTGCTTATCCATTCTGTCTCTGCGGTTTTGCAAATATCTTATAAGGCTCTGTCATGAACAAACATTAATGCAATTAAAAATTATTCGGCAGTATGACGGGGATGTGGAAAATAGTTAAATTACAATTATGCGTGAAAACTTTCCACTTGAAGAGAAACTTTTGAATTCAATAACATATTTTAATATATTTTACGTGTTCCCATAACAACACTTTTTTTACAGAATCAAATATGCAGCTCATAACATACCTTACGAATTACAATAACGAGTAGCCTTAACAAAAGTACCTTTTTTCTATGTAGTGTGTATATAGTAATTCTATAATCGTGTTATAGCTGTTTCACTTCTGGAGCATTTCACGTGAAGCGGACAACGAAAAAATGTTGAGGTTCTAAAATTCGTTCATACTCAGCCGAATTGTACTTCTAGTAGATATGACCGTGACTGAATACACAGTTTTTTCCTATGATGTTTCTTTGTATAGGCTTCTAAATAAGTCATATTTGAAAATCGGAGTTATTGGAAGCATTTTTTCGAATTGAACAAATTTACAATAAAATATTAAACGCCGTGTTTTATGAGAAAATTAATTGCTTTTTTTAAAAATAAAATAAAAGTTAAAAAAATACTTCTATTATATACAAAACTAGAAGTAAATTTTCAAAACGAAATTTCAGTAACATGGCCGATCGTTTTTTACTTCTCTTTTATATCAAAACGCATCTTAACATACTCATAAAATATACTAGAACTTTTAAAATGAGAACTGCATTGGTTAAGGATATAGATAGAGTTACACACATGCCACACTGCGCTGAGGTCTGACGCTTGCCTAAATACTCGTAGGTTTAGTTGCCAGATATCGCCTTAAAAGGTGTAGATAAGATTGGTTGGGTTTTATGTTGTGGTGTCCTTTTTAGTTAATTCAGCTTAGAGACAAATTACACTAGTTAATTTCAATGGCAAATATTCAAGTATACTACTGGCCAATTGCCCTTATTTTGTTTTCTAATCTCATAACACTGTCCGAATTGAGCACTCTGCGAATTTCGCATCACTATAAGAAGAAGAAGTAGATGCAACTAAATAAAATAATATAAAAAATACCAGAAAAATTCTAACTATGAAGATTCGTACAGACTCTCGGAATCCTCTTATACTCTTTGGAATACAATTTTCAAGGTTGTAAAAGCCGCCCCATACAAATGAAAAATTGGTACACCTATTTTAACCATAAAACAGTAGTACTGGTTAGCTAGAAACACAGACAAATGAGATGTTACAACTAACATCTCGGAAGTAGTAACCTGTTAGAACTGTTTTCAAGAATACGGTCCTTTTAACTATAGGTCTGTGTGCTATGTAATAATCTAAAAAACAAACAATTTTATACGAGGCAACTATTGGCACAATTTGTTCTTACTGTTAATAATTATCTTCTCTCAAAAACGCTACAATTATCACGAAGACAGCGACTAAAGTTCCAACAGCTGCGATAGTACCGAGCCAGCGAAACGTATTAGAACTGCCGCATGAACGAGAACCAAAGTTCCTCAATGGCCTTTGTGATAGCAATGAACTAGTGATTTTGGCTTGAGCTGAAATAAATAAATCTCTTAGCTTTAGGTTACTTACAAATAGTGAAGTAACCTAGAACCACCTATTCTAAAGTTTAGTAATAAATTTGTAAAATGTAGGCTGAAACTATATAAACATCTACTGTGAGAACAGTATTGACAAATCTCTTTTTACTGCAAGTAGGCGGATTGCTCTATATTCTAGTCGCAAGGGATTTGGTTACCAAATCGCTAGCATAGTAGTAATTACAATATAATCATTAGAGGACGCCAAAAAGCCATTTTGAACAAATAAATTTATCCATACAAAATGTGATGCAATTATGTTTGAACGATACGACTAATGTTCGATATACAATACTTCGCTAAAGATTTAACAAAGGCCATGTTATACAATTAATTGTATTTGAATAAAAAAACGATTATCGACATTGCGTATAAAACTATTACAATATAGTATTGTGTTAAATAACCCACAATGTGTACGCAACTAAGTATATTACATTAATTAAATAAGTTATTTTACAGTTTTGCAATAATAAAACGCAAATTGTATATATTTTAAAACACGTATACTTACGAATCACTTCGATTGACCGCCCCGCTGTTGCTAATCTAAACATAAAATGCTTTTTGTATACAACTTCTTTACGTATAATTTATTTTCCAATAAATAATTAAAAAGAACTTATTTCATAATAATTAACTTCGGCAACCCCGCTTTTTTACACTTTATTGGTTAGCGTTTGTCCACAAGCTCATCTGATGTTAAATGATGATGTGGTCAAAGACGGTGGTTACGCTAAACCTAGAGGAGACTGGCTCTCAAGTGCAGCTGCCGGAACACACCCACTAGTGCTTGGTGACAGTTTTTCAACTTGAGGGTGGTAGCTAGTGGGCGGCAGACTTAGAAAAGGCCCTACCGCCATGCTATGGATTCATCACTGTTTTCACACCGAAAGCTCAGAATCAGTTGCTAGGATTCGTACCTACGTCCACCGATGCTGTGTCTGAACACTCTGAACAATCAACGCTTCAGTGCCTAACTTTAAAAGTGAAATATATATATTTGTCTTTGTTTTCTTTTTATTCTGGTAAGCTTAAACTATGTACATATTATGTTTAACCAATTAATGTTAGATACAAAGTTAAAACCGACGAAATGTATGAGTCAGTTGCATAACTAGTTACAAGGCAGTACGGTACCAAAATTAGTTGTAGGTAATTTAAAATCTGTTGGAAGCCGGCTCCTATGTCTCACGAATTCCTTATCAATGATGGTAGCTTGATTTCGGAATTAACAATAAAGAAACTGTCTTCCCCATGTGAGAATTACTTCATAAAATTAAGTTATCCATACATACGTGACGGCTACTCTTTAAATAGGTATAGAAATACGCGTCCAGAATAAAACGTTTAACCCTTACCTACATATTGTATGCTTGAATAAGTATTTAAATTATGGATCTGTCGTTTCAACCAAACGGAAACGTACTTACGACACTGGACTTTCAATATTTTCTTTGTTATATTTTATCATAACAGTAATATCTAATTGTTTATTTTACATATTTAGTGTGCAAAGTGACTTTTTATTAATGAAAAATAAATTTCACGAAAATATAAGATTTGTAAATATTCTGCAATCCTGACGCCGGACACTTGTACATGTCAAGTGTAGGATACCATAAAAAACAGTTTTGGCATTAATATTAGTTGTCTGTGATTAGTACAGAGAAGTAATGTCAAGGAAAATATTGGGATGAAACCCAAAGATTTTTGGATATGAAATTGAATAATCTTGTTCAAGTTTAGGGCGGACATTCGAATCGTCGGTCTAGACGATTCGGTGTCACGCGAAGAGGTGCTGGCGGTCGTGGCGAATAGAACCAAATGTGGGGAGTCTCAAATAAGGATTGGGGAACTTCGGCGTAATTGGGGTGGACAGGGGGCAATACATTTGTCCCTACCCCTGTCAGCAGCTAAGGAGCTTACCCAGGTAGGCAAGCTCCTCATTGGATGGAGTGTGGTGCGAGTGCTATTGTTGGACGAGAAGCCCATGCGGTGTTACAAATGTATGGGCTTGGGGCACACCCGCCCCATGTGCCCCTCCTCGTCCAACAGAGGAGAGGCCTGTTACCGCTGCGGTGAGTCGGGGCATATGGCGGCGACTTGCAAGGTGGACATCGCGCGCTGCGTCATATGCGCCGAGACAGGGAGGCCCTCGGGGCACCAAATGGGGAGCCGCAACTGCAGACCTCCCATCGTAAAGGGCAGGGCCTCCCCAGTAGTGGGAACAGGTCTCAGGAGAGAAGCTGCCAGGCCGGAGGAAGCTGACATGGAACACTAATGGATAGAGCCCATGTCAGCTTTCTCCAGGCGAACCTGAACCACTCCGCCGCTGCACAGGACTTGTTTGTCCAGTCAGTGGTGGAGTGGGGAATAGGGCTTGCGGTTGCCACGGAGCCCTACCTTGCTCCTTCCCGGCCACACTGGGCCGGGGACCTGAATGGCTCCGTGGTGATCACGACAGGATCCTGTTCGCCCCTGGCGGTGAGGGAGACAGGGGCGGGATTCGTGGCAGCCGCCTGGGGAGGGTACGCCGTTGTGGGGGCGTACTTCTCCCCAAACAGAGCACTGTGGGAGTTCGAGCGGTTCCTGGACTCCCTGCAGGGAGCAGTTAGGCGGCTGGTGCCGCTCCCCGTGGTCCTCATGGGTGATCTCAATGCCAAGTCGAGGACCTGGGGAGAGGCAGCCACGGACCCGAGGGGCGTGGCCGTTGAGGAGTGGGCAGCTGAAGTGGGGCTGTCCCTCCTCAACCAGGGGAACGTGCACACATGCGTGCGGCATAACGGGGGGTCGGTGGTAGACGTCTCGTTTGCCACCCCGTCTGTCGCACGCCGTGTCCGGGGGTGGACGGTGCTAGAGGAGGTGGAGACCTTATCGGACCACCGATATATCAGGTTCGAGGTCTCCACCTCCCAAGTCGGAATCGGCACCCGCCCCCGGAGGGGCGCGAAGTTCACCTGTTGGGCGGTGGGCCGCCTCAACCGTGAATTAGCGGAAGAGGCGGCCATCGCTCAGGCGTGGGCCATGCCCCCCCCTCAAGACGATGTCGACGCGTCCGCAGCCCGCCTCCGTCGTGCCCACACGGAGGTTTGCGACGCGTCGATGCCGCGGAGTGTACGCCGCCCAGACAAACGGGCGGTGTACTGGTGGTCGCCGGAGATCTCCGATCTCCGTGCGGCCTGCTCCGCGGCCCGGCGGCTGTTTGGGCGCAGCCGCCGACGGCGGCATCGGGACCCCGAAGTGGAGGCCCGGCTGTATGGCAGCTACAGGGAGTGCAGGAAGACCCTGCAGGCTGCCATCAGCCGGGCGAAGGAAGCGGCATGGGAGGAGCTGCTTCAAACGCTGGAGGGAGATCCTTGGGGGCGCCCGTATCGAATCGTGCGCAAGTTGCGATCCTGGGCGCCCCCAGTGACGGAAACCCTCCGGCCGGAGGTGGTGGCGAGGGTCGTGGGAGAATTGTTCCCCGACCCTCCGCTGCTGCCAGCTCCTCCCATGCCTCCGCCTCGGATGGAGGTTGAGGAGGCGCTTGACGACGGTCCTCCCCCAATAACGGAGGAGGAGATGGGGAGGGCTGTTGAGCGCCTCCTCAATAGACGAAGAGCGCCCGGCCCTGACGGGGTCCCGAGTCGGGTGCTCGGCCTAGCACTGGGCCAATTGGAGGGGTGGCTTCGGGAGCTGTTTGACCGGTGTTTGGCGGTCGGACAGTTCCCGAAGCCCTGGAAGCAAGGGCGGCTCTGCCTTATGGCGAAGGAGGGCCGCCCTCCGGACTGCGCGTCCGGTTATCGGCCCCTCGTCCTGCTGGACGACGCCGGAAAGGCATTGGAGAGAATTGTCTCCTGCCGGGTCGTCCAGCACTTGGAGGGGACGGGCCCAAATCTTTCGGACGCGCAGTATGGCTTCCGGGCAGGGCGTTCCACGGTGGACGCCCTGTGCCTCCTCAAGTCGCTGTCTGCGGAGGCGACCTCCCAGGGGGATAGGGTCTTGGCGGTGTCCTTGGACATCGCCAACGCCTTCAACAGCCTGCCGCACGGGGTTATTCGGGAGGCACTCCAATATTTCGGAGTGCCCCCGTATTTGCGGCGGCTGTTGGAGGCGTACCTCGAGGACAGGGAGGTCGCCTACGTAGACGGCGACGGGCGGATGATTCGCCGGCCCACAAACAGGGGGGTTCCACAGGGGTCGGCTTTGGGGCCGCTCCTGTGGAACATGGGCTACGACTGGGTGCTCCGCGGCGTGCTCCCATATGGAGCGCGCCTCATCTGTTACGCGGACGACACCCTAGTCGTGGCCCGGGGGGGGGAATGGCGGGAGGTGGAGCGCCTGGCCACGATGGCCACAACCATCGTGGTCAGGCGCATTAGGAGGTTGGGCCTCAGGGTGGCCCTCAAGAAGACCGAGGCCATACTTTTCCATGGGCCTCGGCGAGGGCCACCACCTGGGGCCCACATAATAGTGGAGGGCGCCCGGATCAGGGTATCGGCCCAGATGAAATATCTGGGCCTCACCCTGGACGGGCGCTGGCGGTTCGAGCCCCACTTTGCGGGGCTCGGGCCGCGAATTGCTGGGGCGGCGGCGGCACTCGGCCGATTGCTCCCCAACATAGGGGGGCCGGGCGCCGGGTGCCGTCGACTCTTTATGGGAGTCGTGCGGGCGATGGCCGCCTACGGGGCACAGGTCTGGGCTGATGCCCTCGGTGCTGCCAACGTACGCACGCTGCGTAGTGCGCAGCGCACGGTGGCACTGAGGGCAATCCGGGCGTACCGGACGGTGTCCTCAGCGGCGGCCTTCACGCTCGCCGGCTCCCTGCCTTGGGAGCTGGAGGCGGGAGTTCTCGCCGCCGTGTATGAATTCACGGCGGCGAGGAAGCGTGGTGGGGAGCCTCCGGCTCCCAGGGAGATCGAGGCGAAACGGAGGGAGATGAGGGAGGAGGCGACGGGAAGGTGGATGCAGGACCTGGCGGACGCGCGTTTCGGGACGTTCACCGTCGACGCCGTCCACCCGGTCCTGCGGGAGTGGTTGGGGAGGAGTTGGGGCTCCCTGACGTTCCGACTGGTGCAGGTACTCACCGGCCATGGCTGTTTTGGGTGGTACCTGCACCAGATCGCTCGCAGGGAGCCGACCGCCGCCTGTCATGAGTGCGGCGCTGACGTAGACACCGCGCAGCACACTCTGTCCGAGTGTGCTGCGTGGGAGGGAGAGCGCCGCACTCTGACGGCGGTGGTGGGAGTAGATTTGTCGCTGCCGAGCGTGGTTCTGTCCATGCTCGGCAGCGAACAGGCGTGGCGAGCTGTGGCCTCCTTTTGCGAGGAGGTCATCTCGCGAAAGGAGGCGGCGGAGAGGGCCCGAGAGGTAGATCCTCTAAGTGGCCGTCTCCGCCAAAGGAGGACAGGTGGGAGGAGGCGGCGCTTTGCCCAACTCCTCCCGCCACCATAGCCGGACCTGAGGGGATGTAGTCGGGGGACTCATCCTCTCATTGCACAGGTCCGGCGGACGAGGGGAGGCAGCTGGTGTGTACCCAGTCTGCCTCTCTATAGGTAGGAGCCCGGCGGCCACCTTCCGCCGGGCGGACCGTTGGGGCGGCTATTCAAGGTGATTAGCGAGAACGATCCCTTGCCGCCCCAACAACACGGTCTGTCGGTACACCGTGGGGTTTTAGTCCGTGCGAGTCGGACATAACTCATCCTCTCCCCCGGGAGGGTGGGTATCCATAATGGATTTCTCCACGTAAAAAAAAAAAAAAAAAAAGAGAAGTAATGTGACCGTGGGAGAAAACCACGTTAAAAAATGACAGAAGGGAGACCTTCGGGCGGAGGAAGAGGGAGAAAACCTCATTAAAAAGTTCCTGTGGGAGGAAACCACATTAAAGTGTCACAGTTCCACAGGGCTGTGGGTGTCCAATGTAGGATTTCTTCCCACATAAAAAAAATAGAAGTAATGTCAAGGCACAAAAAAATGTTATTGTGACCATAGTTGCCAGCTTAAATGTTTAACCCGAATACTAATTATTCGTATTATAGGTAATTATAAAGTTTTGTTTTATTTCAAAGAATATTTTCAGCTCTTTACTGAGTAATCATTGCGATTAACTCAGTAACTTGAACATGCATTTCAAGACGGTTCTGTGTATAGCGGAATTTATCATACCTAGTCGTAAATCAAAACAGACGTTCCAATATATGAAACAGCTACGTTAGATTTTTTTTATTATTGTTATATATTTTATTTAGCTTAAAATATCGCTATATTTGATACCGTTATAAGCTAACTATAATCAAATGCTATCTATTTAATCTTGATGTCGCCTGATGATGCGACTGCTATACCTAGGGTTCTCAAATGCATTCACTAGAATTCTTGACGTTACATTCGGTTAGCTAACGCGACGTTCATAAAATATGTCACCCAAAAATTGCACTTTTTAGGGCCTCCATTCCTTATTCGTCACGCTGTCAGATTTTCAGCAACCCCCACTATATATATTACATCACGAATGATAAATACCTATCGTACTGTACGTACACTTTGTAGAACATATTGCGACAAGGAGGCAATCATTCGTTCTTCGTATTGTGTATTCCGATTGTGAACGACGTGAAATTGTTTCCTTTTCACACCTACGGGTTAATTGTATAATGTTTGCTTGTTTGCACGTTGTGAAAACACTAGCTGAAAAATATTATCGCCAATAACAGATAATCGAGACTAACGCATACCTTAGTTATTCAAAATCAAAAAATACTTTATTCAGTGTAGGTCCTAGGCACGTATGATCGTCAAAATTACCACCAGTTCGGAAAACAACACAGTCATCGAGAAGAACCAGCAAGAAATTCGATCTCGCTTATCTTTTCATGAAACATAATTTTTAGAACATTACGAACATATTTTTAAGAACAGTTTTATAGTTATATATATATAGATCATTACATTCTTTTTTGGTGGACGCACAGAGGGGCGGTCATTCCAAACATCCCCAACGTTCACGTATTGATCCACCCTATAATAGCCTTTAGACAATAAAGCCCGCTTGACATGGCATTGGAACTTTGTATCTGGCAAATCGGTAACGTGCTCTAATCTAATTAAAAACATGACTTACCGAGTCACTATGACGTTCTTACCAGGCCTTCATTGAACAGTCAATTTGATAAATAATTCAGGGGTATTAAATGAATTACTCCAGTTAAAGATATATTTGTATATTTTACAATAATTTTCCCTCATAGCTATGAGCTCAATTAACGGCGTAACAATTAAAACATAACACTCCAAAACAGATACATTACTTTGGCAGCAATCAATCGAAAATTATACATAAAATTTCCACAATATATAGCAACACATAATGGTGTTGCAAGTTAAAAAAACATAAATTTCCAAAAGACAAATAGCAACTGATAACAATATAGCAAGTAAAATAAATAAATCTACCACGCAACATATAATTACTTATTTACATGTAAAATAAAACGAAATAACAGAAGTACCGACTGCGTGATTGAACGTACCCTTCTCAGAAAGGCTAAAGCAAATGATGAATTATCCTGCATTTTGCACCAGTGACAATCCTCGCAAAAATAATTGTATGTTACATCAATTAAAATGCTGCATCTCCATTAAACCTGTAACAAGCTTGGGCTTTCAGTGAAAGAAAATATTGTGAGATAAAGACGGGACATCCCGTACGTAGAAGAACAAATTTTAATCCCACCTATCTGACCACATTTTGAATTGAAAATCTGTCACCAAGCACCCGTAAACGCATCTGAGAGGTGTTTCTGTCAAAGCTTAGCGAGCCACTTATCTTGGCCCAAACTCTCATTTAACATTAGATGAGATTTTGGACAATTATAGAAGACTAACTTTTAAACGCTGCTTCATTTGCATTGATGTAGATTTGAGCTATTCTTCAGAAACAGTCCTTGTATGCAAAATTTCATGATGTCCTGTTGAATATTTAAGTTGTGAAAGCGTTGACAAAGAAACACACATTCGTATTTATAATAATAATTAAGACTAGTTAGGATTTACACATAAATGTTCGAGCTGGCTGACATCGAAACAATATTGAGCTGGTGACCACTCAACCACCATGATCTACAATTTATTACTAAATACAACCTGAAGTTACAGAACACTGCAGCTAAGGAAGTTGTGTTATCAGGTAATCCAGTAAATTTTATCAGCATTTCTCCTGCTTTGGGCAATTCTTATATTCTTCCTATATTAATATCAATCCAAATAACAAAGATCGACAATAGCGGGTACTTCTGAATCTTGCATTATGTCTGTTATAGATCTCACATCGGTTATACCCCCAACACTGTTACCGGGTAATATTTCATTTCCAGTTGTGTGTTGTTCGTGTGATTCCTAGGACAATAAAAAAAATTAACTACTAATGAGTATTGATATTGTTTGCACTTTAAAATTAAATCAATAACAATATAAATCTAAATTTACATTCATTTCTTCTGTATATATATACATACATAAATAAAAGAATAGAGGTCTGGTGTTGTGCTTGCAATACTGAAATAGTACTCAACAGATTTCGATCAATTTTTTTGTTTTACTTCTTAGCCACTTTGCCCTTATCTAGAATAAGATTACATCACAATAGCTTCATTAAATATAACAATATTAATGTTTTAAGAAATTGCGATTTCTATAAGCACTACTTGTTCAATAATGTATGTTTCTTGCTATGGAGAAGTAGGGCAAGCGGTGTTGTGCTTATGTATTTTACTCTATACGTAAAATATATTGTTCACACCTATTAGTTGTTGCATAATTGTTTCTTATTCACCATTAAGATTTTTGATAATAATTGGAAATCAATTGCCGAATGTATGTAAGCACATTAATTTAAAACAGCTCCACATTTCGGGCTAATTATATTCTTTCTATTCGAAAGAGAATGTTTAAAAAACATGAAAAATATAGGTATAAAAAACTCTATATAGAAAAGGAATGAGTGAGACAGAAAATGTAGGATGATCTTCAAGAATATTGACAGAATGATGCCCAGTTGTTCAGTTGGCATTCCTACAGTTTTCTGTCTCACTCACTTTCTATATAGACATTTTTTAATCCAAATTTTCATTTTTCCCTACGGTTTCTCAAAAGAATTAGCCCAAAATGTGAAGATGTTTTGAAGTGATCTGCTTACATACATTCAGTTATTGATTTTTATTTCTATAAATAGGGACATAATACATTAATATTTTTGAATGCTTACTGTAAAGGATATGACGTCCATTGGTATTTTGTCTTCCCAATCTATTTTGACTTGCTTCGGCACCGGTTCCTTCACTAACCCTTCATCTGATCCTTTGAACCTGTCCTGAGGTTTTGGACATCCATTTGCTCCTTTTAATGGTACTTTAACGATCCTCTTCTGTATTCGTACACTTTCCGACTCCTTCACTTGTATGGGTTTCTTCACGATTTCTTTCGGTTCACCAGAGGTCACCCTGATAGGCCAGTTGTTTTTATTTTGAGAAGTATTTGCGATATTATTTGGTAAAATTACAACTTTAGCTGCCCGAAGAGATGCCATATTTTCACCAACAGGACTTATGTCCGGGAATATTAAATTACCAGTTGTATTACATATTGCTGGTTGTATAAATATATTCGGTACCGTTTGATTTATATTGTTTATCTTAACAAATTTTGTTATCGCTTGTAAGTCTTTCTGAGTCTTTTCACGGTTCAACAGTTGAACTAGTATTGGGTTCTCTATGGACTGATCCTGTGAATTATTTGATTCATCGATAGAGTGTTCTAGGCGGTCAGTTACATCGTTTGGGATTATGACGTTGTTTTCTACATTCGTCGAAGGAAAATTATTATCTATTATTTGCGTATCACCTGATTTAACAGCATCCTTTTCTAAATCGTTTCTGATGTTTCTTTTGGATTTCGATTTTCTAAATTTGCCACTCTTCCTAAGTTTTTTAATATAGTGTATATTATTTGGTGCGTTATCGTTTCTACTTTTTACATTGTCAACTTCAATGACTTCATCGTCATCTAAGATTATTACCGTGTCGTCTTCTGCTGGGACTTTTGAACTGAGGGATAAGTAAATGAGCTATTTCTTTTTTGTTACAACAATATTACCTACGGGCTATCAGCGAAACGAGAACAAATGAACCAATGAACCAAAGACAAAGGAATACATCATGATGAAGTTATAGGACAGTAGCAAAGCTTTCTTTAAGCTCAACTTTATTTTTATTGCACTACCATCTTAGACCACATGGTCAATTAATATATTATTATTTTATTAAAATAACTGCATAATGAACTTGGTTCCATTGTTTATTATTTATTTATTTTTATTATAACATTTAATACTATTTTTTTTGTGTATACATTCAATTTTAATGTTTTATTGTCTTTTATATGATATGAAGACTATTTTTCTTATGAATAGTTCTAAATTATATAACCATCTGAATTATTCATATTTTCTATGAATAAATCACCTATCATTGTGAAACACACATTAATAAATGATGAAGTTGTTTCTCCTATTTGAAATGTATTAATGCGTATTGTATATATATCTATTAGGGTGTCTAAAAAAAAATTGATGTTTTTCTTCTTCAAATAATAGTGAAATTTTGTCAAAGAATATCAAAACAGAGACTGTCAAGATATGAGCCTTTAATATTCATGTTTAGAGAACGCGAGTCAATTTTTTTAATTTATCATATAGTAAACACAGGATTTTTTTCTAAACTTTGAAAATTTTGTAACTCATCCTCGGATTATCATGCTAAAAAAACAACTTACATTCTTATAGAAAATTAAATGCCTACAAAAAAAGTATCTTATATTATTTTGATAAATCCCCTTCGGTAAAAGTTATTCAAGGTAAAAGTTAGAAAGAAAAAGTGAATAACTTTAGTACACCCTAAAATCTATTATAAGTTAATAAATAACTTCCTCCTGAGAATCCTACCCTCAAGTGCAACAGAATAAAAAAATATATTTACCACTCAGTTTGCATAGTTATTTCGGGAACATTTTTTTCTTTTACTTTCGTTCCATTATTTTCCTGTCCCGTTGGAATCGAGTGTGGACTACAAAATACATTTTCAGTCGAATCCGAGTCAACGGACTGCTATTGAAAAAAACAAAAAACTTTATCTTATATTAGCACAGCCCGCGATTTCGCCCGTGTTAAATTACAATATAAAGCTTGATAATAATTAAATCTACGTTAACGCCACGTAGCGGCGAGTTATAATAAAATGGATACTACAAAAACAGTCTCGATGAAAAACACTTATTCCTGTGAATATTCATGTCTATTGGTTAAACGGTGATGTATTTACATATATATCGGGGTAAAAAAGAGAGCGTAGTTTTTAAAGTTTATCCTTATCCATGATGTCTATTGAATAAATAGATGCATATCAAACTTTGACATTCAAACTTTTTATAAAACGAATGTTTAAAGATATGTAATAATCAGTTAGAATTGAATTTATATGCAGATGTACAAACAAATCTGGTGTATACTTATAACCTATAGAACACATGCATTACGCTGGTTCACTGAAAAATAAATTAAAAAGAAAAGAGAATTTATACTAAAGTACGCACATGAAATGCGGCGCCCAATTCCCGTTTCAACCTAAGACTAACTTCATAATGGGCCAAGCTTTCCATTGCCGTCCGTCGAGTTGGGGGTTAATTTTTTTTAGAGAGGTTACCTTATTATAAGTACATACACCATGTTAACATGCGGAGATGCGTAGTTTTTGAGAAAAAATATAAATGAAATCAATTATTTTTGCAATGTTTACGCAATTCCTACCACATGGAATTATCGGCATTGAACGTTTCGTTTTACCTACGGTTATGTTATCATACGTTAGGTAACATTTTATTTTTTATAAATTTTCATAAATAATTATATTTTATATACATTTCAATAGTTTTCATGCACACATATATTTAATAATTTATGTATACTAAATTACAGCGTTATTTTCATTACGACCTATTAAAATTTAAATGTGTAGAGTTTACCGTCTTTTGCCGGCTTGTGAAACGAAACGTAAAACTGACGCCATTTTTGTTGTTAATGAGATAATAAATAAAATAGGTTAGGTTCGACTTATGTCAAAGAACCTGTTTGATTGACCCCGAATCTACCTGGGACGAGTTTGTACTACCCCTAGTGTTTTTATAGAGCTGGAGGCGCGTAGGGAGAGCAACCACCGCTCGCTGTAACATATCGTAGGCATTGGACGAGCCGGAGCGGCTGAGACGAGGATGGATGCCTGGGATTTGTTACGCAAGGGCGTAGAGGCAGCTCTTCCCGCAGCGTCGGAGACGTTGCAATGTGAAAATAGATACCGAAATCTGGAAAATTTCCTCCTAATTAAAAATAAAAGAACTCGAAATGGTGGTGGCTTCGCAACTTTTCCTATTAAGGGGGGTTAGTACAGATCCCCCCTTCCGTCCTATCCCCCTCCCCGCCGTCAATTTGACGGACGTCAATGGAAAGTCGTACCTTATAATGTTACATTGGCGCGAACAACTTACGTTTCAAACTAAAACTAACTTCAGTGAAGTTACATCACAGCACGTAATTTCCATTTTAGCTAAAATTAACTTCATTATGTAATACATCAATACATGAAACTTCCGTTATAACATAAAAATTCATTCTCAACAATTTCTTATAATATGCCTAAAGAAGGATATCTCTGAAAAAAAAACACAACACTTACAATATCGTTGTTCTCCACCGTGAGCACCTCAGTGAATACAAGTTCAGTATGAGTTCTCCAATTCATTAGCTGCTCTTCTACCTGGTCTAGTGCTTTGAAATGTTCTTTCTGAAATTATTTCAATATTATTACTGTAAAGTAGATGTCAGGAGAGCGGCGTTTATTAAAATTATATTAAAATTGCACTCTTAAGAAGCTTCGTCAACCCATCAAGTTCCGAAAACTAGTGTTCAAAACTCTACAATACTTTTCATTATTTTTTTGGTTTACGAAAAAAATAGATTTTGATAACACTAAAGCCCATCAATTAAAATGATAACACTAGTTACAAATAAAGAAAACCACTTGACAAATAGAGTCGACAAAAGTTCTGAAATGGGTATATCTTCGCATATTTGAATATAAATATGGCAAATGATATTAGGTGGATCTAGGATTGTTTTTTTATGATATAAAAGAGAATAAATCTAGTCAAAACACCTTAAAGAACCTCCGCACAGAAGCCTCACGATTATTTCACTTTTCTTCCTAAGCTGTGCATTTACATGGTCTCTGGTTAAGAAACACCCCAAATAAAGATGGAAAGAGTCGTGGTCATCGTTATTTTTATACTGCCGGAATTTAATATATCAATCTCAAAAATAAGCATAAAATTTGTAAGGATTATTGAGTGAAATTAAAAAAAAAATATTGTTCTACAAAAAATTCAAAGTTCAATCAATACCTTGAGAAATATCGATCTTAGAGATTTAGTTTGAATATTTCCCGCTATATTTACATTTACACATTGAAAGAGTATATTTAAAAAGACGAAATAATTATATGTCTGTAATTAGTGTGTTCGGACAGTACGTATGTTGATCAGCATAGGTTCAAATCATTGCGAATGGTGGCAGAGCTTCAGTGAAGAAAAAAATTTTGATGAAACTATAGTATTTTGGTAGCGCATTTTGTAAATCGTCAAGTTGAAAATCGGTTATCAAGCATCTACAGGTGTGTTCCGGCCGCTGTAGTTAAAAAAACTAGTTTTCTAGGTTTAACGTGTTTACCATCTTAGACCACATTCATCATTTAACATGAGATAGGAGATTGTGGACGAAGACAAAAAAAAAACCTATAAAGAAATAACATACTTACAGTGTTAATTTTATTAAAGTGTTGCTGTACTTCTTTCCTATAAGATTTATTTTTAAGCATGTCTGTGTATAATTCTTGTATAGATACGGCCAAGTGGGCAGCTTTAAGGAAACGAAGGGCGGCTTTTGCCTTCTCTTCACAAATGGTACAGACCCGTGTCATCTGGAATAGTGAAGTATTAATATTTATTATAGAAAGAAAACTTGCGAAACAAGTCGTTTTAAAATCTAACTACACCAATATTTAATTGACTAAACAGAATACAGAGTGTTCGTTATTTTAAAATTTGTATATATAATTTAGTTTTCTTGTGTGTATATACATTTTATTTTTATTTATTACTATTAGTGGGCCCTGTGAATATTGTCCTGCCCTGATAATTAAAAAAAAACTACCAACAGGCTGTAATGACATTTACCAGTTACCGGGGCCAATTGTGACTCTAATCCATCTACAAATACAAAAAAAATTTCATCAAAATCTGTCCAGTCGTTTAGGAGTTCAGTCACGTACATATGTACAGAAGGATAACTATATATAAAGATGTATGCTTGGGTTAACACATTTCGAACCATACATACAACTACTGATACACATTAAACTTGATCTTTAGGCTATGTCTACCACAAGTGGTACATGATGTGATAACTACTGTAAACGAAAGAATTATTTAATATTGATGTTGTGATATTGTATAATAATCTATCAATTTTTACTCAATCTATGAAATGGCCTGAACAACATGTCATGTAAAAACTGGCTTGGCAAGGTACATGTTAATGTTGTATATCATATATATATATATATATATATATAAACAGTTATCCATGGTTAGGGCTACCTATTATCCAATTATAGGATTACCTACATATATATATAAGACCTATTATCCATAGGAATTTAAAAAAAAATCGGGTGAGACTTTTTGCCTCTTGGAAAAGTTGTATTCACCAATTACAAATAAATTAAATATACAAAACTTCAATTAACCTACTCAATAATTTACCTTTTTATCACTGTCAAAATCATAATTTAGATTAACACAATATACTATATGTCTACAAAACATAATCTATTTAAGTGTGTACCAATGTTTTTTTACATGAATATCTAAATCGGGTTAAGCCACGATTTAGAACCAGCATCACGTATGTTAAGTAAAAATTTCTAGACAAGTTCTTGTAATATTTACATTCACATACATAGCTTTTATATGCAATTAAAAACTATTTTATGGAAGGATACAGTTTAAATGCTTATAAAATTATTTGTAAATATACCAAATGTCAAAATTGTTTTGTGTTTTATTTAAATATATATATACTTTATAGGTTTTAATGTTTGACCACAGTCTCACTTGATCTTAAATGACACTGTGATCTAAAATGGTAGGGTGAATGGACATCAAGTGCATCTGACGGAACACACCTATAGGTACTGGGTGATGTATTTCCAACTTCAGGTTGGTAACTAGCTAGGTGGCCATATAAAAATCCTTGCCATCATATGGAAAGCATTCCTGTATCTGGGTATATATCTGGTACCAGTTTAACACCCCTGGGGGGATATAGCAAAGATTTAGTTTTAAGTTAACACCAATAAAGGATTTAGGTGATGGTTTTAACTCTTCAAGCCTAGAAATAACAATCTTTGTATGTAACAAAAGCACATCAATTGATATTTCATAATATACATCTAATAAAACAAATTTAATTACTACCACTTATTACAGTAGATTTGTTGACTAACCTCGGTAAAATCTAAATTTTTATTGCTCAAAGTTGCAATGTACGCTTTAAATGCCTTCGGCTTGATCAAGTTCTTCTCGTTTTCCATCCGTAAACATACGCAGCAATATCTACAGCCGTATTCCAGCATTTTTTCAAAAGCCATCATAAGCTCAGAAACTGAGGTATGCATTTTTGAACGAAAGATAAAAAGTAGTTGAAAACTATAACCACAGTTTTAACCGTTTTTATCTACGAAAACATCTTACTCCTGGAATGTTTTGAAAATATGTTTATATACACAGAACTTACGAACGAACAGAAGGTATTTTTACTAAAAAGTATACCTACGCAAGGTTGCCATTTTGTGGCAATTCCCCAAACAACAAGGAGTCCTAACGTTTTTTGGCGGTTTCGTCGGGGTTGGCAGCGTGAGAAGAAAATGGGAGTATCGTATTAAATTAAATAATTAAAAAATATTATTTATTACACTATCAACATTAATTATAATTATTGTTGTCCGGTGAAATTGTAGAGGCCTTGCCAGGTCAACAGTGTAGACAGTTCGAAAAATAAAAAAGTTGTGTGTGCGATTCACACACGATAGAAGTGAAACTTCAGCAAATCGACAAAAGAATGAGATGAATATGTATAACAAGGGTAGGATAATTACAAAGTTTATTTGTTTAAAAATCAAAGTATTTTGATTAATTTTAAAAGATATTTTTTATTTTATTTAACATATGTTACATAATTTATTGCTCAAGTTCCATATTTTCAGTTTCAACAAACAAGATATAAAAATACTCACAAACACTGTTAAATAATAACACACAACGCCGACTTCTTACTAAAAATCGGTAATACGCAGTCGCATACAGTGTAGAGTAGTACACATACTTTTCACATATACTAACACAGGTTAAATGCTCAAATACAAGAAAGTATAAAACAGTGTGCGATATACATACACACCGACATTTGCTCTCTCGCTCTGGCTCACTATTTCACTTCAAAAATAGTATGTATATTGCTTTCTCATTTTTTGCCGGCTTTATCCTACACATTTTTGTATTTGTGTCTCTTACCTGTCGTTTTTCTGTTGCATCCGGTTTGAAATCACAACAATTCTAAAGAAGTTTCACTTCAAAAATTAATAATTACTTAATTTATTGAACAATACACACTATGATATAGAACTTGTATTTTATGAAATACAAAATTTATTATTTATAGGTTAAAAAGTTTTTGAAATTCAGTTATAAATTCAAAAATTCCTGTTTTGTTATTAATTTACTTGTGTCAAATGAAAATATGTGTTGCTATTTTGTTTTCGGTATAATTACACTTATTTCACGTCAATAAAGTTTATATTTTTTAATAATACGTTTTTTAATTTAATTCCGATATATGAGGAATTTAGATAAATGAACACTGGTAATGTTGAATATGTATTAGCGACCGCACAGAGATTAGCGACAGATTGAATGCTGTTGATTGAAGTAAAAAATACTTTTTGTCTTTTACCAGCACAGATTATTGATCGTACAAGTGTATTCACAGTGAATACTACAATCTGTACCTACATTATTATAATCTAAGAAGCAAGTTTGGTAGTATCAAAGTTACCCATAAACTTACCAAAATGCAAGACATCTTAGATTAATACTAAAATTAGAAAAAAGAGAGTACACATAAGTCGCAGGTATCAGTCGGCCTACATTGATAAAGGAAATTTAGAATCACGAAGAACAGTGAAATCATGCATGACATTTTATTTTTAAACCGTTGTTTGTGTAACCATTGTTGCCAACCCCAAGAATTTAAAAAACGTCAGCTCACCAATGACAAAACAGGAGAAAACAGTATGTAAAGTAAAAAAAGCAGATTTCATACTTTCTTCATATAAAAGCAATTACCTACTTTTATTAGTTACCAGGACTCACATACATTGTTATATTGTAATATTGATCATAATAAAAAACAAAAATCAAATTTAAATTATTTTCCACTTTCACCCTCATTTGCTTCATCTTCAGTATTTTCAGACACATTTTCCTTTTTAAAATTATGCATATTTTTGGTAAATTTCTTCATGTGCCTTTTCTGTCAAATGAGTAGCAATCGCTTACTTCGGATTTAGTGTATAATGCTTCTTTAATAGTTGTAGTCGATGTTCTGTTGTGTGATTTGGTTTTCATAATATTTATAGTTGAAAATAATCTTTCCACGGTGGCACTTTTATGTGGTAGGCACAAAACTTTCTTCACCAATTCAAATATAACTGTTAATCACATAGACAGTGGTCGGGGAATTCCTTCGAATCCAGACAAGAATAGATATTGCATGCATGTCATTGTGTTTTATTACATAGTGGTTATCAAAACATATTTGTATAGTGACGCTGAACGCTAATTGAAAAACAGCAAAAATCAGGAATGAGACAGAAAACTAGGACATCAATGTAAAAACAGCAAAGTTGGTAACACTGTGTGCATCCTACAAATGTGACGTCATTCTGACATGATTGCTCGGCGAGTGTCGTAATTCCGTGTACAATTTCTATATAGTTGCAAATACTTGTTGCTTCATAGATTTTTTTTTAATACTTTATAAGTTTTAGCGTTTGACTCACTTGATGATAACTGCTGATTGGACTTAAGATAGTAAACACGCTGAATCTAGGCGGGAACCGGGTTATAAAATGTAGTTGCCAGAATATAACTATAGGTGATTGGCAACAGACTTTCAACTTGAGACTAGTAGCTATAAAATATGTATTATAGGTACTTAATATTTATTTTGTTTTAATAGGAATAGTTAATTAGTTCCAAGTCACCTTGTGGTGCAGACGAATACATTGCCAAAACCCAGAGAAGTCGTACTGATGGAATATTAATTGTGAAAATTAAGTAGCCATGTCAATGCCAATGCCAAACCTTTTAAAGAGACCGAGAACTACATGCGGAGACTTATAAATGGCCTTCATTTATGTCTACATACTTTCATTTTTTGACGTGATAACGTCTTATAAATCGATGAACGCCGGCTGCATTCATGAAACAATATGACTCATTGTCACTTTTCGCCTGAGCCGAGTGTACAAGCAAGAGCGCGGAACAAGCGATAGAGAGGCACGATCGGTTTAAGCGTTCGGCTGGTGACGCATAATTTTTCATCAATGTTTTGTTATGCCGTTATCAGGTAAAGTTATCGCCTATAAACCGATTTTACAGACAACCAATTGTTTAGCTGTAAGTTTTCCTAAGAATTTAAAATAGTCGGCTAAGGTTACAGGGTTATTTTTTATCACAGTCATTGTGTTGACGTTAAAGAGAACTAAACCGAAGCAAGCTGATATTAGCCAGATGTCTTGCTAATCTTCCCGACGCAACGTGCCCAATGAAAATCCTGCTCCTGTACTGTACTACGATGGTAATACGATGCGGTGTAATCTTTCTTGTTAAATATAATTATTGTCGTTTATTAATGAGTCAAAACTATCACAAATTTCCATCCACTTTAAATAATTACTCTCAAAAACAGCTGTATGGTTGCAATTGACATATTTTGAAGAAGTAACGGACTCTTGCGTTTTTTAGACCTACAGAATCTGCATTTATAAGTGGCTGATGGGACTCAATTACTGATTGCGACAGTGAAATTAATGTAACGAATAAATCTTCTACCTTTTTCCATTCTATAATCTGTTCATTTAAGTTGTCACCGCATAACATTTCAATTTTATTTTGAATTGTGTCAAATTCTCCTAATAATTCTTGAACACGATTTGATTTCAACTGAATTTCACCATGAGTTTGCTTTGTAAAGCCGCGGGGTGACATACGTTTTATAGGTTAAATATATTTATCAAATAACGTAATTCTCGCATAAATTGTACCACACCGATTTAGAGTCTTTAAATCTGTTGATATTTTGTTGTAAGCATAAATATAATGAAAAAAGACTCCAGTGGCAATTTACTATGAATATAAAGTATAAAATTCAAACCAAAACTAGTGCAAAAGACCAGCCGTCCGCAAGAAATGAAGGCGATGTCCTCGCGACGAAGCGGAATGGTAATTGATATTGTTAACCAAAACCAATAGCAGTAGAACTCCATGGAATCCAAAGAGGTAGTCTATAAGTGTGCTGTAGAATGTAAGTTTGTAGATTGAATATATATACTTAGAATAATATTTTTATTATTATTATATTTAAGTACTATATGTCAATGTATCACTGAGGGTAATGAAACAAAGCTATTGTAGATTGCTTGCCTTTTAGAGCAAGGAGACAATCTAGAGTAGATATCTCCCAGAATAATGTGAATGCATTATGATTGGATTTTCGAAAGTTTTTCGGTGGCTCCTTTATTGCTGAGATGTAAAAGAAACGATCCATAGTGTAGATGGCTGCAGATGACAGCGTTATAAAGCATTTTTTAGGAAAAAGGATGAGCTCCCCGCCAAGCTCCAAATAAGGAACCCAGGATATTGATGTTCTTTTCGCATTTACCAGACACGTAATCACTATGCGGAGACCTAGACAATTTAACATCCAACCAAACGACTAGAAATTTTATCTTATTTGTCTGGGGAATAAATTCGTCACCCACACTGACGTTTATTAAAGGGATATTTCTCTGCTTGGAAAACACGACCCCTGAACATTTAGAAGCTGACATGGAGAGACCATCATCCAGTAACCAGAGCGAAAGTAATGTAAAATGGAACAGTACGGGTTCACAACTTGGTCTATGTGGTGAGTGTAGAGATAATACAACATTGGGCTAAGTATAGAGCTGTAGCGACACACATACCTACATCAAACGTGGCATGTGTGTACTACAACAATGCAGGCGAAAAATCAGCGGCACTACAAAGTCCGAAATTAGTTGGCTTAAGAACGCGACTAATTAAGACTTGCCGCCCAGGTGGCGGCCACATGTTACCTGGGATCAACTATAATATTACCGACAAACTCAACACACAATGCGGCGAATTGTTATAATCCCGACTTTTAATCTTTATTATTTTATTGCACAGATGTTTATTGTTAATTCCTAGTTTTACTTTTGTTTTATGATTTCACTATTGTTTGTATATTTACGACTGTAAAATTATTTGTATTTTCTCTGTAATTCTTGCACGTGTTCCATCTTATTTAAATATGGTTGCTTTGTCGAATAAAGAGATTCGTAATCCAGCTGCCAAAGCGATTACTAGTCTGCACAAACGGAGTCAGTTATTTCATTTTCCTCCGCAAACCTTCTGAAAGTAGCAAAGTGGTATCCATACTACCACTTCCGCTAAAGTGGTGACCCCAAAGAACGCGCAAAAAGCTGAAACAACTCCCAAAGAACGCGCAAAACGCTGAAACGCACCCGCAAGAACACGCAAAGAAAACGCTGCACACCGAAGCTACATATCATCAACATGACGAGCGCAAGCCTCTAATAATCAGCATAGACCACACTACAAAGAACTCACTATGGCACTCTCCATGCGCATTCCGCCATTTTGGCGTGACCAACCACAACTCTGGTTTTTCTCGTTCGAGGCAGCAACCAGCGAACTCGGAAGAGACGAAGCACGAGTTGCACAAATTCTAATAACGCTCCTTGAAAAACAAGACATCGAGCAAATCGAAGACCTACTCTACAACATGCCGAAAACAAATCAGTACACTATTCTGAAGAAACGCCTCATCGATACATATGAAGAATCCGACAGCCGTCGACTCCATAAGTTTCTGTCAGAACTGAAACTAGAAAATCAAAAGCCTTCTCACCTATTTCGCAAAATGCGAATACTAGCGCGTAATCTGTTTCCAGAGACAACTCTCCAACTCATTTGGATGAACCATCTGCCACCTTACGTAAGTTCCATACTCGTTGTCATCAGTACGCACACAGAGCTAGACGAACTCGCCGTCCTAGCTGACAAAATTATGGATCAGGCACAAGCAGTGTCTACGTTTGAAGAGCCAGCTGTTGTAAACACTGCGTTAAACAACTATACAAGCTGCACCAAACACGTACACGCTCTAAACAACGAAGTGCGAAGACTAGAAGACCAATTAGCTGATCTTAAAGCCACATACGACTCCAGACGTCGCTCAGCAAGCCAGCGTCCACAAACACCATCATATAACAATAAACCGTCCAACGGTTATTGTTACTATCATGGTTGTTTCGGTGCAAACGCACGTAACTGTATATTACCGTGCAACTATAACCAAACTGTTTACCGCAAAACAAAATCACCGTCTCTATCGCTTCAAGATGCGACACCCAAAACAGAAGTTTCCAGCAGCAGCGTAAAAGAAGCCACAGTCGCAGAGACACACAGCCAAGTTCAAGTCATCACTTGCCCGTCTACGCTAGATTGCACAACCGCAACAAAACTACAAAAGCCACAAAAACAAGATTGCAATATCCAACTGCTACCTCAACAAGACAATCTTCAGACAAAGAAGATTTCTTCGGCAGGAAACCGTCATAACACTAACGACGCCTCACGGAACATCAACCACCATGGCAGCCAAGCAACATGCGCAACAATATCGCACCTAGTCTCCCGGCCATCTATACACACCGACGTTTTCACTAGGGCGAGGCCATGCACGCGTTATCAACGGCGCAAAATACAACACCACTCATCAACAAAGCCTCCTAACTACGTCTCACGACCACAACGCAGCACTATCAAGCAGTTCACAAATATTTCATCACACGGAAACCTCCGACCCACGTCAATATGTAAAGGAAACCGCAACTTTGTGTCATTTGGCTATACGATCAAATCTCCGCGACCGCCAGAAGAACATTACAACATCAGCAAGAAATACGACAAGTCCTACGCTATTCAATTACAAGACCGCTAAGATGATCGCCTAGCATCACCGACTCAAGCCTCTCTACCGGATCAACGCTAGCACCGAGTACCTACACGCCGAACATCTACACCTAATTCACCCACACGTGTGATATGACCGCTAACACATTACCGCCGAACAGCAACCAGCAATACTTACATATTGCCAAAGCCGCCCGCACCGATCAGCCGATCGAGACATATCATTCGTCCACTAGTACGCTTCGCTTAAGGGGGAGCACTGTAGCGACACACATACCTACATCAAACGTGGCATGTGTGTACTACAACAATGCAGGCGAAAAATCAGCGGCACTACAAAGTCCGAAATTAGTTGGCTTAAGAACGCGACTAATTAAGACTTGCCGCCCAGGTGGCGGCCACATGTTACCTGGGATCAACTATAATATTACCGACAAACTCAACACACAATGCGGCGAATTGTTATAATCCCGACTTTTAATCTTTATTATTTTATTGCACAGATGTTTATTGTTAATTCCTAGTTTTACTTTTGTTTTATGATTTCACTATTGTTTGTATATTTACGACTGTAAAATTATTTGTATTTTCTCTGTAATTCTTGCACGTGTTCCATCTTATTTAAATATGGTTGCTTTGTCGAATAAAGAGATTCGTAATCCAGCTGCCAAAGCGATTACTAGTCTGCACAAACGGAGTCAGTTATTTCATTTCCCTTCGTTCAACCTTCTGATATTAGCATAGGGGTAAAGACTACCCCATCCGCTAAAGAGCCTTGGGATAAACCCTTCAAGACAGTTTGCGGTGGAGAGTAGGGCCTTTGATATTTCGTGATGATCTATTTCTCCATCAGAATGTTGCATACAAAGAAAGCTAACTTATCCGGGATCTTCAGCTGAATTAGCTTATTTCTGAGGAGGGGAAGCATAACGTTATCATATGCGGACGCGATGTCTAGATAAACTCCAACCAAATACTCTTTTTTTCTAAATGCGACATGCAGGTGGGTCGTAAAAATCCCAAGGCTGTCCAGAGTGCTGCTGTGTCTTCGAAACGCGAATTAAGACTTAGATATTAAATTGTTCTCAGCAAACCGTTCCAAATGGAGTTTTCATGCGCTAAACTATCTTAACGAGAACAGATGAAAGGGTGATAGGCCTGTGACTATTATGGTTGGACAAGTTTTGACCAGGTTTGAGGAAGGGGATAATTACAAGAATTTTCGAAGGACCAGGGATTTGTTGGAAGTTTTACCATTAATTAAGCGAAATAAGTACTGTTTCTTTATTTAGGTTATTCGAAACATAGTCATAGAATTGCCCACGTAAATAATAATTATAATACGTTAAAACAGAATTCGATTGGCACTAAATACGGGTCCATATTGTTATTTGTTTATAGAAAGACCGAAGTGGCGTATTTAGGTTTTAAGTAAATGGTTATACTATATAATGTCGGTCGGTATGTATAATATCGCAGTCCCGCTCTACACAGTAAGTCATCAACGTGTTCTGATTGGTGGATCGATGCCGCACAACCGCACCGTACTTATTATAGTACTAAGGCACAGCGCACTCTACATACATACATTGGAAACAAAACTTCTTATTTTCAAAGCCCATAATGAAATCTGAAGAATAGAATCCTCATACATTATACCTTAGATCGGCAAAGCTTAATATCTATGTGCTATTATATCCATTTATATACATATCAAGAGAGTCACTTATAAGGTAACACTATAAAGATATACATGTTCACATTGTCCAAATATATGGATTCTTAACATTATTCCCAACCGTAGGGTTCCAGATAATGCTATACATTGGCTCTCTCGCGCCTGATGCCGTGTGAAACCTTGAGATGCTGGTGCAAGTTAATCTTGGATTTGAATGTCTTGGTAGGACAGTGCGGACACACCACAGAAGCACTCTCCGGTGGGTGCACATGCTTTGTATGCTGGTGGAGGCACAAATGGCTTTTGAACTGTTTCCCACATATCAGACATTTATGAATTTTGTCACCTGAAAAACATATATTATCTAGTTCTATTTAAGGACACTTTATAATTATTGTAACTTAAACGTTTAGAATAAATAAAATAATTGTTTTTTTTTTAATGCAACTATGATTTCCTCTTAGGGAATGTGATAAACACCAAATTAGACTTTTCAACGGGCACTTTTAAGGTATATGATACTGTGCAATATTGTTTTAATATATCTCATAAGAATTACCCAACATTACCAATGTAAGAGGTAGAAAAATATTTTTACAACTTGTTTATGATTCCTCAATTTATCTCTACTTTTTATAAATACAAAAAACATGCATTACAGATAAATCTTTCCAGAGAAATGATCTAAACTGCAGTGGAAGTCTTATTAAAATCTGTTGTGTAGTTAAGAACTAGGCAAACAGACAGAAAAATGTGAAAAATTACCATGTTTTATGATATGTATTGATACAGAAATTGAAACAAAAGTTTAAAATTAATTTCTTACCAGGAGGATGCACATTCCTCTTGTGATTTGATAAATATTTCAGGGACCTAAACTTTTGTCCGCATAGCTCACACTGCTCTGAGTCCTCAATAGCCTCATGAACCAACTTTATGTGCTCCCTGAGTGTCAATTTAGACTTAAAATTTCTATTGCATATCTGGCAACACAGAGATATTTCTGGTTTCCTGTGTTCATTCATTATATGCTCCTTTAAATCGTATTTAGGGATTTCTACTATACATATTGGGCATGGGACAGACTCTAAAAGGTTCTCATCATTTAACATGTTTTCAACTTCTTTCATTAACTGCAAGAAAGATTTTCGCTTTGGTGGCTTCTGTGGTGGTTTACACTGCTCCCGATGCACCAAGAGGAATCTTCTTTCTTGAAATGTTGTCTCACAAATATGGCATTTGTATAGTACTCTACGATAGTTGTGAGCATTCATCATGTGGTCAGTTAGGAGGTTAGAATCAAACTCATCAAGGCAATGGAGGCAAACCATCACTCCTGTCTTAGGGTCGACCATTGCATCTGTTGAGTTGAATTCAATTGGGTCTTGATTAGTTTGTACGCACTGCGCTAGTTGCAGTAAGTCCCTGGAACATTCCATTGTGATAGAAATCTTATTTTATGCTATTCCCACACCTATGGAGCACAGCTTCGATTATTTTTCCTGGTAAAATTAACTGTTGCAATAAAAGTGCAGATTAAGCATCCGATTGAAATAAGTGGGAACTAACTTGTTTTTAGGGTATAAAAATCACTAGACTAGTTATTGTGTCATGTTAACCATCACTCAGTCTAAGAGTTTATAATCCATAACGATAATGTCTTCTCACAACTGCGTTTATTGTGATCATAGAAAAAAAACTTGTGACACCGCTACATGTAGTTTTGAGAATAGCACTAGAATTTTAAACTTATTGAAAATTAACTTCAAGAGAAAGAAAGTGAATGTTAATGTATTTTGTCTCCTTTTAAATAAATAATATCTGAAAATTACATTTTATATAAAACAAATATTAGCATTAAACAAAACAGTTGGTGTAGACATTTACTCAGTCACTGCAGGAACAGTGTACAGAAGGGAAGTTGAGAAACAACATTAACAAGGACTTTGCATTAGAATTTTTCTTTTAATGTAATTTATTTTTAACCAATAGTAATAAAACGAAAAATTTTATGTTCAATATTTTACAGGAATACTACAAAATTAAAATGTTAAATTCATTTAACATATTAATAACTAATTACAACTTTACAGTAAGAATCATGGCTAAATATAATATTAACTTTTTATTTAACATTTAATTCATTTAATAGCAGACCAATCAGAACAATAGCAAAACTGAAGTAGCTAAATAACATGAAGATTGAATGTTAGCAAAATCAGATTGGTGCCAAATTTAGCTGTTTAATTCATGTGATACTCTTCTACATGCATTGTTTTCTGAGTTTAGGGTATTCACAGTGTGAGGTCTATTTGTGCTCTACATATATTTTTATATTTTGGTTTCCCAAATTTACAACATCATTATTAATTGATATTTTTGGTAATTCCAGATACATGGTAAAAAGTTTAACGGCAAGTATAGCTTTGTGGCTTGAACTATAGACAAGTTGAGGAACACTTTAAGCCATAACATAGAATGCAGCTTGTTAATCATTTTGTACATCCAAACACACTTACACATACACACACATGCGCATGATACAACTTTACAAATTGTAGTTTGTGCATTTATAGTCTATAACAGAGGTTGTCGACATCTGTGACACAATTTAATACTTGTACTGATATCAACGATTATTATTGCTCATTAGTTTTAATTTACTTTTGCCTTTTCAATTCTAATTAATGTTGTTTGCTCATTAGAAGGTATTATAAAATGTTGTCTCAGTTTTATACAATTATCTATTTAGAAATCTTTTATCATTTCTATCAATATATTTCAAAAATGACTTGCCTACCAAAACCTACAAATATAATTTCGGAAAATCATTCAATTTTTAGATTCCACGTGTAGAAGAGACCGTACACACCATTTAATATAAAATACGGATAATATTTATAGAAAACAGGGTTTTTTGATTTTTTTTAATATTATATTTTATATTATGTCTCATTAAACTTACATAGTGTTGTAGTGATCCTCGTCGTCCTCTTGCTTTATTTCAGGTTTTATAATTCGATGTAATCCATAGCTGCTGCCCTCCAACGGATCTATTTCTATCTCCATAATTATTTCGCGTTTCTTTATGTATATAAAACACTAACTTATCCTACTTTGTGATATTTTTGTAATGTCAAAATAGTTTCGTATTGACACTTGAAAATACAATCCCAGAATGTGATAGTAGTGTTGTCGAATTTATTTTATCGATAAAGTGCTCGCCGTTAACTTTGTATTTCATCGTACACATTACACTCCACGCCAAAGTTTTTGCGCATTTTGAATATAGTTGCAGAGAACACAATTTGAGGCATAGATAGTAATATAATATATATATAACATCGAGACCACTTAAAGATAAATAAATAACAAAATTTACAGTCCCATAATAATATTTTAACTTTGTTTTGTATTAAACTCTTGACTATATTACATTCAAGCCCAAGCTTAAGGTTATACTCAGACTGGTAAAAAAGGTTGACGAAGACTATATTAAGCATTAGTTTGAAATAATCGTGGTAATTATATAATCAACCCATCGACTGATTTTTTAATTCTCAACCTCAAAATGGCGGATCATGTTTTTAATTTTTTATTTAATATCACTACATCGTACATTGTAAATTTCATGGTTTAGTAAAAAAGCTTCGTACAAATGAAACAGTAAGTCAAAAATACATTTTACATAAACATTATAAATTTTATTATAATTTGTTATTTAAAAAAAAAAATAGGTTTTTGACGCGATAAAAAAAGTCTTATAATATACCAAAATCGATGAACGCCGGCTGCACCCTCGAAAAAACATGACTCATTGTCACGTTCCGCTTGAGCCGAACGTACAAACGAAAGCGTGGAACAAGCGATAGAAAGGCGCGATCGGCCTAAGTGTTCGGTTTATGAAGCATCTATCTCTCTTCCAGTATATCGTTAATAATTATTGAATAATAGCGATAATAATTGAATTAAATTCATAGAAGTATGCAATTTTTCATCAATGTTTTCTTACGACGTTATCACGCAAAATTATCTCTCGTAAACCGACTTTACAGACAACAATTTTTTTAAGCGTATGCTGCCAACAGTCTGTTGACCTGTGCCTAATGATGTCGACATTCTTCTGTATGGAACTTAAACCTTTATGGTTTTGGACAGTCCAGGGGTTAATGTGATGAAAGGATGTAAAATTAAAAACAATAATTATATACAAACACAATAATCCTTACTCTTAGTTAAGATCATAGGGTGTGATCAAGTTAGTTACTGAAAACACATTGTAATAAATAACACAATTATTTTAATTTAAATGATTAATAAAAATTGTTGTAAGTTAGTTAAATATACTATATATATTATAAAGTTAATCACCCAAATGAAACATTTTGTATTGTATACCGATTACAAAAGACTTGTCAATGATATCACATACTGTCATAAAGTCTGTTTTATTCTTGTACTTGTAGAAACTACTATTTGGCTTCCAACAACTTGTAAATTTCGTATCAGTGAAGAAGGGTTCTTGCGTTGTAACATCTAAAACTTCTTGTTGTAACGGCAATACTAATCTGCAAATATTTGATTTTTAATTTTAATGGGGCATTTATACAATTTGTACAATCAGGTCGGTAGTAGAATAACTATTTTGTGTGTCGATTCCCAAGGTTCGTTTTCTTACCCTAATCAAATATTTCAAAGATACACAGCGTTAGAATTCAGGACCTCACAATACGTTTTTCTTTGTGCTTCCGGTATACAAAGGCCAGGATATACAGCAATACGAAGTAACAAGTATAAATTGTTTACACCACCTCTAGGTTGAAATGAAACTTATTATACATGAGATAAAATTGTGGTATTAAATTTGATGTATTTAGATTGAATCAAGTAAAAATCGTATCTAATTGAAGTTCATGTAGGAAACTGCCATTAATGGTTATTTGTATTGGAGATACCTAATAGCATGTAGGAACATACGATGAGGTGCACTGTCTACAGTCCCACTGTATGTATAGTCTCCGAGTATAGTATGTCCAATTGCGTTGCAGTGCACCCGCAGTTGGTGTCGACGACCTATATTATGAATAAAATATATTTAATTATTATAGAAATATGGCGGCGCGATCGAAAAAAAGTTACACTTGCATCGTGGTTTTATAAAAACACATTTTTTTAAATATTAATAACATGAGGACCCATTTTCTCACATGATCATTTAATTCCAAACTAAGCAAGTTTATATTGTAATTAGTAAATAATCGATATCAATACATATTTCAATATTTCATAATTAGATATGGAATTGACGATATCGGTCATCATATCAAAAGTAATTATATGCGACGATTGACCTTACGACCTTTTGTGTTAATAGCATTGCATTAGCAAACTTAAGGATTATGTTTTTACGGTTGGCAGAGATTAATCATAGATCGCAATATAGGGAACTTTGATTTTAAAGGTACATTTTACATAACATTTTATCACGTTCATTATGTAAATATATATAGAGTATATATGGGTTATTTGTAATAGATTTATTATGAAAATACTCTTTTTTTTCATATAATAACTATTTCTTAATGTTAATTATTAGTTGCTGAAAAAATAATTCAGTTTAAACGAATTCTATTATATAATACAATATTTTAAGAAGAAAACAATCATGTTTACTTATGGTGGTTTTAAATTTACGATCCTTTTCTTATATTTGAAACAGTTAAATTTCATTGTGATTTATGTAGTCATATAAATACCAGTTATAGGTTTGAGCAACACTACGGAGACCGGAGCACTATTATAAAAACCAGTTTCTAGAACAAGCACTCTGCTTTGTGCGGGTCTAGGTTGCAAGCATGATGTGACTGATGATACAGATGTACACGCAGACATTTTGTGACATGACTCCATTGTCGTTGGGTCGAAACCTGGTAAGAGTAACATTTATGAAAAAAGCCTAATGTATTAATGATCTTTGGATATTTATCAAGTGCTAAATTTTAATTTATTTGGTGTGATTTGCCTCCGTTTTATTACATCACACATGAGTTAAAGCAAAGATAATTTAATTATCTTAAATATTTACGTACGTTGCAATCTTCTAAGCTTATAATTGTCCGCGATTATTCTTTTTACTAAATTTGGGTAATGTTAAGCGACAAACGGTCAACGTTAAAATATAAAATACCTACACTTACCAATGCCGAACTCGACATCGGCGAGTTCAAAATCTACATGACCACGCAGTATAGCCAAATAATACTTCTTGGTTACTCTCTTTTCAAATAGCTTGCCAGCTTTACTAGCTGCAGATTTATTCTTAGCTATACAAAGTACTCCACTGGTAGCGTAATCCAACCGGTGGACAAAATGTAATGGCATATTCGATGACAATAAATGCGAATCCGGGCAGGCTATGTGATACGTTATTGTGTTCTACGAAACAGATATAATTTGTTATTATTGGTTAAATCGATTGCCACAAATTTCTTCAATATCGTAGTTTAGTGCAATAGAAATGAAGTAAGTACTTGTATTTCCGGATGATGAGTTATACCCTCACACAAAACATAAACAAATCATATTAAAAAAACAACATAAAAAGGCAAAAAAAGGTTTTTTTTGACAGAATGTTTATGCAGCCCATATGATTGAAATTATTGCAGACTTTAGTTAACAATAAAAGACAATGATCGGATTGTGATCCTGTCGAATTCTAGTCACATGTAGTAAGTTATCATCCGTAATAAATTGTTAATCTCACTTTTGAGTCCACGCATGAAGACATGTGCTTAGATACTTTAGTTGTAATATAATTGTGTAAACATTATTGTTTTGCAAGCTGCCATAATTTAGATATAAAAATCTCAATTTAAAATTAGGTATTAGTATGAATTAGATTGGTAGATAGACATATTCTACAAATATCTTGTCTTCAAAAAATATTCTAAGCTAGGTCTTGATTATTAACTCTTTCCGGGGTTTGAATCGGTGTTTAGTTGATAGTGAACTAATTAGTTATAAGTTATTACATTGGAGTAAAATTGAAGTTGGAAATTATAGTCAAATGGGCAAAACCTTCGCCTTGAAAAAACACTTGGGTGTGCCAACTTTCATGGTAACCGATCAAACGGTGTTAGAATTTATATTGATCACCACGTGAGGTTCGGCATACGCACCTAATAGAAAGCTTTTGAATATTAGAATTATATATGAATATTAGAATATATATACATACATATCTATATTATTAACAATTTTACAACTCGATAATGTTAATTATCGACTAAGCACTACATTATGTTTCCAAAATATAACCTCTAATTACAAACAAATTAAAGAGTACATTATAATGTATAGCTTACCTTTTCATTATCATCATTCGAGTTTATATACATATCGTAGGGCTTATTTACTATGATATAATCAGTACTTTCATATAATTTTTCCACCCCCATTTTATTTGTTGACGAGACTGCTTAGCGATAATAAGTTGCGTTCATTTTAAAATATTCCACTATTGTAGTTTTATGTTTCGGGTTTCATTTATGATTTATTATTATATCGTATTGGAAATTATAAATAGATTTAAGTCCTAAGTTTCAAGGAAAAAATTACAACAGGAAGGATTACGCTGCTCATCTCAAGTGTACACTGTCTAGATATCCGATAAATATTCTATCTATTGGTTTTTGTCCATTCAAATGTTTTTAAATTATAATATTTCATATTGCCGTAGTGTATCTACATTTTTTTTACTAATTTGACAAGTTATATTATGTCATGAAAAACAAAATGCATAGGTTTTCCTTCTTTTAAAGCTTTTAAACTTTAAAGTAAGAAGTTTCCATTAAACTATTTATAACATAATGTTTTATGTTATTATGTACATTCGAATATATTTTTCTTATAAAAAACTATCTCCACGATATTTTTCGGTTATTAGAATTTAATTGTAGATGAAAACCACTTATGAATAATTTAGATAATGAGAACGCAGGATATCAATGTTATAGAAGCTGTCACAGACATCACAACATGCTAAATGGAATCTGCTATAACTCGAATAAATAAGCATAGTAAATAAGGTAGATATACAGAGTAAGTGAGCTGACATTGTTTTGACTGAAAGACATTTCATATAAGTTACATATGATGTTTATATGTTGCATATTTACAGGTAATGGCTTATGTTTACAAGTTATTCTAAACATTTATGAAAATGCAGCGATTAAAAAGGCACAAAGTGAAAAATGAGATCGCGGAGGCCTCTACATCATTCAACAGAAAGCAAGAGGAACACGATCTAACTTACTACATTCATGATCGTGTAGAATTGATGCATCAAGTGTTTTCGATCTTAAAATCGAAGGAAATAAAAATGTTAGCACCAGAATGTGTACGACATATCTCAATGGATAATTTACAAGAGCTGTGCACCGAAGAGGTTTGATAATATCTATATTTTACTTCTCTGCTATGATTATAAAAAGGTTAATGTCTTTGTTTGTAAAAGGTAATCACTAGAATTGCTACGTCCGATTCTGAAGTTTCTTTCACTGATAAAAAGCTATGTTCTCCCTATGTATTCATATTACTTTTATTATGAAAAAAAAAACCATGGACCGTTGCTAATTTAAAAAGCATATAGGTAACAGTAACTATTTTTTATTACTTGTTAAGATGTATTGTTTGGACACAAAGTAAATTTAAATATTACAATAAACAAGAAAATATCTGAATAAATTTATTAGAATTAGATAGAGATTAGAACTAACAAGATAAAAACTTCAATATTTATTTTTTTAATTTGAATAATCTTCTTCCTATCCTTATCCCACGTAAGTAGGATTCGTACAACATGTTTGTTATCTATGATTTGACAAATTTATTTGCGATCGGCCTCTTGCCTGACATTAACCCTCCTTGGGATTATCTTTTAGTACCACTATTTGTAGGAAAAATTTGTAACTTTTGATTAACATTAATTTGAATAATATAATTGTTTAAATGTAACTATATTTTGATCAACTTTAGGCATCTTAAATAATTTGGAGTGGACTACTGCAAAGAAATTTAGATATAATTCATTTCACACCAATTAACTTGGAGCTAGAGATCACAATTAATTCCTACAGCTACACTCCATATACCTCTAATTGAGATTACAAAGTGAGATTATAAAGTGTTAACAGTCTATAAAAAGGAATTAATTAAAGAGATGGATGAGAATAACACTTCATGTGGCAGAGATATGAATGTTAAGATGGATGTGTGGTATAACTAGAATGGATAAGATTAAGAATGAGTATATAATAGGAAGTTTGAAAATAGCACCAGTGATGGAGAAGTTGAGGAGTAACAGGTTAGCATGGTATGTGTGTGTTATGAGGAGTGATGAAAGCCATGTAACTAGAAAAGTTTTAAGTATGAAGGTGAACGGATATAAGATTAGAGGAAGGCCGACGAAGGTATGGATAGATTGTATGAATAATGGATATGTGTATAAAAGGTGTAAATACTGTGATGATGTCTTACAGAAGAGAGTGGAAAAGGAAAACATGTTATGCCGACCCTACTAAGGTGAGATAAGAGTAAGAAGATGAGTGTATAAAAAGGAATATATTTGATATTTCTTAAATGAAAATCTATACATTATAATATTAGGCTCATTTCATTGTGTTAGAGAAAATAAATCAGGACAGTAGAAATTGCTTAAATTTATTAAAATATTTTTCATACAATTTGAGAATGAGATGAAATATAACATAATGGGTAAATAAGTCGCTGACAAGAATAAATAACTCTGAAAGTATTCTATATAGTACTGCATGCAACATGAAAATTCTGATGTGGAAAACAATTTTGGTTCATAGAATTGTTTACAGAGATTTACAAAATGAACACCATGCTTATTCATTATTCCTGTCATTTTAAAACTAAATGGCTAAATTCAACCAACTGGAGGTCTGCCTTAGTCCACCCGATCCCCAAAAAAGTCGACCATTCTGATCCATCTGACTATCAGCCTATTGCTATTACCTCCCTGCTCTCCAAGTTAATGGAATCCTGCATAAACCACCAACTCCTGAAGTACCTAGAAGAGAACCAGCTCATTAATGATCGCCAAGACGGTTTCCGTCAAGGTCGCTCAGCTGGTGATCTCCTAGCCTTTCTGACTCACAGATGGGCGGAAGCAGTTGAAAAAGCCGTTAGTTTGGATATAGCTAAGGCTTTTGACGGGTCTGGCACAAAGCAGTTCTCACATATTTTATTGTATTTTAATAATTATTCAAAAAAAGTTTGGTAACTTTGTTGAATTGAGTGTTTTGAGCGGAAAAAGTGATGACAGTTTCAGCCTTCAAGGTTTCCAATTGCACACTCATTCCTAAATACAATTACACTACACATATTACTACACATATACCCTTAAAAATAACGGGAATGTGGAAGCTGAAGGTAAATTAATTTTGAAGCGACTAAATATATTGAAGTGTGCTGTGTATCACAGTTTTCACTAGCATTGGTCATGACTCCCAGTTGTTTGTATTGAAGGGTAATTCTGTTTGCTTGGTTGTGACATTCTCATTCAAATAGTTTTTGAGTCATTAATTAATTTCAATTAATTTACATTAAATAGATAAATTAAACAGCTCATATTGTCAAAGTTTGTGAATGTTTCTTTTGACTTTGGTTTTATACATAATTCCCCATTGTTGATAATATTTAATCAATCATGCTCATCATGAATGTGTGCTAGATTGGTTAGATTCCATGGAATTGTGTTTAAAAATAAATTAGTTACACATATTTACATTTTGCATTTTCTATTATTATCGACCTGTAAGAGATTGCATCACTATAGGCCTCTTTCCGAAGGAAGGTATGGACCTGATCACCATATTAACCCACAATGTATTGAGAATTTCATAGTATGAGAAATCCACAGTGCTATGGATATATATGTATACTATAACAATATTTCTCGTCTTTTCCTCACAATGTTTTCCTTCACTGTGAGCCGATAGTGTTACCAATTTAAATTAGTAAATGTATGCGAATTCCGAAAAAAGCATTGGTAGATGCCAGTGTTTGAACTTGTGAACATCAGATTGATATTCCACTGGTCAAAACATTAGACCATGCGACATTTTGCATATGCATAATTTGAAAACTTTGACAAAAGGAATTTCTTAAAAACTGTTTGTTTCTGTACTTTTGCCACAGTCACCTGGACCTTAGCTATAGTTAGCTGCAGTTATGTGATGCTATTATCAAGAATTGGAATTTTAATTTTTAGATTTTCACAGTTGTTATTTGGGTTTCTCTGTCATATAACATATAGTTCTAAATTTTCAACTTCTCAACATTTATGCTATCAATTTTAGTATAACTCTCCACCAGGTGGCGCTAGTGGTGTAACATAAAATTGTAGGCGGTTGCTAGTATATTGTAGATGTTAAATCACTGTATAATTTTGTAACTTTACAGCTGGTTGGTAACTTTTCTTTTTGGTCCTATAGTCTAAACTGTAATTAAAAATGTGTTTTAATAGAAAAAACGGTAATTTCAGCTTCTAGGTATTAGTTCAAAGCGTCTTCATGCCATCCTCGACGGTGCTGAACCTCCATCAGACACTGAGTCTTCAAGTCCATCTCCATCTGCTCAGTTGGAAACCATTTCCTTGGACAGTATATCTTCCGATGAAGAGATATTGAGCCAACATAGTGGAAAGAAGAAAAAAGTGAGTGATAATTCTAGGTTTTGCTAATAATCATATAATAGATGATGTATGTAACAGTGTTGATGGCTCAGCAGTAATAGACTTCAGCTGAAATAACATGATATTTGGCTTCAAATCTGAAATAAAAAAAAACAAATAGTTCTTTTTTTCTATGCACTTTTAAGTTACAATGGAATGGAAGCTGTGTGCTTAATGATTTTATATTAGGGATAATATCTAGCTGCACGTTAGGTCGTAAATAATTTTTGCATAGTTATGTGTATGTGCAGGCTCGCAGGCAGGCAGGTATACTATTGATTGTATTTTGCGTGCGGTGTCGTTCACATTTATGTAGCTTTGATATATCCCTCGATAATAGTACATTTTTGCTGGATTAAATGTACTTTATGTCCTTTTCTGTACCTGAGGACGTGTATGGCAATTACATGACGATTGGTTATGTAATTACACATGTCACTGTAACATCGACAAAAACATGGGAATGGGTTATTTTTGATTGTATGTTTTATTAAAATCGTGCCTGTGTTTTATGGATTCACCTGTAGCATAGACATAGACGGCGTAACTCGAAGAAGAGGAATAAGGAAGCTGAAGATGAGGGGGGTGATAAATGTAAGGCATCACGCGCCGGACTCACGGTACTGGAGCTGTTGGAGCTGCAGGCGCGCGCGAGGGCTATCCGCGCGCAACTGCAGCAGGACCAGGCTCTCAGTCAGTACTATGCTTCTAAATTAATTAACGTTTACTCCGAGTCAATCTTTTTGTCCGCTCTGAATATAGCCACGTATATAAGTTCACGTTTGCGCATAAAATCAGACCGGTCAAAATGTTTGGAGAAGACTGTATGAATGGAACACCTTTCTTTTCTTTTTGAACTGACTAAACGCTGTTGGCCTGATGGGTTTTCACAGCTTCAACGGGCTCAGTAAATTAATACTTTATTCCTTTTAACCAACGCTAATGTGGAGATAAAACAGTTGTGTAAATATAAAAATACTAATATTATAATTCGAGTTTCTTTGTTTGTTACATATGTACGCTTGTAACTACGCTCACACGTTAGCTGGGAAATAGAGTAACTTTAATCTAGGAAATATGTACTCTTTCTGAGAGATGGGTAAAATGTACATTAACGCGAGTGAAGCCGCGAGCAAAACATAACATATCGTTGCTATTGTACTTATGTATTAATTAAAATCTGCTTTTAAGTTAAATGACTAACCCTTAAACTTTCTAGGGGAGATTTTGGACAATTACATTTGACACTGCATTATTATGTTTAGCCCAACTATCTATGTATATATAAAAGAAGAGAATAGATCTAGAATAGTTGGTATATTGAAGTCCAGTTAGAAAAATAAATGTGCCGCATATTTTTTTCAATTTAAATAATCATCTTATTATATAGTCCTTTATAAAGATACATACGCAGACGAAGTTACGGGTAGTTGTTAGTATAATATATACTGCCGCTGTTAGGAAAAGTGCGACAGACACATGTAGAAAATCCTGTCGCGGAAGCATTTAGCGAAGTACGTCTAACTCATTTATTACTTAAGTATTAATTGAGAACATAGACTCGTAAGTGACCAATAACAGTAATATTTCCCGATTCGAAATACATTTGAGACTATATTGCATACAATGGCAGATGCGATGTTCTTTCTTTGAATGGAAGTATAGATTTGCCCTTTGATGATAAATTCATGCTCGTTGATGGTCTTCTAGTTAAGCGGGCATTAGGATGTGCTGTTACCGTGCTTGTGGTTTTTTTATAGTGTTCAGGCACCAACAGAATCGAATCTAAACCTTTTGATGTAGTAGCCGAAAAGGCTATCACTGAGCTACATGGATGTAATATTCATATGTCATACGAAATATCTTAAAAATTACATACCCATGTCGATGAATTAAAATCTATTTTAACATGATTTTTGAGATGTTCTCAATATCGCACTAAAATGTCTTGTGACGGTCATTATGGCAATTGGACTGTAATATATTCAATAATAGCTACTACCCGCGATTTCGCCTACGCCGTTTATTATTTCAACAATATATATTATGTACAGAGGAAAAAAAATAACCATTATACCGCATGCCCCACTTCTCCACTACAAGAAAATGCACGTCGCTGAACGTTGTATATAAATAAAATAGAGGTCTACGGTTGTGCGCTCATAATTAAAAAACTACTGCATAGATTTTTTATGTAGCTTAAAGTTATCGTGGTCATTCTTATTTTACATAAGGACCAAGTGTCTGAGAAATAATTAAAAAAAAAGATAAAAAATCTATGCAGTAGTTTTTTAATTATGAGCGCACAACCGTAGACCTCTATTTTATTTATATACACGATTTCCTAATATTTTAGATAATTTCTGGAAAAGGCAACACCAAGTAGGAAAGGAGTTGATGATGCTAAATTAATTTGTGGCAGCGATTGAAGAGAATATATTTATTTGATTACAGAAAGGGTATCCGAGAGTGCTGTTCAGTCAGATCATAACTCCTCAGAAAACGAAGTTGAGATAAAGGAGGAACCTGCTGAGGTTGTGGAAATCAGCAGTGATGAGGAAAAGCCCAGAATTGAGGAGCTCGAGAGAGGTATGGTCATTCATTTATTATATCTCAGTGATGATATATTGAAAAATACCTATAAAATGTTGTAATATTCAAATAATTTTCATGCATTTTAGGGTGCTTCTTTAAAACATACGGAGAGGTTATAGTTCAGCTTTTAGTTACATATAAATTTAAAGAAAAGAAGGTGTGTGTGCGATTCACACACGATAGAAGTGAAACTTCAGTAAATCGATAAAGGAATGAGATGAATATATATAACAAGGGTAGGATAATTACAAAGTTTATTTGTTTAAAAATGAAAGTATTTTGATTAATTTTAAAAGATATGTTTTATTTTATTTAACATATGTTACATAATTTATTGCTCAAGTTCCATATTTTCAGTTTAAACAAACAAGATATAAAAATACTCACAAACACTGTTAAATAATAACACACCACGCCGACTTCTTACTAAAAAGCTGTAATATGTAGCCGCATACATTGTACAGTAGTACACGTGCTTTTCACATATACTAACACACGTTAAATAACTCAAATACAAGCAAATATTAAACAGTGTGCAATATACATACACACCGACATTTGCTCTCACGCTCTGGCTCACTATTTCACTTCAAAAATAGTATGTATATTTCTGTCTCATTCTTTGCCGGCTTCATCCGATACATTTTTGTATTTTGTCTCTTACCTGTCGTTTATCCGTTGCATCCGGTATGAAATCACGATTCTAAAGAAGTTTCACTTCAAAAATATAGTACAATAATCTACCAATAAATGTCTATCCAGATATGCTACTGATGTTCTATTGCTACTTTTGATTTTAAGTATAAAATACTATATAAGTATATAAAAATATTATTACAGAGACACGTCACTCACCGAAGCCTACAGAACAGCTTTCACAAAAACTTGTCGAGTCCCAAACGAAACCCTTGACGAGGAAAGTCAATGATCTCGTCATAACTGTTCCGCAAACAAAAACAACTAAGAAGATCAAATTGAATAGAAACAAGAATATCGCTGTGCCCGACTCTAAACATATTGACAAGGATAAGAGTGATGCAGATGAAGCTATTACGAAACAAGCCACAGTTAGTGTAGAGAATCCTAAAAATAATGAGAAAGTGGCAAATTCTGTAACCGACGTTCAGAAGAAGGGCAAGAAAAAGAAAAAACAGAAGAGAACGTCTAATGTGGAAGAGGTTGATAATGATGAGATAACGCTGCAATTATCGGATTCAGAGAAAATGGATTTATTGGAAAGTTTGGAAAGAAGAAAGGTGGCCAGTTCTGAAGACTCATCTAGCAGTTCAGATGTGGACAGTGACAATAGTGAGAAAGTACAGTGTCATTCACTAGATAAAAGTTCTGTAACTAGTGCGAAAAGTTTAAGAAAGGAGAAAAATGCAGATACAAAAGATTTAGTGGAGAACAGCAACAGTACAGACATTGTTCAAATAACGACTAATGATAGTAACGTCGAAGCAGTAAAAGATACTGTATCAAAAACCAGAGTAGTTGAAAATGTAATTGATCAAGAGTTATCCAATGATGCAAATATAAAATATAGCAATACATATCCTAAAGATCATAAAATAAATAAAAACGAATCTGAATTCATGGAAAATGTAGAAGGTCTAAATGATGAGATAAATGAAGGAACTGAGGAGAATGCTCCGACTAGCGATATTAGTTATGTTGAAGTACCTGAAAAAGAAACTGAAATGCAAACTGATTTACTAGATGTAGCTACAGTTGATGAAATTCCATTGGTTTGTGGTGAGAATGATAAAGACATTAATGATTCCACTGAGACTGTTGCACATTGTACAGCCGTTGAAGTAACAACAAAAGATATTTCAATGAAACAAAAAATTAGTAGAGAATTATCAGAAGGTGAAGTAACAGATCGTGACAGCTCCGAAGTGGAAGCAGTTGATTTACATCCAGAAATTGTTTGTTTGTCGGAAGAGGAAACTGAAAAGAAGAAGAAACATAAAAAGGAAAAGAAGACAAAAAAAGAGAAGAAATCGAAACGGGAGAAGAAAAATAAAAAAGCGAAGTCGGATTTTCATGAAGGCGCCGATCAAAATTTTTACAAAAAGGAGCAGAATGAATGTGTTGGTGAGACAATTAAACAAAAGTTACCACAAAGTATACAAGTAATAGATGAAGAAAGTATAATATTAGATGATGAAGAGTTACAAGAAATTCTAGAATTATCAGACGATTCATCTTGCTATGAGGTAGAAGGGACAGCACTTTCAAAAGAACCAACTGCAGACGAAATCGAAGCTCTTTCAGCTAAAATAGATGAAATAGAAAGAGAAGATGTAGTAACTCAGGAGCAGATAATAGAATATGAGCAATCATTGAAAGAAAAAGAAAGAACTGAAAATACAGAAAATATTTCATGGAAAGATAGATATCTGAATAGTAAAAAAGTAAAAAATGTATTAATAACGTCCAGCATATTTAACGCTATGCGAAAGAAAAATAAAGAACTAAGAAAAAAGTTACATGAAGCTAACGAAGCAGAAGGAACAAAGAAAATTGAAGAAGTAGATGATGTAAAGAAATTAGGAGATCCACTAGAAGAAGGGTCTATAGAACATTATAAAACATTACAAGGCTCCACAAAGTATGTAGATCCTGTAACAGAAGTAACCAAAGAACGAAAGCTTGATGAAAGTGCAGAAGAAAGCGGAGAATGTGTAAAGGAAGGTAAAATAACAAGAGAAATGAGGAAAGATGCGAAACAACTTTTGAAAATGTATAAGAAATTATTAAAATACAATGATATGGAAAGAAAAAGAGATCCATTGAAAAGTAAGAAGAAGAAGAAACATAAATCTAAAATGAAGGAAGGAGAATTAAGCGGGAGTGAAAAAAGAAATAGTGTTGATTAAATGTCAAGACTTGGACGACTAGAGTTGTCAGCATTTTTCATTTGATTGCTGTATTTATTAGAATCTATCTAATGTTACGTGAAGAAATAACTTTGTTCTATTTTACGACATTACGGAACTGCGATATTTCACATAGTTTAGGTTCTCATAGATAATAAGTGCTTTCTGAAACAAATAAAATAAATTTTTCATTGTTTGTGTTAATACTGAATTCCAAACATTAGCCTGTTTAGAGATGAGATTATTATTAAAGCTTATTTAATTCGCATCAGTATTTTGGAACAAAATGTATTCGTGTAAGCGTGTTTAGGGGTATATGAGCTACATCATCTAAATTAGAAGGCATGTGTAAAACAAGTTATATAATAAGAAAAATAGGGTGTGTCGTAAAGATAGACGATAGAAATCAAACTTTTATATGACTAGGAAACATTTTAATTACAAAAATACAACAAAAAGACAACGTGGCGCGGCATTCCTAAGCGGTTACCCATCCAAGCACTGACCACGATCGACGTTGCTTAACTTCGGTGGTAGACCGAGACCCGACGTTTACAATACTTAACCCGGCAGTGTTTACTCCCACCACTTTTTGTCACACAAAAACGTTGCCGATCAGAATTTCATAGCCTTCTCATATAATAATTTTTACTTAATGAATGATTTAATATTAAGGAAAAAAAAAAGTTTTACCTTTTCACATTAAAATATTAGATTTAATTAAAGACTAGGTAACATGTGATTCACGTGGATATATATTCTCGCCCCAGTAGGTGGTTCTATATAGAGGGCGATATACAAATATCACAATCTAAATGTTAACAACAGAACTGGAGTTTTTGGCGGGATCTTAGTCTGTCATGTAGTGGTTTTTATATTTTATTCATAATCTTGTGTTATTAGACTCTATATTTTGTAATATTGGTGGTGTTTTACGTAATATAGTTCGGTTATTATGCTCAAGTGAAGTGGATGGGAAATAATACCACGGAGCATGCATTCTGAGATGCCACCAAAACTCCATGGAAAGTTCTAACAAGGAAACCACCATCTTGTTAGAACATTATAATTATCACAAGACACTTACTTGGCAAAATCTTGTTACTTGACGCTGGCTAGTGCACAAACCGTACGGAGTCAAAAAATAAAGAAGAAGAAGAAGAACAACAGAACTATTTACTAACTAACACTACAATGGTCTAGATCAGATTAAGTGAATGTTATTCAGATTTGCGTATATAAAAACTATAACCGATGTTTAGCTAGATATCGGATTTGCTGCCTGTTTGCCTGAAAGCGTTTAGTGCTGCGTAGAAACATTTATATTGTCTTTTAAAGTGAACTTCACCGGTCTTGTTATAAAAACAAAAGCGAACACGCGTTTAACACGGGTTTTACCAAAGAGTGTCTAAAATATGAAACCTTATTGAATACAAGTGTCAAATACACTATTGCAAAAGCGTGCTCGAGCGGTCTCTAGCTCAAAATCAAAATAAAAAATACTTTATTCAATACAGGCCCTGGCCCTGAGAAGGCGTTCATGAACCTCAAAGTTACCATCGGTTCGGAAAAGGCGTTGCACTTAGTCAATAGCTCCCTTGGTCCGGACACGGATTAGTACGTTAAATTCTAATAGGCGGGTCCCGTGCTTTTCTGACAGAAAGGTTGTTTGTACATCGCCCCGTCCAACTATCAGGCCCCGTGATGGCCTCTCGTGCAGATATGTCGAAAGATTTTAGAGTATTCATAGCGACCCGTGCTTGTTACATTTTAGAGGCGCTCCAATACGAGAGTTCTTCCTCACAATCTGAGCGTGAGGGCAATTCCGACAGTGAAACCAGACGCTTGCACACCCCAGTTTCAAACAAATAGCGGAAGGCAAGTGTATATAGGCTCGATTAAAAGTTACGACGCGCTAAGAAAGATGTCATGGCGTTCGAATCATAGATTAAAGTAATTCCATTATGATTTTTTTTTTTATATTATACGGGGCAAACGAACAGGTGGGTGATGATAAGTGATCACCGCCGTCCATAGACACTAGCAACACCAGGGGAGTCGCAAGTGCGTTGTCGGCCTTTTAATATATGTGGGCCTCCGGCGCTCTCACTGACCGAACGAAACGCAACAGTGCAAGCACTGTTACTTCACATCGGGTTTTCTGTGAGAGGGTGGTACTACCCCGGGCGAGCCGACTCATTCATGCTGAAACCAGTAATAGCTTCAATTCAGTAATTAGGCTTAGTTTGTTCAAATATGCCCGAAAATGTTTCTGTAACAGAAATAACGAATCCGTTAATTTACACAAATGTGCATCATCCAGTTTTATTAATAATACAGTTAATTTCTTTAATTACCGAATAATAAAATCAAGAAATATTATGTTACTGAATTGTCATAAATATTATTTTGATGCAAACAATGTCTATGCGGTGCTCCTTTCCTTTTACGATTCACTCATGGCTATAATAAAAGCACATTCACCTAAGGTCGACAAATATCCTGTATGGTTCAGTAAACCGCTCATTAAAACAATAAAAGAGAAATCTAAATATTATTCCAATTACAAAAGATATATCCTAGAAATAATTTAACTTTTAATTTATTACGCAAACGCTGCGATTAAATTATTAAGGATTGCTAATAGGTAAACATAAAACCTTTCGTATTTAATATAAGTATGTAAGGACTGGTAAGTAAGGGTATTCTAGAAGTTCTTGAAATTATACGAAATTTTCGTATGTTTCTGTAATAATGAATCCGATATAAAGGAGAATAAAATCAAACAGTAATACAGATAATAATATGTGTATATTAATATGTCAAGGGAATATTTATGTTCTTTATTGCGGTCGAATTTCGATAACTGGACTAACACTAGCTTTAAACATTGTTATAAATTTTAATCGCTTATTGGTCGCTATGAAATAAATTCCTGATAAGGTCTTACTTAGTTTAAGGTAAATATGCCTTTTGTATTACCGAGAAAATCGTGACACACTTCTATAAAAGGGTTATTTAGAATTTACTTAACAACGGACACATAATGGACTCATTTATAACGGATATATTCATAACAGGATTCATTTGTGAATCCTGTAGACGAGAAAGGAGGAAGGTTCTCTTCTCGAATCGGGTTATATAATTATGACAAGAGATTTGAAAATAGCGCTGTTCAAATTACTTTTTGCTGTTGTATACTTAAACTATATCATCTTCGATGACGTCACTTTCTAGAAGATTCGTCCATTTTCCATAATCCACATCTACACCTTCACCGGGCTTTTTGGACGAGCGCTTAAGGTATACTTCTACCGTAGGTAACAAGATCAATAAGTTCGAAACTCGATTTGGGCTGTTTTCTTGAATACAACATCGCGAATCTGACGAAGCTACCTAATCATATCGTATATGAATTAGTGAGACAAACACATGCATGCGTGCCTTACGATCCCAAGCATGTATTTCGAACCTGACAATATCCCTACTATCCTCTCTCTACCGTTTTCTTACCATTCAATTGACATATATGAAGATAACGTCTATTCAATGTCAAGATTCTTATGAATGGCGGACACGTTCGTGACGATAATATTTCAGACCAAATTAATAACAGCCAATCATTATTATGAGTCAATAGGGTACCACATTTTGTACGTTGGTACTATCCCATATTGAAAAATCTACACCAGTAACACATAATGATAAAAGTTGGTCGTGTAATTTTACCTAATACAAACATACTACAGAAAATAGAACATATAAATCAGCTAGTAATATATAATAGATTGCATATGGATAAACATAACGCTATTTACATTTCGTAATAATAAACAAAAACAATATATAAGATGCACTCTAAATGTAAACATTTATCAAGGGCTTTCAACTGTTTACATATTTGCTAAACTTTATTGTTCGTGGTACGTATTTAAAAGTGAATCGATTTGAAAAATATCATAAAGATTCTGAAGCTTCACTGGAGATAACAAAATGGCATCCACTGTCTTCTTGTTTATGGTAAAAAAAATCCATGGTTTTGTTTATCGTACTGCAGTGTTGATCATGCTGATATTTTTTCTTATCATTCTTTACTGCTTACCCTGACAAATTGATAGTTTTATATTATTTACCACAGTATTTACATATTAAGCAACAATAACCATCAGTGGTTAAAATTTTCGAACATCGCGTCGACTGACTTAGGTTCAAATCTTTGCGAATGAGCCTGAGCAGAAAGACGTGATGACACCATAGCTTAGTGATGGAATATTTTGATATGGCTTATCCCGCTTATGTAGCTACCACTTTCGAGCTTAAAGTTTGTCACCAAGCATATATAGGTGTTTTCCGTCAGCTGCACTTGAGAACATATTCATCTATGTATAGCGTGCTTACCACCTTGGCCCACATTGTCGCTTAACATCAAGTGAGATTGTGGTCAAACGCTAAAATATATGAAATATAACGATAAATAAAAAAATAGAATGTACTTACAGAAATAAATAGTTATTTGTAAATATTTATCAGAATAGTCCATGTATAAATCGGGAGATCGGGGTTTCTCTCTAAAATTATTGGAAAACTGGTAGAAAAAGAATTACCTTTTCTTATAAAACAATATTGTTTCAAGGAAACAAAAACTGATAGATGAAGATGTCTTAAAATGAACATCTCGTACAACTCGCTGTTTGGATAACGCTGATTTGGTTGATTGGGTTTATAGAGAGCGTTTGACACAGTACCGATTTCTATTCTTCTGTTAGATTTGAAGCATAGAAACGAGCCTACTCTTTGCTCAAGGGCCGGCAACGCATCTGTGATTCCTCTCGTGGTGTAGGTGTCCATGGGCAGCGGTGATTATTTACAACCGGGTGACCCGCATGTCCGTTCGCCTCCAAACACACAAAAAACTTGAAGAATATTTAAAAATATATAATTTTCTTTATTCCAAATATAAATTTCAATATTGCAAAAATTGCAGATACGTAGTTCTTTATTTCGATGACACAATAGTGACTTAAATTTGATATGCTATCTGCAAAATTGTAATTATTCACTATATTGTGAAATATATGTTACATGTATCATTATTCTCTTCAGATATTCGACTGAGTGATAGTTGACTAACATTTTACCCATCTCTTATACAACTTATGTTCTCGTTTTTAGGGCATCATCACTTCGATTGCAGCTTCACCTTTAGAAGGAATTATAATATGTAAGTACAAAAATTAATAAAGTGAACATTACAAAATTAATGCAATGATTGTTGGTTACTGAATGACAACCGAGAGATGTGACTAGTTGACACTTTTGCGAAAGGCATTGTATTAGTATTTAATGCTACTCCCATACCTGCGTGTATCGGCACGAAGTTTTGTCTATGGTTAGATGAAATGCAGATGTGGGAAGATATTATCGTTATGCGTTACGAACTATCGGATTGCGTGACAATACACGCACCACGATAACTGGGGCCGCGGTTTCTACACACATCAAAGGAACTTGGAATTAATTTTGAGGTTACTTTTTAGCAGCACAAGCGACCGAAGGTTCGTCGCGCAGGTATGGGACTAGCATAAAAGAGGGTATCAAGTTTTCGAGTGATAAATGCGATTTAGAATTTAAATTGATTAGTTTTGTATATAGTTATCATAATAAAATTAACCTGATACATCATTATAGTTCTGACAACGATTATTATAGGTAATTGGTTTACTGAAACGGCCATACCCGGTGGAATAAGTTTTTCTCGCGAGATAACCAAGGTTGGTTGAGCGATGGAATAGCTATTGCCTTAGTCATAATTGGAGCGGTTTCCTTTGTAGTGATTTACGCATCTTATCTATCAAGCACTGATAATCTCACCTTTTTCCAATACGAATCCGTGTCATTACAATATCAATGGAATTGCTGTTTAAATAATCTAATGCTAGTGCCAAGGTGACTTATAATTGTTCCCCCGAGCTGCAATACACTTACGTCAATACAGAAATAATTGTACATGTTTTTGTAACCCTTATCGACTGACTTTACTACGCGAATGCTGATTACTCAACAGATCCATTTCGGAACTATTTGATGTTGCCAGATATTTATATATGTGTTATTAATTACTTTTATGAAAAAGTTTTTATATAAAGGTTAAATTTTACTTTACAGATAATAATGTAGAAACTCAAACTACAGTTTATGATTGTACGTATATCTATCTAAATATTATTGTCAAGAATATCTAAATTAGAAGACGTTGGAATGTAATTTATTGGATGCTTGTTATATAACTGCTTTTTTTAAATATAAAAATAATATAATCCCACTTGTGTGAATTGCTATAATAATTCACACTGGTTTTGGTTATTTTATTCATTCTTATATCGTGTTGTTCTCGTTTTATTCATTTTGATGTTTAAAATAAGAAACAAAGTCGTCCGCCGCGTCTGTTTGTCTGTACGTTCGCGATAAGCTCAAAAACTTCTAAACGGATTGGAATGCGGTCTTCCCCAATAGATAGAATAATTCATAAGAAAGGTTTAGGTATATAATGAGTCAAAGTTTTGTATAAATTGGTTGAAATATAATGATAATTTTTGAAGTGATCGGAAAAAGTCTAGCGCCTGGGAGTTTTCGCCGAAAACGCTGTCTTATCCCTATACCCACCTATCTATTAAAAATGGACATATATAATGATGTTATTGGAAGGCTATGTAGACGGATACAGTATTAATCCTTATCAAATTGAAGACATTAGTTACCTTAAGCATTTCATGCATTTAAGTATATATTTTTTTATTATCAGGACAGGACAACGGCCGTCGGGCCTGCTAGTCTATAATAAAATGACGGGTGGAAGTGTTTAGAAGCGATTATAATTTAATTTGTAACACTGATAACGCTTTAAAAGTATAATGAAGCACAACTTTTAAAACTTCTTTTTTTTTTTTTTATTATTTGTAAAAGATTAACAAGTACAAAGATTATACACATTTCTGTAGGTGATGTTTGTACATTTGTTTTAGATGTAGAACAACTGTTGAGATCTACACCTAGACCTAGATCAGCCTAATTAGATCTTGTTGTATAAAATGGTAATTAATAATTTGTGTCTCGTGTACCGCCTCGTTTCTGTGATACTCTGTTTACTATAGTACCATGTATCTCTTTTAATTATTCGATATTATGTAACTTTGGTCACAAAAAAATTATTGACTGGTTTCATAGCTTACTTTGTCAGATTTTATGTAATATACTGTGTTGCATGAATTTAATTGTCTTATATTTATTACAGTTGGCGATACAATTGAAAATGCTTTACTATCAATACAAGAATACATCTTAAACTCAGGTATAAATGCAATAGTATGTTTATGGTTTGAGGTATATAATTATTTGTCCTCCCCACACATCTTCGTCATCTTATCCTTATCCCACCTAAGTAGGGTCGGCACAACATGTTTTCCTTTTCCGCTCTCCTCTGTCAAATGTCATGTCAGTATTCACACTTTTTATACACACATCATTTTTCACACAATCCATCCACACCGTTTTCGGTCTTCGTCTACTCCTATATCCATCCACTTTCAAACTCAAAACTTTTCTTGTTACATGACTTTAATTTCTTCCCATAATATGCCCGTACCATGCTAACCTATTACTCATCAACTTCTCTGTCACTGGTGCTATTTTCAAACTTCCTCTGATATACTCATTCTTAATATTATCCATTTTTGTTACAGCACACATCCATCTTAACATACGCATTTCTGCCACATGTAATCTTTTCTCATCCATCTCTTTCGTAACCCAGCACTCGGATCCATAAAACACGGCTGGTCTTATTATAGTTTTATACACCTTCCCCTTGAGTTTCAACGGCATTCGTGCGTCACAAACCACTCCAGACACCTTTCGCCAATTCATCCACCCTGCATTTATCCTATTCCTCACGTCCTCGTCTATTCCACCGTCGTTTTTGATCAATGAGCCGAGGTAACGAAAATTGGAGCAGGCTGGTAAGAATACACCGTTTAAGGTAATATGACAAAAACTGCATGGACCCCGAAGACACAGAACAAATGTTCACTTTTCCCAACACATCCTTGGCAATTTAATATGTGCCTAGAAATGCCTAGACCAAGGTAAAATTAATAAACAACCGACGTAATCTATACATATAATAAAAGTGAAGTGTCTGTATGTAATATCAAAATAACGACTTTTTACTGATTGGATATGAAAGTATACACCATACTGATAACAAAAAAACAATTTTTAAAATTTTTGTCTCTTTGTCTGTCTGTTTGTTCCGGGTAATCTCCAAAACGGCTGGACCGATTTTGACAGATAGTTAAAATTACAGCGGATGACATAGGCTACTTTATTTTAGACAGGCTGTCATCCGTGGCTTCATCTGTAGTACTATCTCCAAAACGATTGGACCTATTTTTATGGGACTTTCATTGACATATAGTTGATCTTATAAGAAGCAATTTACAATTATAAAAAAACGCATGCGGAGCTGCGGGCAATATTTAGTTTAGTGTAAATGTAAATCTACCTTTATGTACTTTATACTCTGACCAAAAAAAGTTATTTCAGGTAATTGGATTAGATTGTACAATAAGGTCTCAAAGTACATTACCGATTTACTAAATAGTAGCTTCAAGTTAATCTTATTATCAAAGGTTAATGTATTCTAGATAATACGAAATTTTCACTAAACTACAACGCTCAATAACTACATGAATAAAAATATACAAAAAAATTGAGTTCCTTGTGGTCTTTTTTTAATAGTTGATAAGATTTCGAAACCAATCGTAGTATATTAAATTTTTTTAGCACTCTGGCGATTAAGTTTGATTTACTATTTATTTCAGATAACTCTGATGACACTAAATCGAAATTACTAGAAGATATTTCTTATTTAGAGAGTATTAATGGATCAGGTACAAGGAGTAATATAAAAGGATTAGTCGATGTAACAGTAAATCCGACTAATGTCTTAACAGGTAAAATTACGCACTAGAATATTTTAGTGATATGGATATTGTGTAATGAAACTACAGATTTGGTTTCGCGAACGAATGTTCGTCATATTTTCAAAGATAATTGACTCCTTTGTTGACGCATACGTAAAAAAGGTATTATCATCAAACGACCTTAGAATCATAACAGTGGTCAGGCCAATCTTACTTAGCCGTAACTTGAGAGATAAGTTGGGATACTTTATGTACTCACACAATCTACCACGCAACATAGTAATGCAAGCATTGCTAATTAGATGTTCCAACTTTGTACATAATCTGCCTATTTTTATTAAAAAAAAATACTATGTCGATTAATAATTCTTTACAGATATCACGACACCAGTAGGTGTTCAACCCAGGTCAAGAACAGTACTTATAAATGCAACTGTGAATGGATTCGCAATATTCGTTCACTATAGTATGTATATTTATTTAAATATTGTTAAGGCTGAAATTAATCAATGGCGCCTATATATAGTTTGTGTTCATAATGTTTCTTCCTCTCATTGTTAATACAGCGTCGAAAACATATGGCCGAGCGGGTCAGCGGTGGTTTAGGATAACAGATAGAATACTGACCTTAGGTCTGTCCTCTTCTTCGTGCCCGTGATACGATACGATTATCATGTGTTTGCAGAGCGTTTTTCAGCACGAATTATTACGCGGCTTTCGATAACTATTGCGGAATCGCAGGGAGTGGACTCACAGGCGAATACAGTTCTCTTGTGGAGTCTTAGCCTGTCTTCCAAGACCGTTAGTGCGTAGTGAAGAGCCACGCCCTACACGAGGTGACCCTGTCTAGCAGAACACTACGGATCTAGGCCAGAGAGCCGCCAAACACTCCTGGGGCTCGGTTTCAGAACCGGGTCGGGGGTGTATACCCCGGCAGACAGCGCCCCTCGCAGTAACCCTCTATTTATCAGAAGGGACAGGGGATGGAGTAAGGACTGGTTTGCTTCGGCTCGCCCGTCAGAGGGTGGAGGGAGAAAATCTCTTTAAAAAGTATCGTGGGAGAAAACCACGTAAAAAAGTTACGGGTGTTGAGTAGATAACCTCGTCAAAAAACAGACGGGAGGCCTTCGGGCGGAAGGAGGGAGAAAACCTACGTTAAAAAGTTAGCGTGGGAGGAAACTACATTAAAAAGTGACAGAGGGGTGGCCTTCGGGCGGAGGGAGAGGGAGAAAACCTCGTTAAAAAGTTAGTGGTGGTTAAAAAGGTGGTGGTGGTTGGAGGGGGTGACCCCTTGACTGCCAAGCCGGATCAAGGAAGGAAGGGGCTGGAGACCTGACCTTCCATTGCACATGGGTTCGGTAGACGGGTAGGCAGCTTGACCAGGCTATCGTCACGGTTAGGGCTTTCGCGCTAGGCCTTGTCGCCGAGGCGGCATGACGCTTGCTTGTTCGATCGTGTGCCACTCCATAGCGCGGTAGACGGTATCTCGTGGGTTTTTTTAGTCAGTAAGAGTCCGACATCCCACAGATCCCCAGGGCGGTGGGTGTCCAATGTAAGATTTCTTCCCAAATTAATAAAAAAAAGAATGGTTGTACAGTCCGGGGTTCACGTAGACTGTCCGTAATGACTTGCAGATTCCAAAACAACCACAGACAAGAGCAACAGGATAGTAGTGAAATATGAAAAGGACAATATATAGAAAATATAAAAAGAATAATATAATATATTATTCTATTAATATATTAATTATAGAATAAAAGAGAAGCGTCATTGTGTGGCGCGAACACTCATATTCACTTGCGTTTCCAAGGTGAGAAGTTAGCTACTGAGTGAGTGAACGTCACCTTAACAATTAGTTTTTACATTAACAGTATGACCGCATCGATATATGTTGTCTCATGTGGCGTGCCAATATATTATAATGGGTTTCTGGATTGTGCTTATTTTGGTGATTAAGCATAGGTATAGGTTCCAGTTACCGCTGAAATATCAGAAGCATAATACGCATGGTGGTAGGAATTTTTCTAAGCCCGCCCGGATTAGCTACAAATATCAAGTTCACAGTCTATCGCCAAGTACTTATACGTGTATTCCACTCGTACTTAAGGGTCAGCTCTCTTCTAGGTTTAGCGTTGTACCATCTTAGATAACATCGTCACTTAACATCAGATGATGTTCTTTGAATGGGTTGTTAATTACATCATTAAAGTGGGATGCATAACTGAAATAATGAATGTATAATTGACGACTAAATGTTATTGATTGTCAGAATTGTTAGACTTAAGTGACGGTAAGCTTGTAGACGATGATGATGAGATTGAAGAGTTCTTCAGTGGTGACCACGTTTCTCTAAATGTACCTAGGTTAGGTTCTGTCACTACAAGATTGACGGATGACTTAATTTCGGTACGGGAAACAAAGTGGACTACAACAAAAAAAGTAGTGGTTTTTGGGAAAGCTTATTTCCAAAAGTGAACGCTCTACGTACTGAATGCAGGGATTTAACTTTATTGATTAATAAAATTAATTTTTCAGAAAGTACAACAATGAGTGACTCTTCTCTAGTATTTGATGTTTGCAATCAACAGCTGAAAAGTCTTCGTGAAATAACAAACTACAATGGAGGCGGAGAAGGTAATTAAAATTATAATTCTATTCTATCGATAGTCATGGTGATTGATGATGGATAATTCTTTTATAATTACTTTTGCTTTACACTAGATTTTATTACCACTATTATTGCGAATATTATATTAAGTCAGTTTAAAGCTTATTGTGCCAAAAAAAAGTTGGTAACAAATAAGAAACGTAATTGCGCGTCTGGTGACCACCAGCCAACCGCCTCCGGTAGGAGTAATATTATTCTGTGCAGATGCCACTCGCGCTGTTCAGTACGCGTTCAAGGACGTGAGGGAAATGGTGCAATAGATGTGCCTATGTCCATAAGAGGAAAACAAATAACAGAATAAATGTGATGTAACAAGATAAATACCTAAATAAAGTCTCTGATCATGTCAGAGGCGTGATTATATATATATATATATTAAAAAAAAAAATGATGTGCCTAGATCTACTTACCTTACCTTACTTATCTAGATGTGTCTAAGGTAAATGTAAAAGAATAATCTAGACACAAAAAAGCAAGCGTATTAAAGGTCCGTTTAAAAAGGTAGGAATAAAATCATAATAAGTGTTCCACTATGATAATGCTTTGCGTTCTCTTTCTGTTTAATGTTTGATACTGCCACAACTCTGGCGTTCGCACGAAGTCTGAGCTTATTAGCTTTTTTTAATTCTTTTTGTTGAGAGCCTTTTTCCGATTTGTTCTTACGACTCACATGAGACGCCATCTTTAGTTTCTTTCAATCTTTTTCACTTAATATCATGGTCAGTTTACGAGATACCTCATTTAATTAACTTGTAATATGTGTTAAGTTTACGCATATGTGAGCTCTAACTATGATCTGAACTGAGTATTAGTCAAAGAAATAAATAAGTAAACATTAGAATTGATATAACGAAAAGCGATTATTAGCACCCTTTTCATAAGGGGCTGATCAAGTATTACGTAAGCAGATTTTTTGCAATTTCTGACCCCGCCCTCCCCTTGGTCGGTGAAAGTAAATAATGTTCTTAATCTGTTCTGTTTTCTTTATTGATTCATGATCACCAGTTAACATGTCTAGACATAAGGAATTTATATTCTATAGAGTATTTAACTTATAGCGGTTCGCTATTGGTAATAGTAGTAGCGTAATTCAGTAGATTAGATCACACACCTCATAAGTGTGAGTTACATATCCAGATCCCCTCTCCCTTTTGCCATTAAAAATAACAATCAAAGACCTCTCTTCCACCATTAAGTGGTAGAATGGTGCCTAACCACGATAATAAATATTTGTTAATCAAACAGAAACAAATCGGATACTAAAAGGAGAATAATACGTCAATCCGTCAAACACACTACGGACAAGATTTAATAATTTTCAGATTCTTATGGATAGGTTTAAGGCATAATAAATTTTGCTACATACGTCTTCCAAATAACGAAATAATAATTCTGTATAAGTTGGTTTATTGCAGGTGCGTTCCAGGTGCAGCTCGAGGAATGTATCAGGAAGGCAGTCGTCATCTAAAATTTTCTTTCTTTTGTCTTTGTCCAATCATGGTTTTTCTGTGACATAAATCAATATATTGTGTAAAACGTCCATTTCTGTGTGTGTTCTTCATTGTTTTACGTACGTAATAGATACAATTTTCGTGATTAATTGTTATATCAATTACTACATATCTGTTTTATATATGATATTTATTTCTTTTTATGTGTGAGTCAAGGAAACAAGTTTCACTATATATTTGGTTTTACTACAGAAACTGACAGACGTTCAAATTACATTTGAAGGATATATTAGTAGAGTAGCTTTTGCCCGTGGCTGCGTTCGCGTTAGCGTAGATATCATCTATCTCTCGGAATAGTACATATTTTTCTGGATGAATACCTCCCGAGAACGTGTGTGTAAAATTTCTTGAGCGTTTAAAGTGTGAAAGCGTAAGTGCCTGCGTGCACTGCGGTGTGTTGAGTTGCGGTGCGCTTTTTATTCCGCATAGAAAAAAATCCGCACTGCGGAATAGTCTCAGAGCCAAACTTTCCTTATTTTATATCGATTTTACATTTTTTTTATTGTCTTTGGAGCAAACGATATTATTTTGCCATTACCTTTTTGCAAATGACACAAATTAATATGTGTCTCATAATGATGTTTTAGCAAAACTGAATAACTTTTATTTTATAAACTGCACAAACAATAACAGCAAAGTATAGTAATAAAATTTCTATTACAAGTATAATACATTAGCTGAGCAACCGAAAGATGCGTATTGAATAATTACAAAAGACCTAACTCACCATCTTACTTGCATCTAGCCGGATATACAGGGTTATTGGTAATTCGACGTATTCCCGTTTAAAGAGGACCATTTGACCATTTGCGATAATTTTAATCCAACCTTATACAAAAGTGAATCATTTTTGTGATATCATATTTTTTTAGCTTTTTTCAAAATAAGTCAAAAATGCAACATCAAAAATGCATTTTAAAAAAAAGTATCAATTTAAATCTCATCATTTTTTCTTCTGATTTATAAAAACGATTAAATTCTGGTTGTTTATCAATACTAAAACAGTAATAATGGCTCCAAATTTAAAAGTGCGAAACGAAAAACGATATTTTTCAATATTCTTTTCCCACCAAAAGTTCTTAAAAACAAAAAAAAAACGTTCTTAGCTTTCCAACAATGTATAGCAACTAGGAACTTATTTCAAAAAAACTAAAAAGAAATGATGACAAAGGAAGCAGGAGGAAATACGTATTCGAACTAAACTTAAAATCGCTGTTTGAATATCTTGCAAATATGTTTAATCCATACCTAAGCCAATGCAGGAACCAAACTGGCTGGTTTAAGAAAAAGAAACAAAGTTTTCAAAGAGTTCTTTTTTTCTAAAACTTTTTACGCGTGCATCGGTTTTGTTTTACAAATTGGCGCAGTGTTTTTTGAAGTAAATACACTAGCGATTGTAGTTTATTTTTTAATTTGAGTTGAACAGTGTATGTTTCAAAATTACACAAATGAAGAATACGCCGATATTGTGTTTCGTTACGACTTTTGCAACGGTAATAGTGAAGCTGCTCGTCAAAATTATTCACTTCGATTTCCTAATCGCCGGTTACCTCATGTATCAGTTTTCAATGGTTTGTATAGTAAAATGTGAAAATTATTAGATATTTTGCTGACTTGTTTCTTCAACAAACATCTTTTTGTTGCGGTGATTTTATTGTATTATCCTTTATTTATTTGGGGCTATATAAAAATGTGTATGTGCGATTCACACACGGTAGAAGTGAAACTTCAATATATCGAAAAAAGAATGAGATGAATATATATAACAAGGGTACAATACTTACAAAGTTAATTTGTTTAAAATATATTTTATATTTTATTTAACATATGTTACATAATTTATTGCTCAAGTTCCATATTTTCAGCTTCAACAAACAAAATATAAAAATACTCACAAACACTGCTAAATAATAACACACCACGCTGACTTTTTACTAAAAAGCTGTAATATGCAGCCGCATACAGCGTACAGTAGTAGTACACGTATTTTTCACATATACTAACACCCGTTAAATGCTCAAATACAAGCAAGTATTAAACAGTGTGCAATATACATACGCACCGACATTTGCTCTCTCGCTCTGGCTCACTAATGACAGACGACTGCTTAGAAGACGGGAGTGGGGATGCTACGAAGCATGGCACAAAGAGGAGAGACCGATAGTATAAAATAGTATGTATATCTATCTCACTCTTTGCCGGCTTTATCCTACACATTTTTGTATTTGTGTCTCTTACCTGTCGTTTTTCCGTTGCATCCGGTTTGATATCACAACGAGTCTAAAGAAGTTTCACTTAAAAAAAAAGAATATCTTAAATTTTCAGTATTTTTTTTTTACTTTCATGTGTTAAATCCATGGTAAAATGTAAAAACAAGGGACAAATAGATGAACAGGCTGCATTTCACAGCTTTTTTCTACAAATATGCAACAAATCAATTTAAAACTATCTTATGTACTATTTTTATTTCTGAAACAGAACTGTTTTGTTTTTTTTTTTCGAACTGTCCTACACTGCCAGCAATAATGCCTAAGGGGAGCGCTTAGGGCACTCATCCGATTGGTTTTTAGGCGTACACCTCAAGGGCACTCGGTGCACCTCGGCTTGAGCTGTCGCCGGATTCCCGACCTAACTAAGCTATCTATCCATTTCATACACATATATGAATTCATGAAAAATGCATGTGTGACCATGCATGTTTCACGAATGTATATGTGTATTTGGTATCTGACTATTGTGTTATGCGACCTATTTCAGTCCGAAAAGGGCAAAAAAACAGCCCACCACTGTGTGCCTAGGTGTGCATGTGTGTGGGGTGATCGTGTAAATGAAAAACAAGCGTGAATCATTGTATTCGCGCGAGTAACATACTCGAGGGCTCCACACCGAGGGACAACCTAGGCTCGAGTTGTTAGAAGAAAAATCGCGACAAGTGTGTGGGATCGAATCCTCACCCCCCGCTCACAGCGGCGTGAGCAGAGAGAGTCGCGGGCGTGGGCGCTAACACGCATCTTTTAAGAGGGGATCGAGCGAAAAAGTAAAGTACAATGGCACGGTGCTGATTTAACTATACAATTACGTAAGAATTCCTAATGTATCGCTCTATTAATAAAAAAGTGTTTGAAGCTTGGCTAACTGTTGTTTTGAATACCACTCTGTATCCCGAGGTTCAGTTTACATATATACAAGATATGCAGATATAAATTCGGATTGTTTCATTAATCACTGTGTTTTTGTATTCCGTTTCACGCGGACTAAGTCGCGGGCACAGCTAGTTTCAAATAAATCTATTTAGAATTTCTAAAACTCGTTATTGATTATCGTCAGAATTGACTAATTTCATCACAATAATATAATTTATCAAAATTATTCCTTGCAATTTTTTGAACTATTATTGATATACTGTAGATTATCAATCACAATATTGAAGTGACTATTGAATGATTGAAGTGATTAGACTTTTTTTGTACACAATTTCATAAAAATTTAGCTTCGTGCGTTTCTTTTTACAGTAATTACTTTTGACTCATTATTTCATACAATTAGTATATTTTATCGGATATCAATTTGGAAAATATGATGATTTCATCAGAAGGTATCGTTTATCAAAGGAGACTGTAATCCGGATACAACGTAGGAATGTACATAAAGTATTATATACAAGGGAAACAAGATAGAAAATTATAGACAAGTTCATTTACTATATACTTTTATTTCTTATCAGCATCATTTTTATATAATACATGATGCCCCTGTTTCATGGTAACGTGTTACTACATTCCTATATATATATATATATATATATATATATATATATATATATATATATATATATATATATATATTGATATATACAACTGAAAAGTGTAACCTACACATATATTGATTTAATTGCTAAAAACAAATAAATATCATAAGGGAAACGAAGAAACAAGGGGTCCAGGAAAAGTCACGATTATTGTAGATGCTCTATTTATGTTCTCGCTTTCTTTAATTGGTCCAGATACAACATTTAATTCAGGCAATATATGTAAGTCCATGGATGATTGTCTTTTCTGGTAGTAAAAATACCTGAGCTCGTCTAATGAGTGGAAGTCGGTCGATGGCAAGAATGCAGGTAGCACCACGTTAATTAGAGACACCAATATGAAGCAAGATATTATCTGAAACACAACAAGAAGTTTATATGTACAACTGGTGAAATGTTTCCTTCACTGCTTTCTTATATACATGTTACACACATATCAAATAATTTGGTATCTTCCGAAAAATAGAATAATATTGATACAACTAACTCAATTAAGTAAGACGTTATGAATGTATCTTGCCATTTTTAATACTATTATTAGTAAATACTTCTGTAAAAACAGTAAAACAAAAGCACCATGGAATAATAACGTAGTAAATAGGTTTTATAATATGTATAACTAGCAGGTCCGGAGAACGTTGTCCTGCCCTGATAATAAAAAATATATACTTATATGCATAAAATGCTTAAGGTAACGAATGTATTTAATTTGATAAGGATTAATATTGTATCCGTTTAAATAGCTTTCCAATTACCTCATTGTATATGACCATGTTGTTAGAAGATAGATGGGTATAGTAAGCTATCCTTAAAAGGTATATATAGGTATTGCCATCTCAGACTTTTTTGTAGATCTATAAAAGAGGATTATCACACTGTTGATTGTTTTGTTATATCTCAAAAGAATTAGGCAGCGTTTCCGATGACTATTTCCAACACTTCCAATAATTATCGTTATATTTCAACCAATTTACTAGGCACTTAAACCTTTCTCGTGTATTACTCCATCTATTGGTGAAGACCGCATTGCAGTCCGTTCAGTAGTTTTTGAGTTTATCGCGAACAGACACAGAGACAGACAGACGAGACGAACGACATTGTTTTAAAATACATAGTGATTAATAATGCTCGAGGAAGCCGGCATCATTATTCAGTAATTATTCGCAGATGGCACTTTACAAACGTTCTGATAATTATAAATCTAAGAATGCATATATAATTTGTTTATTAACTTAAAATTCATTAATTTTATTTATGCACAAACACACGCATGTATACACATTATTCGATTAATAAATGCATTATATCCAAACCAGAATTGTACAGACACCGTATATAATATTGAAGATTAGAATCCTACCAACATTGTCCTGTTGTGATATAAATTATTTTAAGAAAGCACATACACTGCGGACTCCTGTTATTACCTCATGAAATTTTAATATACACGGGGTCTAGGTTGATGTTCAAATGATAGCGGAACGTCAATAAAATATTGCTTTAATAGAAGATGAAAAATAAATCGAAATGCGAGTATTACACGCAGGGAGAGGTGTTCGAATCCACATTACGTAGCTGAATCCACATGGCAACTGTAGAATGTTATTCAAAATATTTTTTATTTATTTGCTAACAAAGAAAAATTATATAATTATTATATTATTATATTTTTGTTACATGAATACGAAAAGTTAGTTACCTTCGTTTGAACGTTGGAAGCCATGTCGATAAGTACGGGGGCGAGGAGACAATGTTCTGTCGTGTTACAGTATATTTATTTATACAGATACTGAACAACTCGCTGATTTGTACACCATTGTCGGCACATAAGGTATTAAAATATATATACACGTAAGCGATTTATTGAGGAGTGCGAGTACAAATAAAACGGTATTAATTATACATTATATAAATCGTAACACATGTCGGTGTAGTTAGCGAGGAACGTGCAGATGCGACTGGCTTCGACATGTGGCTTCGCAATATAGAGTTGGTTCAGAATTTCTGAATAATTGTTCATATCGTATCTCAACATATTTTTAGATGGCTGCAATGGAAATATTTAAAATCACCTCGAGGTAGGCTCCGTTGATCGCAATATCCTCCCCATTTACACTTTTGAAGGAAGATGCAACGACTGCTAGAAGGAAAAGCTGGGACGTTACAACACACAATACAAAACCAGTTATAATGGTCTACTCAGGTGGCTAGATTTTTGGCATTAACTAGAGTGTCCGCAGCTGCCTATTAGTTTTACCGGGATACGTGGCTATAGACCGGCTTGACAATGGAGTGACTATCGATGGATTTGCATTAACATGTGAGATATTCATTAATCAAACGGCGTCAGTTATCCTCTATAAGTCACTAATTAGGCATGAACAACCACGAAGGTCACGTATAGGTAGGTAGGCAGGTCGCTGTCACCCAGCCCTAGTTTAAACCTCTCATGCTAAAGCTTCTTTGATACTTCCAAGCATCTCGCAGTCCTTGGTGCCATCCAGCGCTTCGCTAAACACACACGCATATGTATATACACATTTACAAACATAAAAATTTATACTGTGGATTATAAAACTAATTGTGATAGGCTCTATAACTTCTTTATGATTAATGAATGGAAAAATCAAATGGTAAATTAGGTATCGGAAACTTATATCTATTTAAATTTTTACTCATTCATTCGCAGTGGGAGATATGAGTAGTTGTTAACAGAATGTCACTGGAACAACGCTCAATGGAAAACAGTGTCGGAGTCAGCAAGTGTACATTACTACTGTGAAGATCGTTCGCTTATAAATTTGTATATAGAAATAAGAAACTAAAAAGCGCTTCGGTTTTTTTCTTCTATTGTTAGATATTATGTTTTGTACTTACTAAAAAGGACTTATAACAGTTGAAGGTATATTTTTCTTTATTATAGTTCTAAATACGTGTTATTATTGTTTCCTGTTACATTTTGCCGCTTTTAAAAGTAACGATCAGTGCGCACCATCTCACCTTTTTAATATCCATGTATTCACATAATGTTAAGGTATTGCGATAGCGGACTGAACCGCCTGACTGAATTATATTTCAACACGTTTTGCTAACAACGAAAATCTGTTTGTTTCGTAGGGGGCGCAGGGGCTGCACGGAGCGCAGGGAGTGCAAGAGCCGCAATGAGCATTCAGCTGTTGTTATTATATTTCTACGAGATATTCGTGCAGGAGCGATTCTTTACACGATTTTCAAGAGACAAAAACATTACCAAAAAATACCTATGTATGGGTGTTGGCCTTCAAGCGGGGGACAAGGGGCAAAATTGGGTCTGTCAGTCAAATTTCAGTCTGACAAAAAACCAATTGGAGATAATCCTGCAACATTGTGAAACTACACATTGGACATCCAAAACGTTGCTTCACGTCAAAAAGACATATATTCTTCCGAGTTACAAGTTCTGCTAAAATACGACTTTCATGAGAAGGTTAGTCTGTTCTTAATATTCAAATTGCTACAATAAACTCTTTTCTCCCTCGTTGTCATGAAAGATTGGACGATGTCTACGCTCACCTCACACAAACAGCTAATAGATAAAAAAAATTAAGAACGAGGAAACCTACTGTAATCGTTACAGTGTGAAGTTCAAAGATTACAGGAACAGCTTGAAACACAGTCACAAAACTCGCTAAAAAAACGAAATTAAAGTAATTGGAATACCGATATAAAAAACCAGAATGTATATCACGTTGCATTTCTTATTGCAAAAATGATTGGAGACTACTTGGAAGACAACGATATTGATTGGGTTGCTAGAGCTGTTATCGATTGTGAATAATCCCTCTTTAGTAGATATTCTCAAATTATAACCATTTCTTCGTTAATATTGGGAAAATACTTACAACTCAAACTCTAGATCAGTTGGACACTAATGTGGATAAATTATCTACATTCAACAACTTACGATAAAAAAAAATCTGCGTTAATTTTTCATGTTTCCCAGTGATTGCCACGACGAAGTGACTTCATTGATAAATAATTTAAATATCGAAACAGCTCCCGGACCCGATGGTTAAAAAAATAATCTTTTAAAATTAATACGGGTAAATTAAGATCTATAAGAAATCACAGAGTGGTTGCGAAACAAATTACTTACAATAAATTTCACTAAAAACCCACTACATTTGCTTCCATAAAAAAAAGCTTCTGCATCTTCTGACCCGTTGTGTTTAAAAGCACATACACCTGTACTTTAAATGCTCAGCAGAATACATGCAATTGCACTTGCATAGAAAGAGCTTTGTAAACTAGATACCTTTGTATTGTCCTTGGTAAGAATCTGACATTCAGAGAACATATAGAAATATTATCGATGCAGATTAGAACACTAATAAATATTATGAAATTATTACGGGATGTGGCCATACGTGATACTTTAATTCTAGTTTATAAGGCCTCATGTTAATCCTTACTTCAATATTGCATCTCATCATGGGGTATCGCTTGTAATACAGTTCTAATAAAACTAGAAAGTGCCCAAAGAAACACGAAATCTTTATGAAGGACTTTGGACTCTTTACGATGCGACAGTTATATACATTAAAAATTACCCTGATTTATTAGAAATACATTAGAAAACTACTATCATTAAACAGTGACGTCACGAATTCCTTTGACGTCGCTTATACTCAACGATACAAAATAGAAAATACCGAAAGTTAACACTCTTTTCGCACGCTTTTGTGAGTTTGAACTCTCGTTTATATATAGACAAGTGCACATAAATTGGTCAGATGTGGCTACTATCATGAAAAGAGAAAGAGATCATCCTTCATCCTTAAAAAGGTGAAAAAATCGTGATTGTGTCTGAGTGGTTTGCGACCACCCTACAAATTATGATAAGCGCGGGATTCAGAAAACGCCAGTGTATATCCAGATGCTGAGATGTTCGCAGGCCAGCATAATAGCGACGACCGCTAATGGATTGTATCTCTCTTGGTGGTCACCGTTGTTCTAGCTCGCACTGTGAAGCCAGACAGGTACTACTAAGTAACTTTGTTGTATAATTAATAAGAAACATTCGAGACACACAAACGCGAGATGCTGTAATTTTTTTTAATATCTTATAGAATTCAGCATTCGCCCACAATCCCACTTGATGTTAAATGACGATCAGCTGATCTGAGATGGTAAACGCAATAAATCTACAGGAGGATTAGCTCTCCAGTATAATTGCTGGAACACATCAATAGGTGCTTGGCGACAGATTTTAAATTTAAGGGTGGTGGATAGCAAAGTGGACTTAGAAAAAACGTTGCCATCATACTATGGTTTAATCACGATGTTTTTCTTCACCGAAAGACTATGACTCATTTGCAAGGATTGGAAGCTACGTCGCTCGACGCGGTGTCGGTACACGTTATTATTTTTAATTTTTAACTTTATTTGATATGCCGTGTGACGATTGAAAGAATATTAAAAAAAAGAGAAGGTTCTGGATTCGGTTGTATTAAACATTTGTTATCTCATAACTTTGTCATTTATATAGCGATATGGAAAATTCTTCCTTTATTGAAAAGACGATATTTTCAAAGTGGTCCCATTTTAATCTCACGAGCATTAGACCTTGGATGTCTAAAATACAACAGTGAACTCCTCAAAGTCGATTAGGGAATGTATAGTCATTTGAGATATTGTTAGGTTTATTACAATCCAAGACTATGTAGGTACCTACCTAGCTATGGTCAAAGACGTTTTGGTAAATTTCTGCAGAGTAATTTGTTTTGAAGTTGATTTCATTTATTATATTATAACAAGTCTTTTATTTATCTTATTGGATAAAGAAACTAAAAGTATATTTTCTCGAATGATTTTCAAGGAAAGGAAATTGTTTGAAACGAATTTTTGTATAGAAAAACACATTAGAATATTTGAAATTTCTATAACATTTATTAGAATTGAAGTACAAGAGTAAGAACACACGCGATTAAGTATTTATATGCAAGGGGCGCGGTAGTACCCGGCGTTGAAAGCGGGGGACGGTGAACTCGGACAAGTATATTCATCCTGTAACAAAGTAACATGTTATATAAACCAAAAAAAAAACTGTTTTCCACATTTACCTTTTCAATTTAAATATATCAGTGTTACCTTAAAGTATTGCGCTTGAAAAACAACTCGAAACACATCTCACAATTAATTCTAAGTGATGACTCATTATTAGCTTGCTACAACTACCACCTGAATAACGCATCCTTCGGACAATCGTATAAATATTGCTGATCTGCTAAAGATATAAATTAACCACTAAACTTTAATGCTCTAATAAAGTGATCATCGTGACATTTTGCAGACACCCTTGTAAGGGATGCAGTAATGTTTTTTTTTTTTAATATATTATAGGGGGCAAACGAACAGGCGGGTCACCTGATGGTAAGTGATCACCGCCGTCCATAGATACTGGCAACACCAGGGGAGTCGCAAGTGCGTTGCCGGCCTTTTAAATATGTGGGCCTCCTGCGCTCTCACTGACCGAACGAAATGCAACACTGCAACCACTGTTACTTCACGTCGGTTTTCTGTGAGAGGGTGGTACTACCCCGGGCGAGCCGACCCATTCATGTTGAAACCAATAATAGCTTCAGCGTAGCTCTACCACCTACAGTATACGGTACCTTTCGTTCAAATGAAATGTGCTGTTCCCGAAGGATATATCAGTTCTACCTTAACGCGAGCAAATGCTAACAGTAATGCTATAAAACAAGTTATGATCACCGACTATATTTTCCCTTACAGCACTTCACGACAATTTGTTTGAATGCATTATCTAAAGCTTTAAATGCCTCACCTGTTATTCCACCTATACCTCCCGTCGCTCCACCTAAGCCTCCACCTCCTGGCGCTCCACCGCCTAGCGCTCCACCTCCTGGTGTGCTACCACCTGAAGGTCCACCTTCTCCTAACAGCCCACCTATTCCACTAGCGAAACCTCCTACCGCTCCAGCAATACCTCCTGAAACAGCGATCCATTATTTAATACTGATATATATAATGTACATACAGTTCTTTTGAGGCTTCATCGCGTAAAAACTACTGAATGCATCAGCATAAGACTCGCAGTGAAATTTTGTTTTTAGATTCCGTTGAACCGTTGGCATTTTTTAAAATATGCACAGCGAAGGAAGTGGTGTCATCTGGATGCTTTATACCTGAGTAAATATGAAAATCTTTCTTTCAGCTTTAACATCTGTCATATTTGAACTCCATTACGTGTGGTATCGAGTAACGTCTTGAATAACCCTTACCCTTATCCCACCTCAGTAGGGTCGGCACAACATGTTTTTCAAGTTGTGATGTATGATTTGGCTTAATTTTTACGATCGGCCGCCTGCCTGACATCAACCCTCCTTGGGATTCTACAATATATATATATATATACTAAACAATATACTTAGTTTCGAGAAGCTTTAATCATAAAATGGCAATTTGCAGACACCTGGTGAACCAATTGATGAAAATTTTCGGTCAATTAATAGCAATAGGCGTTTCACCCAATACACGTGCTATTTCGATCTTGAATAAGATTATAATTTCTAGTTGTGTCATTATATGAATGTAGTTAGGTTACTTTAAACAAATTTTGTATAATGCAAGACTGGGAAGCCGAACTTGCGACAGTTGCATTGATATTCGTACTCACAGTTCTGATCTTCTCGGTAATGTTCAGTTCTCGTCCTACTTGGTCTACTACTTTCCGAACTACAATTTTATGGTTATTACTCTGCTACTACAGCTCGTAGCTTGATGCTGGATAGTCATTAAATAGGTAATAGGATGCAAAAATATGTTTCTATTTGTAGTGCAGTTCCAGAGATTATCGGGTAATGCTAGTCCCATACCTGCGTAACGAAACTACGACTACTCGTCGCGCTAAAAACTAACTTTAAAAGTAATTCCGATAAGGGCTCTTAGAAACACCTGCATTGATTGCGACACTAAACAAAACATCGTGGCGATACACTCAGGTATGCGAGTAACATAGGAATGGAAAAACATCCATTCAACTTTTTAATATTAGTATGAATCAACAAAATGCTTCACCAAATTGAGGTACAGGCGACGAGTAAACGAAATTCGACGCGACCAGAACCTGAAAATTGAATACATATGTAAGATGATGGTCTGGTTAAGCTTCAGTAGCCGATTCGATAATGACTACACGTCGTTACAACCTAGTCACGAGTCATTATGACTCGCTTGCTGTGTTTTCAGTATTGGCAAAGATAGTCTAGAAAATATGCATTCTCGTGATCAGTCCGATAAGTTTCTGTGATAGTTCATTGAAAAATGTAATATTCCCAGCTAACCCAAAAGAATCTTTTGCTATAGCTTACTTGTAACATAAAGGTAATATATATTAAAGGCAGGTATTAGAACATGGCGATTGTGTCCGGCTGGATTCTGATCATCTGGTATAACGTCCATCATATTGGTACATTTAAGGCTGTCGCCAAGAAGGATGATAGGATTTCTATTCCCGACCGGGCTACTACCATCGTAGTCATTAGCCTACAGGCTCGCATGCTGTTGTTTCCCAATGCGTTGAAGATTTCCTGTGTTTTTTGTTATATTTAGACTGCAGTGAGCTTTTCTTTATACTTTGTAGGTGTCAGCGTTTGAAAACAAACTAATCTGATGTTAAATAACGATGTAGTCCAATATAGTAAACAAGTTAAACTTAGACGAGACTGTCTCTCAAGTGCAGCTGAACACACCATACCACATACCATACGTGCTTGGCTATAACTTTTCAATATGAAGGTGGTAGCTAGCCAGGCGTATTTTGAAAAAACCTTACCGCCACGCTATGGTGTCATCACAATGTTTTCCTTCACCAGGCGCTCCGGCTCATTCGCAAGTATTTGAACCTCTGTCGATCGATATGATGTCCGGACACGCTAAATACTGAGCCATCATCATTTCAAGACAGACATAATTCAGTCACTTAAAAAATCAACGTTGTCCCTTTGTTCTGAAAGTAGATATGTTAGAAGGAAATATTTAGAAAAAAATCGTTCTCACCATTAACAAGAAGAATACGGACGGAATATTTGCCATGTTAACTTGAAAACTTCAACGGTTGCTTTCACGATTAAACTATTTTTGCATTTAAATGAAAATTCTTTATATACCCGTCGAAAGCAAACAGTGTCGTTATAATAAAATAAACATTTGTTTTGGAACAAATAAGAACAATGAATACTCGGGAATCGCAAACAAAACAAAGAACGCAATAAATTTAAATGATACCATTGTATTGGACTCGTTTTTAGAATGTCATTTTTTATTTGTACATATGTTAACGTTAAAATTTAAATCAGATTTTCGAAATCGAAATATGGCGGTAAAGTTAGTTAGTTAGCGGACAACATTTTAGGAGTTTCACTCGGCATGAATATTCTTCATCCAACGGCTGTATTTTCAGTTAGTTAGAAGAACTATTAGAGAACTATAGAAATAGTTTCGCCTTTATCATGATATCATACGGCTCCTACACGAGCTCACTCATAAGGTTAATATACCTAAACCTGAATGATGCAGGGAAAAATATTAAGGTCATTCATATCAACGCGAACGTTCGTGGACACCCAGTAAGCAAAAAATATGTTTTTACCAAAAAAAATTGGTATTAAAGCAGCAAAGCGAAAGAAACACAGACAACAGTCTTTGGTGGCGGCGACAAACTGCTTAACGGAGAGTCGCCGAATATTTGTTGCCGAAGGCGTATCAAAGCGCCGGTTCTTAATTGACACAGGTTCAGATGTCTCCGGTTACCCATTATTATAGCATTATAATATATTATTAGCAAGGAAGTCAACACTGTGAAACTATACATTATTAGTGCTAATTGTAGTGAAATTCGTACTTTTGGTCATATCCAATTAGCACTTCATTTAGGATTACGACGCAACTTTCAATGGCAATTCATTGTCGCTGACATTAACACTGCCATTTTTGGCTCTGACTTTTTGGCACACTATCGACTGATGCCCGATTATGCCAATAAGAGGCCAGTTGATAATAATACTGGTTTGACATACGTTACAATCTTTGCAACTTGGGCTGAATCCAATGTCAAAGTCGTTTGTATTCTATCATCAGGATTTGGGATAATTATTGGGGAATTTCCATCAACCAGTAAACCATCCGGATTATTTCGTGAACAAAAACATAACATTTTCCATGATATACTGACTATTGAGGTTGCTCCTATTTCTTGTCGCCCTAGACGGTTATCACCTCAAAAACATAAGGAAGCTAAAAAGTTTTTGACGAAATGGTAAAGTGTGGGATAGCTTGTCCATCGCAAAGCTCTTTCTCATATGTCACGAAAGCCCTTAGTTCAGTGCATTACTGTGGGTTCTGTTAGGGATACGCTCTGCATTCAAGAAATATTTACAGGCTATAGTTGCAGATTTACTCTATGGATAAACGTTAACTATTTTAGGGGATTTTTTGGTATCTAGTACATTATCTGGATGCGAGGAACCGTCAGAATACATACTAAAATTAAAACAATAAATGTCGAAGTTGCGTCCCGTTGCGGCTTCTCAACAAGGTACGCCCTCTGTTTTTATTTTTTTTAATTTAAGCAAAACGTTACACGTTACGCTTAGAGACAACACCATCCGTGGACTTTTTTATAGATTTAGTTATAAAGAAAAATTGATTTTCATGTAAAAGTAAGTAGTAACGCAGCACACGACATAGAAGCTTTGCAAAATGCACTATTTTTTCCGTAATAGCTGCCAAATGTCGTCCGAATTTTACGTTGAATGGTGCACTTTTCAAATAGTGAAAGAATTTATCAAATCGGTGCAGTGGATACGAATGTTACTAGCCTCATAGAAACAAACATTCAAAATGCGCTCTTTCACATTAAAATATTAGTATAGAATATAGATATATCTTAACTATTTTAACGTTTGACCATAACCACACCTGATATGAAATGGCGATGTGGATTAATATGGTAATGTTGCTAAATCTAGAAGAATTTACTTTCAAGTGCAGCTGCTGGAATACACCTGTAAGTACCTACTTGGCGACAGATTTTCGACTTGAATGTGGCAGTTACCCAGGTAGGTATTAAAAGAAAAGAGCACTAGGACAAAGTCATAACAAGCGTCCATTTATGTTATTGCGTCGCGCCGTTTTTTCATTTCCCTTAATATGATGCCGTAGCTCTTACATTTGCTTGATACTGCACTTTTTATGACTTTAAATTCCTTATGATGCGAACTTTTTGTCTGATATACGTTTTTCTATAATTGTGCGCACATATATAAATTATTTGAGACGACATCTTTCTTTGCAAATGTCAGTTTAATATCGATTTTTACATGTATTTCGGCGAATATTTTTACTGGTTCACATTGAGTCTTAGTGATGCTTTTAAAGTTCTTTACAATGTCACCTAAATACATTTCCTAGCTTAACGTGGACACGTTATGTGCGGACGCACGCTACACTGATTTATAACCTTACACAATGCAATAATCACAACAATCACAAATAGGCGTTTATACCAGCTCTATGACATCAAAGGCAAAATAAATAGCAAATACGTATAGTTATGCTCTATCTATTGCGATCACAACCGTTTCTATCGAATTATTAGTCTCGTAGTTATTAGCGATTGAAATCTGACGGTATTTTCTAACAGTAGAAAATCTGACTATTTATGAGCGTACTTAACGAACGAGGAGACGTTTTAATGTCAAAAGCATTACATCGTACTATGGTTTCATCACAATGTTTTTCATCAAGTCTCAGCTCATTGAGGGATTGGAACTTACGTCCATCGACGGCACTACCGGAGTCATCATCGTTTCGAAATTTATGTAAATATCGAAATAACATCTATTTGTATATTTTATATGTTGTTTCATGTAACGCACGAAAAAACATTCAATGAGCACATTGAACTTGTATTTTTCGTTGTCGATCTTATTTGTTCTTATTCATTTCGACTTATTTGTCCAGCAGTGAATTTTTGCTAGGGTGACGTGCCGATGGAGAGGTGAAGTCATTGTTTGAACAAATGGTTGTTTTTTTTTCAAATTTAAAAGTTACTAGTTTCGTTCCCGTGATTGTGGATTAAACCTGTCCCATGGGAATAGAATAATTTCTTTACTAGATTAAAGGTACACTATGTCCTTTTTTGTACCCCTGACGACGTGCAAGCGAAATTTCATGGAGATCCGTTGAGTTGTATAAAAACGTGTAAGCGTGATAAACAAGCTCACATACGCATTTGTAATTTATTTAGTTTAATTAAAATTACTCAGAATTAGAATATTGTTAATTACAAAAAACGATATAACATATTATATAAAATGCGAGAATATTAAAAAATAACTTATGCAGCAAGTCTAACAATGCTTTTAACGCTTCACGTTACCTAAATATTGACGTGGCAATTTTTGGAGTTATTTTTATAGGCCGGGTACTTTTTTTTTAAATATATATATATATATATATATATATATATATATATATATATATATATATATATATATATATATATATTTATGTTATAGGGGGCAAACGAACAGGTGGGTCACCTGATGGTAAGTGATCACCGCCGTCCATAGACACTAGCAACACCAGGGGAGTCGCAAGTGCTTTGCCGGCCTTTTAATATATGTGGGCCATATATTTTACGTTGTACAGTGAAACCACAATCGCAAGTGATGTTAAATATCGATGTGGTTTAATGTGGTACACGCCCTAAGCGTAGAAGGGTTAACTCTCAAGTGCTGCTCCCGGAACGTACTCATAGGTGCTAGGCGACAGATTGTCAACCTCAGGGTAATAGTTACTCGGGCGGAGTTAAAAACCTTGGCTTTTAGCCGGCAACGCATCTGTGATGCCTCTCGTGTCGCAGGTGTCCATGGGCGGCGGTGATTACTTATCATCAAGTAACCTGTCTGTTCGTTTTCTTCCAATCGTATAAAAAAATACCACCATTGAATGGTTTTATAACTATTTTCCTTAACCGAAAGTTCCAACTTACGCGATGTTTGAACATGCTAACCATTGAGTCATCATGGAGATCATACATTTGCCGTCTGGCCCACGTATGTACGCAATCGAATTCGTTTTTGACCAAACGATATAATGACCCCCTCCTGCCTGGTAACGCAAGTGGTTCTATAAAGTCCACTGTAGGTATCGCCCCATCTGAACGATCGATTTGAGATCATTGTACAAGTAGATCTCATAAAAGTCAAACCGATGAATACCAGGTACCTAAACGTAACAACTGACAGCATCTTAACTAATATTACAAATTCGAAAATGAGTTTGTTTATTGAACTTCCACGCCTTAACTAATCAACCAATTGTCATTATACTTTGCACACATCACTTTTCTGTATCTCAAGGGTAAAATAATGTACTGCACCCGACATGCAAGTCTACATGAATACAAGCGAGGCTGCGAGCAAAAGCTTGTAATTAAAATATAGATAAGAAAAAAAATGTACGGTTTTTTTTTTAACTGTCTACACTGTTGACCTGGCTAGGCCTCTACAGTTTCATCGGAGTGTATGTACGCGTGGCGAAATAATTAATATTGAAGCCTATGATTTATAAAAAGAAACATGTTAACTAATTCAGTGATTTTTTAGTTAAAAGCAAACTAATGAACAGTGAGACAGTATCTTTAGATTCTAGTAATCCAGTGAAGCTGTGAAAGCATACCCAATTCGAACCGGTATTCGGTATTGTGGCTATTTTTGTATATTGCGCCATCTATGGAGATAAATTAAATAGCCAGATAAAATATTGCCAAGCATCCATGAAATATGCATCCATCAAATGTGATACTAGATGGCGCTACCTAATGTAAACGGCTTATTATATTACTGTGGTGTTCAGTTCTATTTACTTGGGATGAACGCATTATTTTAATTTGAAAATTTAATCGTTCATAACAAATTCTAAAACTTAAGTAAACTTTATTATATTGATAATTTGAATAGGATTTATTTCATTGCCTAGTCTTATGTTTGCTTCGAATGAAGAGACGAACTTATGTACGAAATAAAATTTCATTGCAACATTTTTGCAAGTAATAAATAGATGAAATAAAAGTTAGTTGAAGCATTTTTTTTAGATTTTAACATAAAAACATAGACTACACAACAGGACGGTCTATTTTATGTGGGTTCAAAGCAATGGTCAATATATACAAGTTATTGAAAAAAGAAGCACATTAAACAAAGAAATTTAAAACCGACTTTAATCTTCATCTGCCATGATGAATATTCTAACAATTTTGAATTATATTTTTCGTTTTATTAATTATAAACTAAATTCAAATAAAGTGGACTGTTTCAACAAACATACCGGTCTGTCAGTTAGGTTTTATAAATATGAGATATTGACTTCTATGCTAGGAAAAAGAAGAGGTATCGACTGGGCTACCTAGTACAAATCGTCTGCAATCCTTCATTCAAATATATATACTATGTGTTGATGTACTGTGTAGTGCAACAGATGGCGATATGTATGCAACAATTGGATATGGTAATTACTGATTTGGCGCAAACGAAGTTGCGCGGGTCAGGTAGTGTCTATATATAAAAGAATAATTGCTAGTTTGACGGAAAATGACGGATTTTTATACAACCTTTTATCCTCTTCTTCACCATTTTATAGCTTGAATTTCCAAAAATCCTTCCTTAGTGCATATATACAATGTACATAAAAAAATGAAATCTAAAACCTACATGAAAACTGGTTCAGTAAGTTTCCAAGTGAAACGTATTCAAATAAACATATAAACAGACCTAAAAGATTAATTCTAACATGTGTCTTTTCTTCCAGTATGTTCTTTTTGTCAAATATTTATGAACAAGAGAATGGAATATGTATGTACATAAATTATTGTGAAACGAAGGTTTCATTGTGAAATGTTTACTTCAAAACGGTATATAAAGAATTTCTATTTAAAAATTAGGTAATTAGTTCGTGGTCGACGCATGTAAAACCAAAATGGCGGCAACGACGCTGTTATTCTTCTTGTTTTTGTTTCTGGTAAGATTTTTTTCCGCAATTAATATTGACATGTCTCAGTTTGAACTCTGAGAGATATTGGAAGGTGAATAGAGTTATAGAACAAAATATAATTGCGTTTGTGTATTCAATTATTAACAATTAGTGACACCCGCGACTTTCTCTGCGTATGTATCCGTTATAAATACCAGAAGCGGTAAAGGGTCTATATTTAAAATAAATTTAGTAAAAATTATCTTTTGTCTGCGTCTCCCATCACGTTAATATGAATTTGACAGAACCCTCGCGAACAGTAGGGTTTCCTTGGATGTAAGGTTTCTTATGCCCCTTTTTGTACTCCTAACAGTGAGTTTGCAAAATTTCAAAGAAACTTACCCATCGTTCCTTAACATTTTATGCAGCGTATGTCGAAATGGCAGCCAGATGGTAGTATTTTTTCCAACTTGCAACACAACAATTTCATAAATTATAGCCTATGTGTGATTCTCGTGTATAATATATATGAATGTAACGATGCCTCGCTAAAATTCAATTATTTGAGCATTTTTACAAGTGGAACTTCTTACGAGAAGGCTTTGAAAAATTCTGATCCGCAACCTTTTTGCATGACGAAAAGTGGTGTGGGTAAACACTGTGTAGGGTAGACTGTTCATAACACTGGTTCGGGCACGGTCAGTACTAGGATGAGTGACCGTATGGGAACATGACGTGACGTTGGCTAGTGGTTTATAAGTACTTTTTGTATAGAAATTGTGACTTTGGTGTGGTCGTAAGTACACACACACTTTTTTATTTGTTGTTATCTTTATCTCAACCTTATATATTTATGCTACACTAACCGTTATAGCTTTCGGAGAAAAAGAAACTTCTATTACTTTAACATTATGACATTTTTTCAAGAGTAAAACCGTATATAGCATTAATTAGAAGATTTATTTATGATAATATGTTAACTTAAGTAATATTAAAAGTCAATTATGTTGTTGTGTAGAAAACAAGAAGAAATCCGTATGAGTAATATAAAGTTTTAATGAAATAAAATGTCTGAAAATTATTTGTGTAAAATTATTTGCGTGCCCTTACAAAGTTGTGTTTTTTTTAATTTACAGTTTCTCGTCTCTTCGAGCTTGGCTCAGGGTTTTTATACAGCACTGAGTAAGTAGTAAATTATACAGTACACTGTATTGTTTGTGATATTACAGTATAATGCTTCATTATATTGTGTTTGTTAAGTCTTACTTAGGAATTAATATTCTATTCTTGTGAGGTTCTGGATACGCTACATTGAAAGATCTAATACGTACTAACATTATAAATGCCAAAGTAACTTGTCTGTTACGTTTCACGAACTGAATACGAATGGACCATTCGAATTAGACACAGGGTTTTTTTTGTTGCGAAAATAAAACTTGAAGAGAGTGAAATAGGAAATTAAAATTTGTATGGGGAATGAATAATTTTAAAAGTTATTAGCTTATTTATACGCTTGTTTACGCTATAACCGAATAGATGGCGCTGTTTCATGTTTTGTAATTTGGCGTGTGTATGTCAATTTATTTTATTGTTTTGTTCAGACTTTTACTGATTAAAACCATTTGGTGAACCGTCTGCCAGGCTAAGTGGGAGTCGCGGGATTGCGCGAGTATGTACGACGTTCTGGCGGCAAGACTCAGCGCGAACGCCACCACTGATCTTCACAATTAGGCCTAACTATCTCCCTGACCACCGAACTAGTACAATAGAAGGTGTGGTTTTCTGACTCTTCCCTCTTGGTCAGGCTTGCCAATGGAGAAGACTCCTCCTCCAACCGCCACCCATAAGTGTTTTTCATGAGATTTCCTCCTCACCCTCTGTAACATTTATAACGTGGTATTCTCCCACGGTAGTTATTCAGTTCCTTTTTTTTATTAACATGGGGAAATCCATTATGGATACCGACTCTCTCGGGGGACAGATTGGGTTATGTCCGACCCGCACGGACTAAAACCCCACGGTGTACCGACAGACCGTACTTATTGGGAGTGGCAAGGGATCGTTCAGAGCTGATCAACCTTATGCAGCCGCCCCAACGGTCCGCCCGGCGGAAGATGGCCGCCGGGCTCATACCTTATAGAGACAGACTGGGTACACACCAGCTGCCTCCCCTCGTCAGCCGGACCTGTGCAATGAGATCCGGTCCGGCTACGGTGGAGGTAGAAGATGGGTAAGTTGCCGCCTCCTCCATCTAGTCCTCCGTTGGCGTAGAGGGCCGCTTAGAGGGTCATCTTCGCGTGGCCTCTTCGCCATCTCCTTCTGCGAGATGACGTCCTTGCAGAAGGGGGCCATGGCTGAAACCACACTCGGCAGCGACAAGTCCGGCCCTACCGCCGCAGCCAGAATGCGGCGCTGTCCCTCCCACGCAGCACACTCAGACAGAGTGTGCAACACACCAATAAGAACACTATAGCTAGTGTATACACATTTTCTTAGAAGTGATTTTACACTGTAAACATTTGTACAATAATCCTTTCTTAACTCCAAATGACGTAGAAGTAGACACAACACCGCAACTTCAACATTTGCCTACAAAACCTTATATGTGGAGATTTTGTAGACTTACATTTTTATTTTTTACTATATCATCATTTCTTTTTACACATTTTTTATTAGTTTCACCTGTATATATGCATATAACGGAATCTTTGAACGTGATTTTGCCCTACTTTGAATAATTACATTTGAATCAAACTTTGCACGCTTGTCGAAAGGCCATGACAATACAATAATTCGATCAAAATATCCGATTATCCTGATTAGATTCGCGAGGATTCATAAATTTCTTATCATATGAGATTAAGAGAGATATAGCTAGTGCGCGAACTGCGCATGCGATAGAAATTTTTGAATACATTTTCGAATTCATGACGATGCTGGTCTAAGCTACACGCTAAGCCTAGAGAGGGGGACTGGCTCTCTAGTGCAGTCGCTGGATCACGGCTATAGGTGCTTGGGGATAAATTTTCAACATAAGGGTGATAGTTAGTGAATAACAGATTTAGTAAAAGCCCTACCACCATGCTATGGTCTCGTCACGATGTTTTTCTTCACTACATCGATCGACGCGGTGCCCAAATAAGCTTATCACTGAGCGAATGTCATGTTACATTTAGTATAACAATAATGTTATCTCTTAGATAATAAAGCGAATGGTTTTTAATTTTTGTAATCACAATTTTTTACATTCCTCAACAGGTTATCGACCTCAGTTTTTTGAAAAGAATCAAAGCCAGATACTTCGACCTCTTGGCATAAGGATGGAAGTTGAAATGAATGTCCCAATCAGAAAATAGAATAATTCAAATAGGTTATAGGCAGTTCTAAATCGAGGAACGGATTAATAGACTGGAGTATCAGAAGATGTTTCAATTGTTAATTTGTTAAATGTTTAGTGCAAAATATACGTATTGTACAATTATTGAAGTGGAATCTCCTTTAGTGGTTCTTTTTGCATTTTTTCCGAACAGTGGACGAAAGTGAATCATCACGCTTGGCGCTATGACGTATTGAATCGTGTCGCCATTAACCACGTTTACTGTGTGAGAACGAGCACATAGTTCTAATAATTGCGTTTTTATTTTTACGTATCGCAGTAATAAATGATAATAATATTTGTTCTGTATGTAGTCAGTGTAGTATTTCCACTATATATTTTATGTGTATACAGTTAATATTTACTACTATTTTACTTCTATCCTGCGGTCGTAAGCACACACTATCGCTTTCTTTTTTGTCTTTAATATACGCAAACAACTTTTAAGTGTATTCTCCAGCCGGTATTACTTTCAGACATTATTACCAGATCTTGGGGCACAGACACACAGAATATTTTCAAGAACCTAAGCGGTAATTAACAGAGAGAATTTTGCCGCGGGATTTATATAATAGGAATAAAAATGAAATAGGAACTCTATATTAAATGAAGCTATCGTGACAATTATTAAGATAAGGACCAAGATTTAATGAATAAGAAAAAAAGATCTATACAATAGTTTTGAGCGCACAACGGCAAACCTTTTTTCCTTTCAAAATGCCCATACGCTATTGGCTTGATGGCTTATGATACCTCGGCCGCTTGGCAACAAGCTCAAGGGTGCCAAAGGGGCCGAACCTACGCTTGGGCTATTGCCTGGGATGCAACAACGCGAATTAGCTAAGCTAATTATACATATAGTGAAGCACACAATTGTACCAGCTTGTGTACCTCACGAATTCAAACATGTATTCTCTATCTATTAACTCGGCTAAATTAAACTAACCAAGTTCGAAAAAAAGGGGAAAAAATAATTATATACATATATTTATATGTATATAAATATATAGCTTTACTTTTTTTTTGAACAGACTACCCTGTTAACCTGGCATGGTCTCTACAGTTTCACCGGACTACTAAAGGCACTTAAGGCACTCACCCGATTTTATATACGCAACGACGGCGCGCCTCGGCTTGGACTGTTGTCGAATATCACGAGTCTAACTAGGCTAAGCTAAAGTAAACTAACTATTATTTCATACATATAGGAATTCGTGAAACGTACACGTGTACCAAGCCTGTATGTTTCACGAACTTATACATGTATCTTGAATCTGACTACAAAGTTGGTCTAAGCTAACTCCGTTCAAAAAATTGATTAAAAAACAAACCCAACTACTATGTGTACCTACATGTGTGTATGTGCACGTGTGTGGGGTGATCGGTGTTGTGTTGTAGAAACTAGTGTTTGAAAATGTCACAATAGTCGCACTAGTTTAGTGATAGTATCCACTCGGAGTGACTATTTAACTAGAGACTAACATGTATTTGAATTTTATATGTATGACATTAAATATGCACCTAACAACAAAATATTTTTGTTGAATTTAATTTAATGTAAGGCCTACTGGAATGTTCTGCCCGATCCTGTGATGACAATTTTCGACGACACGTAACGTGTGTTTATTTCGTGCATGTACGTAGCAAGTATCTGACGTAGCAAATTAACAAAGCGAGGATGGCTTAGCTTAGTACACAGCGTCGAAGGTCGTAGGTTCAAATCCTGGTAGCTGAGTCGGAGCTCTCGGTGAAAGAAAATATCGTGATGAAACCAGAGCATGGTGGTAAAGCTTTTTCTAAGTCCGCCTGGGTAACTACCACCCTTAAGTTGAAACTCTGTCTCTAAGCACTTGTTGTGGTGTTCTGGCAATTGCACTTGAGAGCCAGTCTCCCTTAAGGTTTTGTTTCTGGACTGCGTCCTCTATATGTTTTTCTTTATTTCTTAATATACATAAATTAGGTATTGATTTGTTTACGTCGACTCGGTGCGTCTACACGTGCCTGCACTTGCAGCGCGTTGAGGTGCCGCCACTCACACCTCCGGCATCACCCGCGCCCACGACCGCTTAACATGTGAGGGTTACCCACCAGCCTTAGCAAACGCTTTAACCTGCAAACACAACAATGACTACATTACAATTTAATGGTTAACATGAAACTGATCATTTGTGTTGATATTCCCGTTTTATTTCACATCATAACAAATTTCTGCGGAGCGCTGATGGGTCAGTAGTAGCCTCTTCGACGTAGATGCGAATCCTGTAATAAGCCTCAGTGAAGAAAAACATCGTGATGGAGCCATAGCTCTTTCTAGCTACCTACAACCCTTGAGTTGAAAATCTATCGCCAAACACCTACTGGTGTATTCCATCAATTGTACTTGAAAGCCAGTTTTCCTTTGTTCTCCGTGTTAACTATAGTAAAAATACACAGAGAGAAAATCACATGGAGGGAGAGACAAAGAGGAAAACAACATTTCTTTCTTATATAACGATTTCTGTCAATTAACGTCTACCGCAAACAACGTAATAGAACATTGTTCCAAAAATGTTAAATCAATTTGAATGCGGTATGGTTTGGAACCAATCGGTGAATTGCGCGAACCCGTAAAGTCGAGCGCGTCGTGGTTGCGGCCGGTTAATCAGTTTGCTCACCAGCTCTATCTAGCTGCTGTCACTCTATGATGACGATGACTTATGATCCAAAGACGCGTGCTGTTTGACTGACGGGTAATTAACATGGTTAGAAAAAGTATGTCGTAATGGGATGCAGCAGATGTAAAAAAATCAAATTAGTTTTTAAAGAAAATCATCAAGTTGAAAAATAATATCTGAATGTTTCAATTAACCAAACTGCTAAGTAAATGTGGTTATATATATAAACCAGACAATAGATGGCGTTAAAAACAATGGTGCTAATGAATATAAAGTATTCTTTTACAGTTAACAATGTAGTGAATACAATGAATAGAAAGATGGCGTTGAAAACATTTTTGCTGGTAAAATAAAAATATCAGCCTAAAGCGGCAAATAAAGTTGTGCGAAAAATTATATATTTTATTCGTAGTAAATATGTGTAAAAAATAATGCATTTAATACGAGTTTGTAATCCTTACGCTAATATTCCATGAATTCTTTTCAGCCAAAAGGGAAAACTTAAAAGGTTTTTTAACATTATATTATTTACGTTAATATGAGAGTAGAATTAAAACATGATTATGTAATATAAGAAATATGTCAGCTATATAAAATTATAGTATGAGAGATGTAATTTACTAGTAGCAACTGATTTGGACCAAGGATTGAGTCATCGAATAAAAATTATTATATTAATTATTATATATATATAATTCCAAAGTAAATATTGCACTCGTTCCCCTGCTCTTCATTGCTGCTTAACAAGCTTGCTTTTCTTGAGAAGGTTTGTAGAAAGAATCCATCGGTCTTGGTACTGTAGATGATTTAGCTGAGGGCGACGTGGATGTTTCTTTTGTAGTTTTAACTGGTTGCTAAGTGATTTACAGAATTGTCTAGAGTGTAATCACTAGAAGCAGCGGTGTTTTTGTAGACACTTCAAAATATGATGAGTCTTATGGTAATTTAAAAAAAGTTGAGTCAGTTTTACGGACTGCCGACAGAAGTGAAAACTTAAAACAATAACTGTGTTCTTTTTGAATTTTTTTATCTTTCCTGACACTCCGAGCAATAATGATATACATGTTTATAGAGCTTATTAGTTAATCAAACATATGGTGGGCTGCACAAGCTCAATGCAAAATATCAATATTACATGTGTACAGGCCGCTATAGGAACCTACTACGCGTCTCTGGCTTGACACAAGCGTAATACGTCACGAGCATATCGAAGTCATCGGTGACAGAACCCATAGGTTTTATCTTTATCAAAAATCGATTAACACAAATAAGGAAATTTTCACTTAAAACTAAAATGTGTTAATTAAATTGTAAGTAACTCTTACATTGTATGATGCTATTTATTAAATTTGTAGTTTACAATGAAATCGCTACCACAGATTCAACGAGCTAGCTTATGCGGAGATCTAAAGGAAAGGAAGGGACATTCATAATGATGAATTGAAAGAAGTGAAGATTATGTTATAGATTAACTGATATAGATATACTGAGATATCTCCATACCAACTATATATTTTGATTTACTATATCGCATTGTAAGAAGACACGAGGCCATTAAAAATCAACACAGGTGGTGGTTTTTGCATCGGTGTTTGTTTTATTTTCTTACGCAACCATCGAAAATTCTCGAATCTGTCGCACTCCGAAACAGTTGAACGAATTTTTTTAAATAATTATTAATTTTACATAAGATAATGGTTTTATAATTTTTAATTACATTATTTATTTAAGTGTTCAGATGTGGGAGGCCTATATTAGGGATAATAAACTTATTTTCTTAGCGTTGTCATTATTGTATCTTCGATTAGAATCTAGAACAACTGAAAATCACACGTCGTTTTATACCTAATTCCAAACAAGGATCAAAAATACTATTATGTTCTCAACGGCTCATGGTCGGGATATTCGTTCTGATTACAGTAAGCCAAAACCAAAAATATCTTATTCAATTTAGACTCTTAAGAAGGCGCCTACGAACGTTAAAACTACCACCGGTTCGGACTAACATTTTGAGGTATAAATGCTTAAAATATATTAATGTTACAATCGTTTTTAGTGGATGCACAGAGAGAGAGAGAGATGTCAATTGCAGACATCACCTTCGTTCACATATTGATTCATCCTATAATATCCTTTTGACACCAAAATCCGCATGACATAGCGCTTAACTTACAGCCCGGCAAATCGGTAATATGCTTTGGGACGTTGTTGTAAAACCTAACACTATTACTTAAGAAACTGTTTTACGGGTTTTACCGAGTCTGAATTATGGGATGACCAGTTTTTGTCACAACTTCTAGTGTTTAAATCATAACGTTTTTTTTCGAAATTCTTCTTTTCAAAGTTTTTACGGGCATACATTGAATTATCAAGAACGTATTGCGAGGGCAGAGTTGAAATACCAAATTCATTAAACTAAGGTTTTAATGACTCGCGAGGTATAGTACTTAGTCTGGCTATAAATACTGTTACAATTAAAAATAAACAAAATATAACATTTGAATTTGGAATCTGTCATTATTATATGATTGTTCATCGAGTTTTCTCATTTTGGCGCCAATACATTGTACAATATTTTGCGATATTAAAATTGAGTGCGGTAATAAAGAGAACCTAATTGCTGTAATTGCATTACACAAAGTAGGTATGGAACCATATGGAATTTTTTAAAACTCTTCATACGCTTGGTAGGGAGATGAAGCACCTAGAATCATGTCACGTATTTTAAAAGATGACTTAGGATTTGCAGCCTATAAGAGACGTACTGGTCATTTCTTAACTGGTAACTACTGAAGCGGTACGCAAAGGGAGGTCACAGAAAATTTTTGTGTACGGATGAGAAAATTTTAACAAACAAAATGACCGTATTTATACTCAAAACTCTAAGGAAGCTTCCCAATCAGTCGACAGAGTATAGCGTGGGCACTATCCCACTTCAGTAATGATTTGGTGAGGTTAGCTATATATTAGCTATGAAGGAGTGACTGAGCCATACTTTTGTGAAAAAGGTATCAATACATCGGCACAAGTGTATGAAGATACCATTCTTGAGAAGGTAGTGAAGCCCCTTAACAACACCATGTTCAATAAACAAGAATGGTCCTTCCAGCAAGACTCGGCGCCGGGTCATAAAGCTCGGTCTACGCAGTCTTGGTTGGAAAGATTGAGACATTCGCTAGATTGGCGGTTACCGTTAGAACGACTGCTTCTACTTGAACAATACCTGTTTGTGGAGTTGTAGTTGCTCATTATGTAGCAGTCGTTACTGTATCGGTTGTCACGATTGTACTAGACAAGGTGTGGCGGGTTAAATTTACTTGGATCACTATTGCAACTGTGTATACCTATGTTGTACTTTGAGGTATGAGCAGACATGCATTCACAGTTAGATTCTTAGATTTGAAGAGTTTTATCGATAGTTTTGTTTATATGTGACTTCTATAAATTGCTAATATCCTCACTTTAGAATGATAAGAAAAAGTATTCTTTTTTTTTACTTTGTACCTGTGACTATAACAATATGTATGTATTTATATTTCCCTTCTAAATGTATTTGTTTTCTGATCATTTTAATTCTGCATTATTTGCATCAGTGTTTCCGCACATGACATGATGAGGGTATAGGCGTATATTGTTTACAACGTTCTGTTCTGTCTATTACACAGTATGTGATCTTACGGTTTTTTAACATCCATGTATACTGGCCATTTGAATAAAAAACGATTTTTATATCTATAATAATATTTATTATGTATATATAGGTATATATGTAGAATATACGAGAACTTACATGTATTTGAGTAATGTGAAATGGTTATACAATATATTGAATATTGATAATGAGAAATCTAATGTACTGAAGTCTGGTGGTGATTGATGGGTCGGTGTTTAAAAGGCTTCTCAGTAGAACTTTCATTTGTTGTTGAAATCGACTTCTACTCCAGCTGAAAGTAAGAAAAAAAATTATATATATATAAACTATATAGGGATAACGAGGGGGGATATAAAGTTTAGATCGATGCACGTATGTTGTAATGTACAGCAACAGCCTAAGTCGAGGTCCCGCTGTCCCTTGTGCTCGTTCCTCAATCGGATGAGTGCCCTAAGCGCTCGCCTTAGTAGTTCGGTGAAGCTGTGAAGTCACCTAACGTGTCACCTGCGTAGGCCCGTTAAAAAGAATAGGAATATATTGTTAGTCATTATTTTGACTTCAAAACGAGGCGATCGGAGTCTCTTTTTCGCCTATAGAGGTTTCTCACTAAGCCAAGGTTTTCGCTTACACAGGTACAGAATCGGCTTTTCTCACTCACACATGTTTGAAAAATATAGTGAATATACAGTAATAAATATGTATGTAGTGTGTAGGTATTAATCATTGGAATTAAACATAGGCGCTTACAAAAAGAAAACAAAAACCTCACACTAATATTCACTTAAAGAAATCTGTTGATTTCGTCTTTACTTCTGTTTTTAACAAAAAAAGTTAAATAAATATAATTTAAATTGCGTGAGCCAGCGTCCGAAAAACTTTCAAAAATTGAAAATGTCAAGGTGGATTCTTGAAGTATTTCATTTGCCCACGTTTGCCCATTTTGTAATTTTTTATATAGTTAATAGGTGTTTTGAAAATATAAGACGTTTTTTTTTCAATATTAGATCGGACACGTATTACCTTAACAGTTCCATTATAGAATTTCTTGCAGAATAGAGAAGTGATTACTTTTTGTATGATCGCAAAAACATAATTATGTTAATAATATCTATATAACAACATTTTAAAGAGAAATTGTATATCTTGAAATTTTCATTACTTTCTTATACTGTGTAAATGAGTACTGAAGGGATTAAAGTTCAAATTAAAGCTCCAAATATGTTGTTGTTGCTAAATCCCATCCAGCACACTGTTAGTATTTACATATTTACTGTACACGTTATATATAACAGTAGGTGGCATGCGTGTCATGTCATACCTACAAATGTTTTAAAAGAGCATTTCTGTAATTCTACCACTTCTCACCATTATATTACTTTAATACAATTTAAAAAAACGGGTGCGAAGCCGCGGGTATCAGCTAGTAAAATATAAAAGCCACTACATGACAGACTAAGATCCCGCCAAAAACTCTCTGACAGAAACTTACAAGCATGTTCTATCGAATGTGTCTTCATTTGTTGTTATCACATTATGAGTCTGGTAGTTATTAGCGATTAAAATCTGACGTAATTTTGTAACACTAGAAAGTTGGATCAATGATCACTGTACTTAACGAGCGAATAGATGTTTTCATGTCAAAATAAATTATCCCTTTAGAGGAACTATATACCTACTATGCGGGTGTGTGCAAGTGTGAGGTGCAGAGGCATGCGTGTTGTTAGCTAGTGAATGCGGTGTCATTGTATCGTGGAAGCGGCGTTCTGGAGAGCTCCATTCTATGATGGAGTCGGGAAGAGATCGCAGTGAGATTGTACAATGCTGTACATTATTTTTATATAGGAAAAGTAAATATTTAAATGGCAATTCATTGCTCCAGTGTAGTTTAATTCTGGATCAAGCGATATACCTGTCGTGTCTTCACTTTGTTGATTTAATGTTGACTCTGGAACTAATTTTCCCGATTCACTGATTGTGCCTCTTCTTGTAACTAAAACTGTTATATTCTGATCTTCTAATAATTTAATTATACTGCTACCAGGTAGATATAAACTATTTGGGATACCTGTTGAGGGAAGTAAAAAACAAAATGTAATAACTTGATTTTTTTAATTGCTTTCGGTTAGTGTTTTCCTTGTGAAATATGAATATTTTCTTGGTTTTGAAATCTATAGGGCATGGACCAGCAAATAACGGACCGCCTTTGGTATCTAAAACGCCGACCAATCATATTCCGTAATTTAATAGCCAACAAAAAAAAATATTTTATAAGAGAGCGTATAACTTTTAATAAAATTTACGCATGTGACATTTTTCCAATGTCAACGTCACTATAGCATGCTTAAAAATACGAGGGGGTGATAACGCAGTTGATATAGTTTTTTAATCAGAGGTGGGGAATATCAAATATATATTTATTAACAATAAACGTATGAATCAATTGCATATTACCATGCGCCTCGAATTTTATATCACTAAAATGTATAAGAAGCATAAGGTCCTTTTATAATTTGCGAAAAGATTGCACAATGTCTTTGTTTAGAAATATTGTTAGTTGGTTATCAGAAGTAAAGGAACCACATGAATCTCATCTAGAAAATATGAAACATTTGAATCACCGTTTGTTGTTCCAGTAGACGTTCCAGCTGTATCGTTCATTTGTTGATTTGCTGTAGACACTTCAAATATGATTCTGTTCGATTGATTGTTCGAGTCTGTTGTTCGAAGTACTATTGTAAATCTTAAATATTGAGTTTTAAGATTATCAGGTGAGAAACTCCTACCATCCAAATCTGTTCGGGAGAGTAAAACATATATTTTCTATAACAGTAGTAGTTGCTTTTATTTATGATATTCATAGGATAATAGCATAATTTATTTATTTATTTTTACCGAAATATTTTTTATTTTATTTTATAAAGATTACATACATTTAAATATCAGTATTACCTAGAGCCCTGTACAAAAGGTTTTGTAGGTGGTAGAGCTACGCTGAAGCTATCACTGGTTTCAGCATGAATGGGTCGGCTCGCCCGGGGTAGTACCACCCTCTCACAGAAAACCGACGTGAAGTAACAGTGCTTGCACTGTTGCGTTTCGTTCGGTCAGTGAGAGCGCCGGAGGCCCACATATATTAAAAGGCCGGCAACGCACTTGCGACTCCCCTGGTGTTGCTAGTGTCTATGGACGGTGGTGATCACTTACCATCAGGTGACCCATCTGTTCGTTTGTCCCCTATAATATAAAAAAATATATATATATATATCTGCCAGAGTTAGTAGCTTAGAATAAAATAGGATGTATCTTTCAATTTTAAGTGCGTTGTTAATCGATAGACGATAATTAAATCAATCGATCAATAAATAACATAGCCGAAGAGACAGGGTGTTTTGTCACATTAAATTGTCTATATAGGAATAGTCTTTTTGAAAGATTTACGAGTATATATATATATATACATATACATACATACATACATACACATACATATATATACCGATTATAAAATACCTTTGTTAAATTGTATAACTATTACTTATTCACATAAAAATGAGTATTGCTATCTAAATTATTTTAAATTTGTGTAGATGTCGTATAGATGTTGTACAATGAGCATTGCCTCGTATTTTTTTCACCATCGCTCGTGGACACCGCTACACGAGCGGAATAACAGAAAATTAAAACGAAAATTGTGCCGTCAAGTTATAGAAATAAAATAAAAAAACATAATAAATGTTCGCATGTATTTTATATGAGAAATCTTCTAACACTCTGGGAGATTACTTAGAGTTAATATCACGGCGTTCAAGTTTCAGGCAATTGTTTTTTTGTACATAATTCCAACAAAATTTTGCTTCGGAATCGGTAAGAACCAGAGTATAGTCGTTTAAGAAAAAGCACTCTAATATACTCGTACATATATGTATTACTGCGATAATAACTAACAACCACTTTTAACAATTGCATGCTAAGTTAGGTTAATTTGGTTTCCCGTTGAAAATGTAACTAGTGTCTATAGCGTCATGGTAATTCTTTCAGTTTATTATTTGTGTTGAACACTCGATGGAACTTTGAAATACTCACAAATAACATATAGATGTGGAAATTTAGCCAAAGTCAATGAAATGAGAACCTGTAAAATGAAAGATAATGGGTATAAATGTACGTAGCTGTGAGTGTACTCGATTCTTTTATATATACACATATATATGTAAATATATAGCAATGTGGGACATTCTATGCCAAATCGACAAGTTCTGACCTTGATCCCTTACGATTTTTTGATTTTTTTCTAGCTTTTTCTGACATATCCAAACCACGTATCTGAATTTTTCTATATGTTACTTAACCAATAGAAAGTTATAATAACAAAAATGATTTTTTTTAAGCCGTAACTTTTTTTAAATTGAATTATCGGATTTTTTTAATATATGTGTTATTAATTGTCCTTTATCCAAAAATGTAAAAAAGGAGTTTTTCTTTTTTGATTAAAAAAAACAAAATTTCAGGATGATTCCTATACTTGAGTTATTATTTTTGTATTTTATTATTCTATAATTAAATTCTAGTATTTACTACAAATTCCCCGAAATTTTCGGTGTGTCATTTTTTTATTTACATGTATATTTTTTTCATTTCGTTGCAAATAAATTGTTTTAGATTTTTCAAAATCTTTATGGATTGGTCGAAAATGTTTTTTGAGCCAAACGAGTTTTTCTTCATCATTTTCTGCATTTTTACATGTAGATTTCGGAAAAAAAAAATTAAATCATTATTTATTTTTGTTCTCTATTTTTCTCTAACTTTTTTGAAAAACAATCAATTTTTTTCGATAATAGTCAATTTGTTTTTTTATTTATACTTTTTCTCGAATTTTAAAATTCTCTAAATATCGTAGAAAAAAATCAGAAAGGTATTATGCGAAATAAACATTATTGTCTTCAATTGAATAAACAAAACAAAAAAGATTCATTCGCAAAATTTTGGGGAAATTTCAGAAAATATTAAAGTTTTCTATATAAAAAACAAAAACTTAAAGTGATTATCATCGAAAAAATTGAATTGTTTTTCTGATGAGGCGGATGCTCCACCATGGAGTTTTTATCAAAATTCATATTTTTATATGCGCCCTTTTTTGCGATAACGAATATATCTCCACCATATATATCATAAAAATAACCCGCTTTGGCTTATTGTGAAACCATCACCGCATCTCTCGCCGCAAGACAATCTGTATGACGTGGACGTGGACGATCCAGTGGCCATCAACTTCGAGGCACCAGGGGGCGATTCGGTAAACGAATTAAGTGCTTCTTACACCCCTTATCGTTCACACACATTTGTTGGTCATTACGAGCCTAGGATACATTCCAGCTTTATACCACATTTGTTGTGCACCATATTAGACACAGTTAGGCTGACACGTATTCACGTGTTCAGCCATAATACTTTCTCAAGCCGCATAGTGAGCACGGCTATTTATACGCCTTTTATTTATATATTTAAAAAAGTTAGATAAAAAGTAGAAAAAGGTAGTGACTCAGTTTTTAGTATTTTTTTTGGGAACTACATGAAAAAGGAAGAAAAAAAAATGTTATTTGGTTTAGATCAAAAGTCACATAATATGACGATGATACCAACATTTTTACCGAATTTAAATATTATTTTAAAATAAAATAAAAATGTTGAAGATTAAACGGTTAATTTTAAATATTTTTTCTAAAAAGTACATTTAATGACACATATTCTAAAAAAAAGTACATCCCAATAAGTCCATATTTTTTAAAGTTGCTCTTTCAAGAAACGAACGTCATGTCTTTTAAATCGTAATCTTTTATTGGTCGGGTCGTAAAAATTCTGAAAAAGGTTCTAACGAGTTCTAAAGGAAAAAGGTATAATAATATAATAGAAAATACTTTGAAACTTATGATATTGTATAATTATTATACTTATAATGTCATATAATATATAAAAAGGCAAAGTAATGTATTAACTTACGTACCATAAAGGAGAAGATTGCGGCCAACATTTTGATTTTCGAACTGAGTAACTACCAAACGTTTACACAGCCAGTTTGGTAATGTCGACCGATTACGTATAAATGTAAGAAAACATACGAGGGCAAACATTTGAACAATATCAACGTTAGTAACGAATGTAAATAATTAATTGTAATTAATTTTTACGTCGACGAATGCTATTGGCTTATTCATTGTATATTTATTCAGTTTTTTATGTGTCCTTTTACTCAAGTTACCGCTCGCGGTTTTGAGCCTGTAGATTATAAATGTTTTATATATTGTTTATGGGCGTGACATAGCAATCTGTTGATCAGTAGTCCGGTGAAACTGTAGGGGCCTTGCCAGGTCAACAATGTAATCAGATCGAAAAAAAAATCTCTTGAGAACTTCCGATAGATTTATAAATTAAAATATTTTTCATATATTGATAAATATTAAATCAAACAATGATTTTTAGGAATAAATAAGCAATTATTTAATTTAATTATTATTTATTTGATTTATCACATATATCATTTTATTGATGATTAATGATAAAGAGAAATATTAAAAGTCATAAATATAAGTTTATTTATAACTTTTAACAGATTTGTCTTTTGATGTGGTCTAAGATGTTAGTCACGCTAAACCTGGAGGGAGACTGGCTCTCTAGTGCAGCTGCCGGAACATACCGTGGGCGACTGATTTTCACCTTGAGGGTGGCAGCTAGCTAGGCGGACTTAGAAAAAGCCCCACCACCATTCTATGGTTTTATCATGTTGTTCTATCGTTTTTTCACCGAAAGCTCCGACTCAGTTGCTAGGATTCGAACCTACGTCCTTCGACACTGTGTACGAACACACTACAAACTGAGCCATCATCGCTTCAAGTCACTATAAATTTAGTTACTATGCAGACTATTATAAAATACAAAAGGTCTAAAATCGACAATACATAGATAGTATATGCAGTTATAATTTTTATTGCAGCAAGTACATGCAGTTATAATAGTTATTGCAGCAAATACATGCAGTTATAATAGTTAGTGCAGCAGGTACATGCAGTTATAATAGTTAGTGCAGCAGGTACATGCAGTTATAATATTTATTGCAGCAAGTACATGCAGTCATAATAGTTATTGCAGTAAGTACATGCAGTTATAATAGTTATTGCATCAAGTACATTCAGTTATAATAAAAATAGAATTATTAAAAAAAAAAAACATAAAATAAATAAAACAAACAAGACGTTAATAAGTATGCCATATAATTGCCACAATGGCGCATAATTTAGCATGAAGTGGCTTCCGCCGCAGCAGGTAATCCCAGCGCTTGTTTTCAATTGTGGCCATATATATTGTCCTAGGCTGGAAATCAATATTAAATCTGGGTATTTGTTTGTAATAACTTTGACCCAATAATCGAATAAACATTGTACATGATGCGATGATCACACAGAAGGCGAGTGGTTGTAATATCTTCTTATAAGTTGTAACATACAAATATCCGTAGTTACTACATTCTATAGTTTTGAAATGATGAAATTTTGTTCAACAGTTAATCGTATACCGTAGTTGTCTAATAAGAAAGGTTTCGAAAAAAATGTATACTGGAATGGTAAAGCTAAAGAGCATTTGGAAATCTTTGAATAAAGTGATTATGTGGAAGTAGAAATCTGTAGATGTGATGATGATATTTCACTGATGTTTTTATATTAATATTTTTTTAAATTGTATTTTACTCAGTGTCCGCAACGGGGAAAAAATTAATAAATTAAAAATTACCTTTATAACTATTGAAAAGCGTGATGTTGTAGTTAACTCAGAATGCGGGTTATGTCCTTAATTCTTACTCTGGACACGATATATTTATTTGTTTTTAGAGTTTGACATTTGACCACAGCCTCCTGATATTTGGTGATGGCTCAAATAGTAACACGTTAAGTCTAGAGAGATCTAGCTCTCAAGTGGCAGCTGCTGGAACACGCCTACGCCGGTTTGGTGACAGTTTATTAATTTAAGTATTGTAATTAGCTAAAACAATGAAGTAATGAGGGTTCATTTGGTAAGTGGGAAGTTCTGCTGTCGGTGAAGGAAAACACGGTATGAAACGCTATCACAGTGGTAAGGCTTTTTCGAAGCATGCTTGGCTAGCTACCACCCTTATGTTGAAAATCTATCACCAAGCCTCTATTGTTGTGTTCCAGCAGCTGCACTTGAGAGCCAGTTCCTCTCAAGATTTAGCATGTTTACTATCTTAGACCATATCGACATTTAGCATCAGATGAGATTGTGATCAAATGCTATAACTTATATAAAATATATCATGTTTTAGGAAAATCCGTATCACTATGTTATGCTTTCATCATAATTTTTTCTTCGTCGAAAGTTCACTGTAGGAGATTTGAATTTACGTTGACGCAGGTGAAGGAAAACACGGTATGAAACGCTATCACAGCGGTAAGGCTTTTTCGAAGCATGCTTGGCTAGCTACCACCCTTAAGATGAAAATCTATCACCAAGCCTCTATTGTTGTGTTCCAGCAGCTGCACTTGAGAGCCAGTTCCTCTCAAGATTTAGCATGCTTACTATCTTAGACCATATCGTCATTTAGCATCAGATGACATAGTGATCAAACGCTATAACTTATATTAAAAAAAATCATGTTTTAGGAAAATCCCTACCACTATGTTATGCTTTCATCATAATTTTTTCTTCGTCAAAACCTTAAGCACACTGTAGGAGATTTGAACCTACGTCGATCGACGAGGACGAACTGGCTGCAGGTGAGCAAAAAAACCCACTCCGTATAGTTACAGATTGCAGTGAAGTAACTTAAAGTAAAATTAGCTTATTGCCTATTAGCTTATTCAAATATAACAAAAAAAAATAGAAAAGAAAAATGTAAAACATAATAAGAAGTGTAAGTAAATTCTATGAGCATAGATGGTGTAGTAAAGCGACTTTGGAAACTAGCATATTTAATTTATTTTGTAAGGTAGAGAAGTGAAGTAACTTTGAATATTGTAGGGGAAAAACAGGATATGTCTATTTTTCGATCAGTGAAGTACTGTCGCTTCAACTTATTCCTGAAATTTTAGTCAACTTGTCATGATTATTTCATTTAATTAAATCGAGCGATTTAACCTGTAAAATATCAATCTGATGTCCGCAGGTCTGAACCTGAATTTTTCAGAATTCGTGTACATTTACCAAATTAAATTGGTAAAACTAATGGCTAACGGTGGACGAAAACATCGTGAGGAAACCAGAACCTGAGAAATGTCCTCTTAACACCACCGTATGTGGAGAAAGTTAGTTAATAATTATTTTGCCCTTATTTCTATCATTTAACCTGTTTTACAAAAGTATTTAAAGTTAGTGCTAAATACGCTATCGTATTTTTATTCAGTCTGTTACATTTCGATTCATTAAAAATTAACCAAAAATGGCGAAATATTCACAGTTCTAATTATATATAGTCATTTGTACCAACTTTGTACATTATTTTTCATATAATGCCTAAAACACTACTCTTTCAACCCCCTACGCCCGGCGAACGGTTAGAAGGTGCAAAATCGGATAGTCATATAAGATAAGTTATTTAAATATGAGTCTTATTTTAGATAAAACTCGTCTGTTAAGACACATTACAGACAAAAGGCAATATGACAGTAAAGTTTTACAATTGTTATTATTTTGTTATCCAAAGGAAAGAATGCACAAGGATATATCATAAAATACAATAAGATTCAAATATAATATACAGTTTATTTTATGAAGTTAAAACTTTTGCGTCCTTAACACATGTATCGTACACCACCTCGAGTGAAGCTGCAAAAACAAAACGTGGGTTAGTATGTAACTTGATCTTTTGGGTGATGACTCCAAAGAAATATATAATACTTTTATGTAATCTATAGGAACAATGTGAACATTATTAAAAAAATTGTTAAAAGTGTAATTTAATCGAGACTTTGGAAAGGGATTTTCATTGTTTTATCTACAAATACGTTATTGGAAATGTGTCTTGAAATGAATATAATACATAATGAAGATGCATGCAGGTTGTAGGTGGTAGAGCTACGCTGAAGCTATTACTGGTTTCAGCATGAATGGGTCGGCTCGCCCGGGGTAGTACCACCCTCTCACAGAAAACCGATGTGAAGTAATAGTGCTTGCACTGTTGCGTTTCGTTCGGCCAGTGAGAGCGCCGGAGGCCCACATATTTAAAAGGCCGGTAACGCACTTGCGACTCCCCTGGTGTTGCTAGTGTCTATGGATGGCGGTGATCACTTAACATCAGGTTGACCCACCTGTTCGTTTGCCCCCTATAATATTAAAAAAAAAAAAAATATCTGCATAGGGTTGGATGGATATATACACCAGACATTACGCTAAATATTAATAAAAAAGGTAGATTTAGATTATTGTTGCAATCATCATCGTCATCACAATTTTAAAAATGTATATACGTTATTGTTAAATAGTCGTACCAAAGTATCGGTCGAGGGGTTAGATTGGTGAACTGTCAATTCGAAGTCCACGCGAAAATACATAGATAATAATGGTACATACTTTGATTGACTAAATATATCATTATATAATAGTTTTTTGTTTTCCTTCTTCCGTATAAGGCGCTAATTTAATATATAAGGACCTAATACCACAAGCTTGTCTGCCGTGGTAATGTTGATAAATAATACAGTAGTAGAGTTAACGTGACTGCGCAAGAATTATTCGTCGTTTTATATACTATGTTATGTCAACGTGATAGTCAATTATTAATATCAAAACAATATTCTTAATTACCTGGTGCAAAAATCTGGTGCACTATGTCTCCAGATTGTCTAAGATCGTTCACCAAATTTTCGCAGTAGCTTAGCACGAGATCCGAGTCACTGAGTGTTGTATTCTCTGTGAAATTCGATATACTATTCAAATAATTTATTTATCAAAACCATACTCTTTCCATGCGTTTGCTTGTCAGTTATAAGTCCGAATTTAACTTAAAATAAAATTTTCTACAAGGGAAGTATAAGGTGCATTGGGATAAGATCGTCTATGGGGTAAGACTGTATGAAGCAAATTTCTGCAGAACTTAGCCAAGGTTACCATAACGACGGTTGCCTAACGTAAGTAACTATCGGTGTCTGTGGGAGAATATGTGATGGTAGCTGAAAATTTTATTTCGGATAGGTTTAACTAAAATCTTAGAGAGTGAGCGTCTACGTCGCAAAACGAATAACTATGATGAATTTCAAGTCAATCAAACATATAGTTTTGGAGATATTGTGATGAGTCAATCAGTGGTACTTTGCTAATGTAAATATAGATTAATAAGATTCATTGTTCTGTGTGTACTTGCCTAATAGATTTATAACAAGTCTGTATACAATATGTATTATATGTTGTATGTGAAATGCAATCTTTACTATTTTCTTGAACTCATTGCACGTTTTGTTAATAAGGTCATTCTATTTCATACCACGAATTGATCGTAGACGTTTTATGTGAAAAATAAAGTTTCTTAATGTCGCCCGCTATTGAGACACTATGTCTCATTCGGATATAGCAGATGAGAAAGTGTAGCCGTAGGGTAACTTTATTGTGTATCAAATAACAGCAAAGTGTCCATCGGTTATTTAGACACAAAATACTTCTTTTAAATGAATATTGGTAGTACTTGCATATTACCAAAATCAAAACATAATTTTAAAAGGTTTCTATCCGCCTGTGTGTCTGTTTGTTTTCCCGAACTAATCTCCGAAGCACTTGGACCAATTTTAATAGTTCTTTTGTTAACAGTTGGTTTCCAGAGAACTATGTAAGCTACATATACTCATAGAGGGATATTCATAAGCTTCTACTTGCTCATAGGAGTAAGTAGATAACGAGTATCAACATGCAAATATGTAAACAATACATGTATAAAAATTTTGCGTTTTTCTATTTTCGCTTGTAACTTTTTTTAAAATTTCTATTACATACTAATGTTTCAAATTATTTCTGCGATATTCTAAAAACATGATGATTTGTAATGATATTATCACTACATATTATAAAACAAAGTCATCTGCCGCGTCTGTCTGTCTGCATGTCCGCGATAAACTCAAAAACTACTGAACGGATTATAATATAGTCACCAATACATAGAGTAATACATGAGGAAGGTTTAAATATATACTTTGTAAAGGTTTTGTGTAAATTCGTTGAAATATAACGATAATTGTTGGAAGTGTTGGAAAAAGTCATGCCGCTTGGGAGCTTTCATCGAAAACGCTGTATCCATATCTTTTAAGGATAGTTTACTATACCCATGTATCTTCTAAAAAATGGCCACATGCAATGAGATAATCGGAGTACTATTTAGACGGATACAGTATTAATCGTTATGAAATTGAATACATTAGTTACTTTAAGCATTTCATGCACATAAGTATATATTTTTTATTATAAAGGCATGATAACGTCCGTCGGGCCTGCTAGTATGATAACAAATATCATGGGACAAGTAGGATCAATTAACTTTATATTGCAGTTTCTTAAATAGAAGATACCGCGATAATTTATTTTATAGTTAAAGGCTAAGTATCTGAGAAGTGCAACTAAAAGAAATGGATCAAAATCTATGAATTAAGTTTAGCGTGATGCACACTTGTAACGATATGTTTATTTAACAAGATGAGGTTACATTGAATGCTTCAATAAAAATGTCTTTACTTTGAATACGGTGGGTTTTATACATAAACTTACATCGTGTATGTGTTCCTCTTGAAAATTGTAAGAAAGAAGACGACAGATCGAGTAATTGACGTCTGTTATTGAATATAGAACGTCATGGTCACAGATAAATACTACAATAACTTCTTAATTGTTGGATATTTAACTCACTCGAATTACATTTTAATATTTCAAGTTACTAGCAGACGTCTGAGGTATACTTATGTACGAATAAAGCGGTCAGGACACCATCAATCTATACCACTAGCTGTTCTCGCAAGTTCGCGCATTATTGTTATTACTTGTTGGTTTTTGCTATCATGACATGTTGCTTGGAAGCTATCTTTTCTTTATAAAAACGCCATAGTGACACGGGTAGACGTATCGCATTTCGAGATCAGCCAGTGGATACAGTCGCCATGACGTTTGGAGGTCTGCATGATAACCACTACGGCCGATGAATTGTCTGATCATGATATGTCGGTAGGCACCGCTCTTTTGGGATTACACTTAACATTTTACAATACCATCATTACAACATCAATACACCATTAACAATACCGTCGCTTTGTCGTGTTACAATAAAAGTGTGGTATTATTTATTTTATTCACATGTTTCATGTGCTTTTTTTTATTTTTTTATTATAGCAATAGATAAATATACATACCGATGTAAATTATTCCATATATTCCAAATATATTTGTAATGACGACTACTGTTCTTGGTATGGGAGGTTCAATGTTCCCTTCTATCGGGAAATCTGTAACCAATCGTCAGCCCAATTATGAATATCCTGTAAAAAAAAGAAATGAAATGAAAAATGTTAAATAATAATTATTCACTTCTATTGTAGGAAAACTTTTCTTATGGTGGTTTCTTTCCATGGTATTTTTTCTATAAATTACCCACGCATTTATTACTGCAAGATTCAGTACGTGAAAAAAAATACGCAAAAATTACTTTTTGACCTTATAGTTATATGGTTTCTACCCAAAAAACTATCCATAAGGTCTACATCTCCGATATGCTTATTATACTCTTAAACAATAAATGGGCAAGTAATTCCAATTTTTTCTTCTTTTGCCTTGTCATATCTGGAAACCTCAGTGACAGGTAAAGCCCCAGCATAGGTGGATAGTAGGATTACCGCTTTATTATCCTTCCATGCCACATAACTCATATCTACACCATCAAGTGTGGATACTCTTTCTTCGTAACTTCCTCGGGGCACTGATTTTTTCATGAAGGTTTTTCTGTCTGGTAATTTATTATTTGAAATTCTATTTCGTTGGACAGTTCCCACTGTGAGTTCCTTGTTTTGCTAAGAAATATACCAATGGTAATGAGGTATAAAAATAATTGAAGTAAATAATGTGATCAAATTTGTTATCTAAAATTGTGAGCAAATAATTAGATTGCTGATCGTTTGCCTCCTCCTGAACAAGAGGAGGATCAGTGTCAAGAGTTTCATCTACCATATCAACAACTACAGTTTCCTCAACTTCTTTATCATCCTCATTTTCTTCCTCTGGGTATCTTCTTAGTTCATCGGCGTCATGCCTCTCATCATCAGAATCTTCATCATCAAGGCCATCTTCTGACAGCCAGCCGACTTCCAACTGAGTCAAATAAGCTTCGATTTCCTTCTCATCTAGGGATTTCTTCAATAATAACAAATAATAAACAATGAGTAAAAATAATTTTCCTATACATTAGGAGCAACGTAACTGCATAGTGATGTAAAATTCTATCATGTGATATTTTTTAAATTAAACACACACTTTTTCAGAAATTGCTCTAAAACTAACAGAACCACATGTTACAAACCTTTCTTCCACTCATTTTCACCTTTTTAGCAATATAAACTCAAATATAATAAAACAAAATTAAAAACGAAATCATAAGTTTATTGCAAATACAACAAACAGCGGAATCATAACTTCACGCTCGTTTTACTGATAGTGACACTTGCTTATTTTTAACAGCTATGTTTTTTTATGCAATGGAAATGCCCAAAAAGGTATCTAGACACGATCAACTTAAAGTGAACTTGTTCTTTTATATAATTTTTAGGCATTCAATGTTATGATGGAAATTTCCATCATTATGCAAAGAAGGGTTAAATAGTCGTACCGAAGTATCGGTCGAGGGATTAGATTGGTGAACTGTCAATTCGAAGTCCACGCGAAAATGCCTAGATAATAATGGTACATACTTTGACTAAATATATCATTATATGATAGTTTTTTGTTTTCCTTCTTCCATAAAAAGCGCTAATTTAATATATAAGGACCTAATACCACAAGCTTGTCTGCCGTGGTAATGTTGATAAACAGTACAGTAGTGGAGTTAACGTGACTGCGCAAGAATTATTCGGATACAGCAGATGAGAAAATGTAGCCGTAGGGTAACTTTATTGTCTTTCAAATAACAGCAAAGTGTCCATCGGTTATTTAGACACAAAATACTTCTTTTAAATGAATATTGGTAGTACCTGCATATTACCAAAATCAAAACATAATTTTATAAGGTTTCTATCCGCCTGTGTGTCTGTTTCTTTTCCCGAACTAATCTCCGAAGCACTTGGACCAATTTTAATAGTATTTTTGTTAACAGTTGGTTTCCAGAGAACTATGTAAGCTACATATACTCATAGAGGGATATTCATAAGCTTCTACTTGCTCATAGGAGTAAGTAGATAAGGGGTATCAACATGCAAATATGTAAACAATACATGTATAAAAATTTTGCGTTTTTCTATTTTCGCTTGTAACTTTTTTTTTAATTTCTATTACATACTAATGTTTCAAATTATTTCTGCGATATTCTAAAAACATGATGATTTGTGATGATATTATCACTACATATTATAAAACAAAGTCATCTGCCGCGTCTGTCTGTCTGCATGTCCGCGATAAACTCAAAAACTACTGAACGGATTATAATATAGTCACCAATACATAGAGTAATACATGAGGAAGGTTTAAATATATAATTTGTAAAGGTTTTGTGTAAATTCGTTGAAATGTAACGATAATTGTTGGAAGTGTTGGAAAAAGTCATGCCGCTTGGGAGCTTTCATCGAAAACGCTGTATCCATATCTTTTAAGGATAGCTTACTATACCCATGTATCTTCTAAAAAATGGCCACATGCAATGAGATAATCAGAATACTATTTAGACGGATACAGTATTAATCGTTATGAAATTGAATACATTAGTTACTTTAAGCATTTCATGCACATAAGTATATATTTTTTATTATAAAGGCATGATAACGTCCGTCGGGCCTGCTAGTATGATAACAAATATCATGGGACAAGTAGGATCAATTATCTTTATATTGCAGTTTCTTAAATAGAAGATACCGCGATAATTTATTTTATAGTTAAAGGCTAAGTACCTGAGAAGTGCAACTAAAAGAAATGGATCAAAATCTATGAATTAAGTTTAGCGTGATGCACACTTGTAACGTTTTGTTTATTTAACAAGATGAGGTTACATTGAATGCTTCAATAAAAATGTCTTTACTTTGAATACGGTGGGTTTTATACATAAACTTACATCGTGTATGTGTTCCTCTTGAAAATTGTAAGAAAGAAGACGACAGATCGAGTAATTCACGTCTGTTATCGAATATAGAACGTCATGGTCACAGATAAATACTACAATAATTTCTTAATTGTTGGATATTAAAGTCACTCGGATTACATTTTAATATTTCAAGTTACTAGTACACGTCTGAGGTATACTTATGTACGAATAAAGCGGTCAGGACACCATCAATCTATACCACTAGCTGTTCTCGCAAGTTCACGCATTATTGTTATTACTTGTTGGTTTTTGCTATCATGACATGTTGCTTGGAAGCCATCTTTTCTTTATAAAAACGCCATAGCGACACGGGTAGACGTATCGCATTTCGAGATCAGCCAGTGGATACAGTCGCCATGACGTTTGGAGGTCTGCATGATAACCACTACGGCCGATGAATTGTCTGATCATGATATGTCGGTAGGCACCGCTCTTTTGGGATTACACTTAACATTTTACAATACCATCATTACAACATCAATACACCATTAACAATACCGTCGCTTTGTCGTGTTACAATAAAAGTGTGGTATTATTAATTTTATCCACGTGTTTCATGTGCTTTTTTTTTTTTTTATTATAACAATAGATAAATATACATACCGATGTAAATTATTTCATATATTCCAAATATATTTGAAATGACGACTACTGTTCTTGGTATGGGAGGTTCAATGTTCCCCTCAATCGGGAAATCTGTAACCAATCGTCAGCCCAATTATGAATATCCTGTAAAAAAAAGAAATGAAATGAAAAATGTAAAATAATAATTATTCACTTCTATTGTAGGTAAACTTTTCTTATGGTGGTTTCTTTCCATGGTATTTTTTCTATAAATTACCCACGCATTTATTACTGCAAGATTCAGTACGTGAAAAAAAATACGCAAAAATTACTTTTTGATCTTATAGTTATATAGTTTCTACCCAAAAAACTATCCATAAGGTCTACATCTCCGATATGCTTATTATACTCTTAAACAATAAATGGGCAAGTAATTCCAATTTTTTCTTCCTTTGCCTTGTCATATCTGGAAACCTCAGTGACAGGTAAAGCCCCAGCATAGGTGGATAGTAGGATTACCACTTTATTATCCTTCCATGCCACATAACTCATGTCTACACCATCAAGTGTGGATACTCTTTCTTCATAACTTCCTCGGGGCACTGATTTTTTCATGAAGGTTTTTCTGTCTGGTAATTTATTATTTGAAATTCTATTTCGTTGGACAGTTCCCACTGTGAGTTCCTTGTTTTGCTAAGAAATATACCAATGGTAATGAGGTATAAAAATAATTGAAGTAAATAATGTGATCAAATTTGTTATCTAAAATTGTGAGCAAATAATTAGATTGCTGATCGTTTGCCTCCTCCTGAACAAGAGGAGGATCAGTGTCAAGAGTTTCATCTACCATATCAACAACTACAGTTTCCTCAACTTCTTTATCATCCTCATTTTCTTCCTCTGGGTATCTTCTTAGTTCATCGGCGTCATGCCTCTCATCATCAGAATCTTCATCATCAAGGCCATCTTCTGACAGCCAGCCGACTTCCAACTGAGTCAAATAAGCTTCGATTTCCTTCTCATCTAGGGATTTCTTCAATAATAACAAATAATAAACAATGAGTAAAAATAATTTTCCTATACATTAGGAGCAACGTAACTGCATAGTGATGTAAAATTCTATCATGTGATATTTTTTAAATTAAACACACACTTTTTCAGAAATTGCTCTAAAACTAACAGAACCACATGTTACAAACCTTTCTTCCACTCATTTTCACCTTTTTAGCAATATAAACTCAAATATAATAAAACAAAATTAAAAACGAAATCATAAGTTTATTGCAAATACAACAAACAGCGGAATCATAACTTCACGCTCGTTTTACTGATAGTGACACTTGCTTATTTTTAACAGCTATGTTTTTTTATGCAATGGAAATGCCCAAAAAGGTATCTAGACACGATCAACTTAAAGTGAACTTGTTCTTTTATATAATTTTTAGGCATTCAATGTTATGATGGAAATTTCCATCATTATGCAAAGAAGGGTTAAATAGTCGTACCGAAGTATCGGTCGAGGGATTAGATTGGTGAACTGTCAATTCGAAGTCCACGCGAAAATGCCTAGATAATAATGGTACATACTTTGACTAAATATATCATTATATGATAGTTTTTTGTTTTCCTTCTTCCATAAAAAGCGCTAATTTAATATATAAGGACCTAATACCACAAGCTTGTCTGCCGTGGTAATGTTGATAAACAGTACAGTAGTGGAGTTAACGTGACTGCGCAAGAATTATTCGGATACAGCAGATGAGAAAATGTAGCCGTAGGGTAACTTTATTGTCTTTCAAATAACAGCAAAGTGTCCATCGGTTATTTAGACACAAAATACTTCTTTTAAATGAATATTGGTAGTACCTGCATATTACCAAAATCAAAACATAATTTTATAAGGTTTCTATCCGCCTGTGTGTCTGTTTCTTTTCCCGAACTAATCTCCGAAGCACTTGGACCAATTTTAATAGTATTTTTGTTAACAGTTGGTTTCCAGAGAACTATGTAAGCTACATATACTCATAGAGGGATATTCATAAGCTTCTACTTGCTCATAGGAGTAAGTAGATAAGGGGTATCAACATGCAAATATGTAAACAATACATGTATAAAAATTTTGCGTTTTTCTATTTTCGCTTGTAACTTTTTTTTTAATTTCTATTACATACTAATGTTTCAAATTATTTCTGCGATATTCTAAAAACATGATGATTTGTGATGATATTATCACTACATATTATAAAACAAAGTCATCTGCCGCGTCTGTCTGTCTGCATGTCCGCGATAAACTCAAAAACTACTGAACGGATTATAATATAGTCACCAATACATAGAGTAATTACATGAGGAAGGTTTAAATATATAATTTGTAAAGGTTTTGTGTAAATTCGTTGAAATGTAACGATAATTGTTGGAAGTGTTGGAAAAAGTCATGCCGCTTGGGAGCTTTCATCGAAAACGCTGTATCCATATCTTTTAAGGACAGCTTACTATACCAATGTATCTTCTAAAAACTGGCCACATGCAATGAGATAATCAGAATACTATTTAGACGGATACAGTATTAATCGTTATGAAATTGAATACATTAGTTACTTTAAGCATTTCATGCTCATAAGTATATATTTTTTATTATAAAGGGATGATAACGTCCGTCGGGCCTGCTAGTATGATAACAAATATCATGGGACAAGTAGGATCACTTAACTTTATATTGCAGTTTCTTAAATAGAAGATACCGCGATAATTTATTTTATAGTTAAACGCTAAGTATCTGAGAAGTGCAGCTAAAAGAAATGGATCAAAATCTATGAATTAAGTTTAGCGTGATGCACACTTGTAACGATTTGTTTATTTAACAAGATGAGGTTACATTGAATGCTTCAATAAAAATGTCTTTACTTTGAATACGGTGGGTTTTATACATAAACTTACATCGTGTATGTGTTCCTCTTGAAAATTGTAAGAAAGAAGACGACAGATCGAGTAATTCACGTCTGTTATCGAATATAGAACGTCATGGTCACAGATAAATACTACAATAACTTCTTAATTGTTGGATATTTAAGTCATTCGAATTACATTTTAATATTTCAAGTTACTAGCACACGTCTGAGGTATACTTATGTACGAATAAAGCGGTCAGGACACCATCAATCTATACCACTAGCTGTTGTCGCAAGTTCGCGCATTATTGTTACCACTAGATTTTTTTATTTTTTTTTTAGATTGTTATTCGGTTTAGACACACTGCCCACGAATGTTAGTATACGCGGCGATGGTCCGCAACAGCACATGAATAATAGCTGCGACCGTTATGACGACAACGCGTACAGCAATCACATGTTATACCGAGCGCCATCAAGTAAAATGATGACGGAGAGCACGAATACGGCGCGTGTGCATCGCCGCATAGAAACGGCAAGGTGGGGTAAAGTGCTGACTCCAACCACGAGCCTGCAGTAAGTAAGGTACGCGCGTGTATAATTAGGCTACAAAAATATTACTGGCTGTTTAATGACAGTTTTTCCACGCTACGCTGATGAGTTCGTAGCATTGCAATGTCGACACTTAAACGTTTTTTTTTAAAACACCAAAATAAGATCAAATTGATTTGATAATACTTAGAAAGAACATTATCAATCAATACACATAAGGCACGTCACAGCATTGGGACTAGTAAAATAATTGCGTTTAATATTGTACTTGTTGGATGTTTTGATCTATAATGTGTATTGTAATGTAATTATTTATAACTATGTTTTAAAAATGTGAGTTATAATATGTCAATGAAAAGATAAACCAGATCGAGTTTCTTGCCGGTTCTTCTCGATGACTGGGTTGTTTTCCGAACCGGTGGTAACTTTGACGTTCATAAGCGCCTTCTCAGGGCCTAAACTGAATAAAGTATTTTTGATTTTGATTTTGAATGTGTCCAAGACATTCAATTTCTTTCTGGCGACATTTTTTTTTATTTATGTTCAAACCTTTTTTTATTAATCTGGGGAAATCCCGTATGGATACCTATCCTCTCGGGGGAGAGAGTGGGTTATGTCCGACTCGAACGGACTAAAATCACACGGTGTACCGGTGCACTTCGATATAGACATCGATCGGGTCAATACTATGAGATTCTAGTTTGTAATTTCATTATTAATACATTTTATTTTAAATTAACTCGGTTTTTTTAGTCCTCCGGTGGCAGCTTACGTAATTTACGTACGTAATTGATTGGTTAAAAAACCAACCGCAGTGATTGGTGCAGCAAACGTGTGCGATCTGAGCTTCGTGAGAATTACTTTCGTTTGAACGATGTTCGCGCAATATATCTAATAACTATTTTATAATGATTTATATTTGTAAATCACTTACTGAATTCAGGAACTGGTATAGGACACACAAAACCCACAGCGAAGAAGAACTGAAATCAATTACAAATACTATCGAACATAGGCCAGGTTTCTTAGTTCAATTTCATTTTCAATTAAATCCTAGAATTTTTATTTTATTTTGCTACGTCGGACTGTATTACATTGCCGTTTGGTTGAGGGAGGAAGGAGCTACTATTAAATACTCTTACAAGGATTTGTTTGGAGGAAAACTACTATATGGATGGGATATAAAGAGTGATGGATGAGTTTTAATAAGAATTTTTTCTTAAACGACTGTTTACTCTATTCAGTTTACCTTCCACGGTCTTGTACCGTGTAAGCGAAATTACCTCTTCATAATTAAATTGTAATGCCCGATCAGGAGAGTTTCATAACATGTTGTGCTGATCCTACTCAGGTAGGACAACGGTAAGATAACGATGATGATGGATTAGGAGAGTTTCCTTTTTTTATATATTTTTTGTAATAAATAAAACAAAAGAAGGAATGAAGAAAGTCATAGAAAAAATAAATTATGCTTACCCCAAATAAGACCGGCAGCACTGCCATTTTGAACCTTACGTCTGAATTATTTTTGCAAATTCCTTCACATTTATAAGCAATGTGAATAATGGATATTTATTGAACACCAGTGAGGTACTTTGCACTTTAACTATTGTAATAAATATGTATATTAATTTAGATAAACTAAAGGAATTACCACAGACCTTGGTATGTTTTTGAAATGTAGTCCGAATAATCCGAGGAAGTAAGTTTAAAAATTAAGCAAGTAATGTTATAAATATACTTTCGGGTAGCGTGACGAGGTAACCTGCGCGAGAATATGTTTGCCGGCTTGAGTAGCTTGCACTCGGCGTCAATGTAGCGATCGGACTGTCTCGCGGGGCCTGATCTGCCCGAGCGCAGCGTTGCAGGGGGCGGAGGTACGCGCGTGTATAATTACGCTACAAAAATATTACTGGCTGTTTAATGACAGTTTTTCCACGCTACGCTGATGAGTTCGTAGCATTGCAATGTCGACACTTAAACGTTTTTTTTTTAAAACACCAAAACAAGATCAATTTGATTTGATAATCCTTAGAAAGAACATTATCAATCAATAAGGCACGTCACAGCATTGGGACTAGTTAAATAATTGCGTTTAATATTGTACTTGTTGGATGTTTTGATCTATAATTTGTCCAAGACATTCAATTTCTTTCTGGCGACATTTTTTTTTATTTATGTTCAAACCTTTTTTTTATTAATCTGGGGAAATCCCGTATGGATACCTATCCTCTCGGAGGAGAGAGTGGGTTATGTCCGACTCGAACGGACTAAAATCACACGGTGTACCGGCCGCCGCTTTTGGTTGGGGTGACATGGTACCGTGCTGAGGATATCACCATGTCGCCCCAGCGGACAGCCCGGTGGAAGGTGGGCGCCGGGCGCCGTCCTTATAGGGAGGTAGACTGGGTACATAACCAGCTACCTCCCCTCGTCAGCCGGACCTGTGCAATGAGGCGGGCCAAGTGCCGCCTCCTTCCACCGACCCACATTTAGCGGAGAGGACCACTAAGAGGGTCCAGCTCTCAGACCCTCTCCACCACCTCTTTCTGCGGGATGACTTCCTCGCAGAAGGAGGCCATCGCCATCCACGTCTCTTCGCTGCCGAGCATGGCCACAACCACGCTCGGCAGCGATAAATCACCACCTACCACCGCACTCGTGACATGCGGCGATGGGCTCTCTGCGAGCGATCTGGTTCAGGTACCAGCCAAAGCAACCATGGCCGGTAAATACCTGCACCTGTCGAAACGTCAGGGAGCCCCACTTCCTGTTACACCATTCTGGCAGGAACGGGCGGACGGCGTCGACGGTATATCTGCCATACCGCGCGTCCGCCAGGTCCTGCCTTTACCTCTCCAGAGTCTCCTCCCTTTCTGCCCGCCTTTTTACTACAATCTCCCTGAGAGCCGGAGGCTCCCCAAACGTATTCTTGCCGCCGTGAATATTATAAGAAAAGTATCCTTCGTGTAATGATAAGATCAGATACCTTTTAGAACTTGGGATTATTTCAAATTGAACATAAACATCTTTGAGATCGACTTTTGAAAATATTTTGCCATTTGCGAGAGATTGGCGGAGTTTATCAAAAATGAGTATGGGGTGTAAATGTTTAATAAATATAGGGTTTATTGTGGTTACCACAAATTCCGATATCACCTATGTATTTAAGTACTTTAACAATAGGTATGGCCCATTCTATAAGAGTAATATTTACATGTATATTTTCAATTATTCCCTCAGTAACAAGACAATCCAAATCTTGTTTAATGGTTTCTTTAAACTGAATTTAATTTGTCTGGCTGGTATGTGTTTTGGTTGTGCTCCCGGTTTAGCGTAAATGTTAACTTGGTTACTTTGCCTTTTTTTAATAACATGGGGAAATCCATCATGGACACGCCACACTCTCGGGGGAGAGAGTGGGTAGTGTGAGACTCTTACTCACTAAAACCTCACGGTGTACTTTTTTTTTTTTTTGTGTGCGCCCCCTTGAGGGACTCCCGGCGCGTATCCCCTACTGTGGAGGGCAGGGACCTTGTTTAAGTTCTTTTTATTTTTGTGATAAAGTGTTCCTTCCTTCTTACTTTCCTTTTCCAAAATATTGTTTATTTACTTTACTTTTATTAATTTCTGTTTACTAATTTTGATGTTTTTTCTCACGTGATTTTCTAAGTTTCTGTAATTATATGTTTTCTAAGTATACTGTTATTTTTTTTAAATGTTGGTTCCTTTCTAAATCAGTTGTTTATTTTATTGTTGTTTTATGTGCGGTTCAAACTATTCGAGTATCAGTCCTCCAGCATGTTTGGGTAGCCGATTGATGTTTTATTTCCGCATTCGTTAGGGTTGGTTATTGCTTGACGATACTGGTGTTCGGCGTCGCCATGACATTGCTCCAGAGTACAGATCTTTATATATACTTGTTGCTTGTCCCTTCGTATTTAGCGTACCTCTAATTAATATCGTAGTTGTCTCGTTTGATTACTTCAGTAATCAAATCGGACAGCGGTCATATCAAGCGGCGTTTGTCGGGCTCGTCCTTCCTGACCTCTAGTGCATGTGCGTGTTGTTCCTCCTTATTCAATTGCTTATCCATACTTCTGGATTTCTGCCCTCTAAGTTTGAGTGGTTTTGTATTTTGATAAAATTGGTTTTTTAGCGAGTCCAGGGCCATTTTGGATTCCTTAAATCTACTTTTGTTCCTATTGTTAATGGTTTCCTTGTTTGTTCTAAATCCTTTCCGATATTGTTTCTTCTTTTATAGGGTACTGTGCTGCGGGTTCTCTTCTGTTTCTTTCTTTTCCAGGTCTTCGTTTTCAGGTGTCTTTCTTCGTGTTTCCGCTGTCCAGATTGCAACCGCTGTTATTAATATTCTGTTTTGGTCTTTTTTCAGGTTTGTCTTTCGATCAATTACATCGATTGCCGCCCGAACAGTTAAGTTATTTAAGATCTTCCTTTCATTAGGAGTAGGCTATGTTCATGCGGGATATTCTGGCCCACTTTTGTCTGACGGAGCAGACCACGTCGAATGCGTTGTGGTTTGTTTTTTCCGTCTTATTTTGGACGCAATTCCTACACTTGGGAGAGCTGCCGTCCCTAAAGGCTTGACAGTCTCCCTTGTGGTGCTCCCCACCGCAGTGGGAGCATCGGTCTATTTCGTCTTCGCACATTTTCCTCCGTAGCCCGTACCCCAGGTACCTCCTGTCTTACAGACCCCGCATACGTCCTTCCTCCTTGTGTTTCCTTTTGTTCCCTTATCATTTCCTTTATCTCGTCAATCTTTCTGTCGTTTTCCTTTAATAGTTCAGTGTGTTTGTCCATTGTTTCCTTCATCTCCCTGCTTTGTCCCTGCTCCTGGATGGGGCCGGGAGGAGAGAGGGGTGTAAAGAGCCCACCTCACTCGATCCCGCTCCGCTAGTCTGTTTCTTTAGATTATCGATCTCTTTAGCCTTTAACTTTACTATCTCATAAAGCCTGTCAATCGCATTTAGGACGCCCACTTTTATGTCGGTTTTTAAGTTTCTTGAATTGGCCAAGTGCGTCTTGGCCTTGCAGAGGCAGGCCTTGGCCTCCAGAGCCAGACTTTCGTACTTCTCCACTTTTGGGGGCGAGGTCAAGTCGATTTTCTTAGTCACCGTTTTGGTGGCTTGACTCCTCTTGTGTACGGGTTGGACCTCTGCCTCCTGGGTCGCTTCTATCGTCTCTATACTTCTCCTCACTTTGGAAGATTTGTCTGCTTTAGGACTACTTTTGTCGTTTTGCAGGATGAAGGTAGTGTTGGCCTTCTTCGTTGGACTGTGCATGGCAAATATCTTAGGAGAACGCGTTTGGTAAGTAATTTAAATTTGTAATTAATTCTAGTGTTAGTTATAATTTTGTATAATTGTGATTTGTATATAACTGTAAATAATTTGGTGTACTTGCCGTCACTTTGGTTGAGGTGACATGGGATCGTACAGTGCTATCACCATGTCGCCCCAGCGGCCAGCCCAGCCGAAGGCGTCGGCCGGACGTCGTCCTGATAATGGGGGCCAAGCTGGGTACTACTATACACTTCCATCACTATCTGCCACATTAGCTAACCAAAGATATAATTATCCTGATTATAGCTTTATATTTATATATTAATTATTACCATAATCATTTAGAAATTAGGACCCTTATACGTTGTGAATTGAAACAAATTTATTGTAAAGACATTCTTTTAATAGTGACACCCAACAATCAACTACCACTAGCATTGCTAGGGAGTTTAAGGGTAAATGGCAGGATAAAGGGATTCTGGACACCAGCTCCTTTATTGAATAATGATAAAATGTGATGATTCAATGTAATGCGTGATTATAGTTACTCAAGTATAAGACGTATTATGATCTTCAGCGAAGTAACGAAAGCTCCAAGGTGACAAAGTCAACCAAGGAGAAAATAAGTAACTTGCTTCAATCCACACCTCTCCGCACAGGAAAGAAGCTAAAATTGACACTCTGGGAAATGTAGGAGGGAGACATAGCTCGGCTCCAATACGCTCGTCTAGCCTGTAACACTGTGTGGATCGACAGAAATGGATATAGAGGAGACAAGAAACATCCTAACAAGTATAGAAATGGTTTGGATGTATCATAGCAGCTTGTGTAATGATTATGCTAACACACCTATCGGATTAATACTACCTTTTAAATGGTAGACATAACCAGTAATTTAATATTGAAAACATACCAGTTCCAGAAGGATAGTGGTTAGGTTTTGGTAGCGTTATGTGCAGAACTAAATCGGCATTAGCATTTGTACAACAAAATGATATTGTAGATATTCATTTTTATTGGTAGTTGAACATCCGATTGGTTCCAGTCACCATTACTTTATAATGTGTTAACTGACTCCCACACAGCCTATTCATATTACCATTCCGTACCAGTGCCAGTACCAATACCTGGGCCGGTTAAATCACCAACGTAAAGTTTTAATATACCTGTGTATTATTTAATCACTGCTTTTATATGTGAAATTCCACGCGGACAAAGCTAGCCTATACATCTACACTACATATAAATAAAATTGGAGTGTCTGTTTGTGATATCAAAATAATGACTTTTTACTGATTGGACATGAACGTATACACAATACTGATAACAAAAAACAATTTTTAAAATTTTTGTCTGTCTGTCTGACTGTATGTTTCGGATAATCTCCGAAACGGCTGGACCGATTTTAACAGAAATTTCACTGATGCATAGTTAAAGTTACAGCGAGTGACATAGGCTACTTTATTTTAGAGTTGCTGTCATCCATGGCTTCGTCTGTAGTACTATCTCCAAAACGATTTGACCTATTTTCACTGACAGATAGCTGATCTTATACGAAGTAATTTACAATTATAAAAAAAAACGCTTGCGGAGCTGCGGGCAACAGCTAGTATTTTATATAATTTTGTAAATTAACGTGCACATTTATCTAACAGTTTATATAATTCGTGCGTATAAAAGGCGCAGGAAATAATGAAACGTACATTCATATTTAAATGTATTCATTTAAAAGGCTTTTAACGTGAACAGAGGCCCGTAGTCAGGCGTTGCAGCGTATTATAGATTTATTAACATTATTTTACAAGGAATACACGCACACGAGACGCATCGAACTGTTTCGCGACCACTGCGGCTTGTCTCAAAAATAATCACATCACTCTTGTACACTGTTTTTAATTAACATTTTGACAATGAATTTGTGTGACTTTTCAGCTTACTAGGCAAGGAATTCGTCTGCGCTACGCGGTGACTCTAAACTAATTAATGATTTTCATTGCAAATACAATTAACAACAACTAAAAATGCATAATTTATGGAATCCTGAGAAATGGATTATACTCGAACAGCCAATATATCGAAGTAGGTAAGGATACAATAGTTCGCCCATTGAGACTAACACAGCAACGAATAAAAACTAAAACTTTACACATTTATAATTTTTCGACATAGTAAATCATAAATAGCATATAAAGCATAGAATATTTAAAAACTTTCAGAACATTTCATTTTCAAAGTGTATAAAAATTGCAATAATAACTATAAGAGATTATTAAGCTTACGCTATATACATCAAAATATATATAAAATTAAATTTTAACACAATGAACATTTTTTCAAGGTTTTTCTCCTATTTTAGTAATTAAGCTAATATTAGAAGCGGAATTTATTTTCATGTATGAAAAATTAACACAGAGACAGTTTCGCATTGAGCTAGCTTCTTGCAGATAAAAATCTGAAAGGAAACCGAAACATTGGTATTAATGAAAGCCTAAAAATGTTCACCAAGTACTATTAAAACAGCATGTTGTATCATTTTACTTGTTACAATGTTAACATTAACAAACTACGTTAGTTTAGATTAGACTTGCATTAATAATAAATAGCTTGAGTCGATAGAAGCGAGGTGGAGAGTGGAGAGGGAGGAAGCAATGGAACGGTGGCGGTAGGACCTGGCGGACGCGCGGTATGCCCGTTATACCGTAGATGCCGTCCGCCCAGTCCTTTTTTTTTTTTTTTTTTTTAAGTGGGGAAAATCCGTAACGGATACCCACCCCGTCGGGCAGCGGGGGGTGGGTTATGTCCGATTCCCACGGACTAAAAACCCCACGGTGCCTCTCACACCTATTGGGCCGGGGAGCAGACTTGACGATGACGGTCGAGAGCGAGAGATCCGGGCCTATGGCCGCGACGAGCTCGCGGCGTGGCTCGTCCCAGGCGGGACACTCCTCCAGTGTGTGCTGCGCATTATCGGCTGCGCAGCCACAGTGGTGGCACCCTGGCGTTGGCTCCCGGCCAATGCGACACAGGTAACTCCCGAAGCAACCATGCCCCGAGAGCACCTGTGTCAGCCGGAAGCTCAGGGTGCCATGCCGCCTGGTGAGCCATTCGGCCATGACCGGCCGAACGGCTTCTATGGTAGCCACGCCCCAGCTCGGTCGCTCAAGTCGTCGTTCCCATTCTTCAATGACTAGGACCTGGTGGAGCTGGGACCGGAGCACCTCGATTTCCTGAGGTGCGAGTCTCCGGCCCTGCTCCAACGCCTCCACGCGTCGTTGATACAGGGACGCGTGGGCTCTCGCTTCCAGGTCCCAAGGTGGGGATCCGGCCAAAAGGGAGGCCGCCTCGAACGAGGTCGTGCGGTATCCGCGGATGGCTCTGACGGCCATCGCGCGCTGCGGTTTCCGCAGCAGGGCGCTGCCAACGGCCGTCAGGACACACGTCCATACGGGGGCCCCGTAAAAGGCCACCGACCGCACGACCCCGAGGTACAACTTCCGGCAGGCGGAGTTGGGCCCCCCCAAGTTGGGAAGCAAACGGGCTAATGCGCCCGCTACTCCCATTAAACGGGGGGCCAGCTGCCGGAAGTGTTCCTTGAACGTCCATCGGCTGTCGAGGAGGAGGCCGAGATACCTCATACTCGACCCGACACCGATGGACTCGCCTCCCACGACGATCTGGGACCCTGCGGGTGGCGCATTCCGAGGCCCGTGAAAGTACAGGGCCTCGGTTTTATTGAGCGCCACCTCTAGTCCCAGACGCCGGATCCTTGCGACGACTTGAGCGACTCCTGCAGTTGCCAGGATCGCGGCCGCGCGGTGCGTCTTCCCCCGGGATAACACCAAAGTGTCGTCAGCATAACACACAATGCTGACGCCCCGGAGGAGCGCACCGCGCAACACCCAATCGTATCCGATGTTCCACAAGAGGGGGCCCAGGACAGACCCCTGCGGAACACCGGATACCACGTCTCGCCGACTTATCCTCCCTCCCTGACCCGGGAAGGTGACGTACCTCTCGCAGAGGTACGCCCCGACTACTCGGCGGAGGTAGCGAGGCACTCTGTGATGTCTGAGTGCCTCTTCAATACAGGCCCAGGGTAAGGTGTTAAAGGCATTGACGATGTCGAGCGACACCGCCAGTACCACCTCACCCCGGGCAAATGCTTCCTCCGCCTGGATTTTGACCTTCATCACTGCATCAATGGTGGAGCGCCCTTGGTGGAAACCGTACTGGTTATCCGCCAGGTCCGGCCCAACTTCTGTCAAGTGCCGGACGAGACGGCCTGCGATTATGCGTTCGCAGAGTTTCGCCGCCTCGTCCAACAGCACTATGGGCCGGTAGGCGGACGGACTGACCACCGGGCGCCCCTCCTTCTTCAGCAGGACCAAACGGCCGGTTTTCCAGATGTTCGGAAACCGGCCCTGCTGAAGTGATGCAGTGAAAATCCTGCGCAGTCGGGGCTCGAGGGCCTCGTAAGCCAGGACCCAGATGCGGCCAGGTATGCCGTCGGGTCCTGGGGCGGTGTTTTTGGCCTGTAGGCGTTTCACCGCCGCCCTCGATTCTTCCCGGGTCACCTCAGGGACCACGTCGTCCTCGCCGCAGCCAGCCGCGTTGGGCGTGGGCGGAGCCATCGTGAGAGGCGTATGCTCTGTCCGCGAAGGGAACAGAGCAGCCAGAATCTCGTGGAGGAGATCTGGCTCGAGACTCTGGGTTACCGGGGGGCCACCCTGGCATAGTTTTCCGCGAACTACGCGGTACGGGCGACCCCACGGATCCCGACTGAGCGTCTCGAGCATCTCCTCCCGAGCAAGGGCCTTCCCCTGCTCAATTGCCTTACGGAGCGCCAATCTGGCTGCTCTGTACCCTTCGTAAAACTCTGCCTCCCTTGCGGACGTGACCTGCGAGCGGCCCCGCGTGCGTCGCTGACGGGTGTACTGGCGACGGACCACCGTGCACGCTTCGCGCAACTGCGCGATTTCGGCGGTCCACCAGTACACCTGACGCTTGGCGGGGATCGGCCCCCTGATCCGGGGCATCGCCGCATCGCAGATTCGTGTCACGTCCGCTCGGAGTGACTCCGCCTCCTGGTCGACGTCGGCAGGCCTGTCCGGTAACTCTCCTGTCACCCAGGTCTGCACGACGACGGCCTCCTGAAGCGCCTCCTTGTTTAGGCGCTTCAGTGCCCAACGCGGTCCATCCGCCACGGGGGTCCTTCGGGCTGGTCCGTCCGAGGTCTGGGTGGAGACGTCGAACCGTATAGAGCGGTGGTCCGACAACGTCTCCACCCCCTCAAGGACTCTCCAGCCCCGAACACGGCGTGCTAGAGCAGGGCTAGCGAACGTTAGGTCCACTATCGACCCGCCCTGCTGTCGCACGCACGTGTTAACGGACCCCCTGTTCAGGAGGAGTAGGCCCGATGTTATGGCCCACTCCTCCAGCACCCTACCCCTGACGTTCGTGGCCGGGGAACCCCAAGCCGTAGACTTGGCATTGAAGTCCCCGAGCACTAGGACGGGGCGAGGGTGGCTGCGGCCTACGACGCTTTGTAGGTCCCCGAGGAATCCCTCGAAGTCGGCGAGACTCATGCTTGGGGGTGCGTACACCCCCACTATCACTACGCCGCTGTGATGCGCCGCTACGTATCCCCGGCCCCTCAAGATGTTAGAGAGGGGGGGGGGAGACGGCGGCGGCCTGGGACACTAAGGCCACCGAGCCGTCGAGGTCACCCGCCCAGTTATCTCCGGGCGGGATGAAGTACGGCTCGGCCATCACAGCGACGTGGATCAACCACTGCGCCATGCTTTGGAACAAAAGATCCTGGGCCCTGGCGCAGTGGTTGAGGTTCCCCTGCAGAAAGTGGAGTGCCGCCATTATGGGCACTCTATATCCACCTCCAAGACCGCGGGAATTTCCGCAGCAGGGGACGGCGTAGAGGGTTGAGGAGGTGCCTTTCGTCGTTTTCTCCCTCTCCCTCTCCCTCTCCTACTCCTATTCCTGGCTTTGGTCGGGGGGCCCGGCTTATAACAAGCACTGCCCCCCACCCGATGGCCGGCGGGTTTTCCTGCAGCCGCACACACCGCACAATGCGGGTCGGCGCTGCAACCGCCGGCCATATGCCTAGGTTGACTGCACCTATAACACAAGAGGCTACAGTCAACCTGGGAGGTGCATTTGGTGCCCAGGTGCCCATCACGTAGGCACCTGAAGCATCTCACGGGTCGGGGGGGGCAGGACAGTAGCCTGCGCAGAGACCCACCCGACCAGGAGTCGGCGTCCGTCGCCAAGCTTTTTCGCCGCCTCCACCGGACAGGTGACAACCGTCGTCCAGAGCCCCCTGGATCCGGGGCGGACTCCATTTGACTTCACCCTGTCCGGTGGGCACTCTGCTGCTTTGGCGATGGCCGCCACCACCTCCTCTGGGGTGATAGACTCGTCCAGGCCCGAAATGCGCACATTCGCGCATTTGATGGGCCTAGACACTTTAACCCCTTCGGGTACCGCCTCCCTTATCCTGGCCGCCAGCGCGTCGGCCCTGTCCCCGCTGCCGGCTCCGGATACCTCCAGCAGGTACCCCCCGGTGGCAGCCTTACGCCACCGTAGGCCTGGAGCTCCGACATCGGCAAGGCTAACCTCCGCCTTAATTCGTTTCAGGACCTCCAGGTAGGAGAGTCCCTTCTCCTGCCCCTCGCGTTGCAGCGTCAGCGTTACTGCGATTGCCTTGGGGGGGCGGAGGTTCTGGGCACTCTCCTTCCCAGAGGCCTTCTTTTTTTGGAGGTCTTAGACCTCCCATTGTTACCTACCAGCACCCATTCATTTCCAGCACGTTTGGGTGCTGGCCGGTTCTCCCTGGCAGCGGCAGATGTAGGTGCCCTTGCTGCCTTGGCCCCTCGTCTCTTTCTTCGCTTTCCCGTCGGTCTGGCGACGGGATCGACGGGATCGACGGCAGGCCGCGCTTCGCCAGTATGGACCCCTCTTACTGGGGCTGGCGCGGCTCCTCCGTCACTCGCCAGGGGTGGCCGCAGGCGTTTGGCCGGGAGGAGTCGGTCCTCCAGGGCTTCGAGACGCGCGCTCATCATGTTTCCCATTTGGGCCGACAATGAGCGCGCCATCTCCTCGATCTTCTGATTGAAGTCCTGGAGAACCACCTCCCCGCGAGAACGTCTGGGCTGCCGCTGCGGGAGCGGCGGAAGCTCACCCCCGACTGACCACTCAGATGGTTGGACGGGAGAGGCCTGCAGAGGGAGGACACTGTCCGCCTGCGCCTTTACCCGCGCTGTCGCCAGTTCCATCTTCACCTCTGCAAGCTCCCTCCGAAGATCCTCCAATTCGGTCTCCTGCCTGGCGTTCCGTCTCTCCAGTCGATCATGGGCCGACTGGAGCTTCGCCAACTCCTCGTCAGGTGTGCGACCACTGAGCTCCATGACCACCTCCACCAGCGAGGCCGTCGCATCATTGATGGCCCGGATGCATCCACCTTGGAGGTGTCCCGATTTTTTGGCGACATTGCTTATCATGTCAATGTCGCCAATCGCCCTCCGTTGCAGATCCAGGATCAACTGCTCCGTGGTGGCCGGTGGAGGTGCAGCCTTTCGCGCGGCTCGCTCCTTGCGCAGCCGAGATGCCATCGCCGCAACATCTTCCTCTGCCTTCCGGCTGGCCTCCTCCTTCCGGCTGGCCTCCTCCTTCTTCTTGGCCTCATCCTTCTTCTTGAGGAGGGCGAGGTTTGCCTGTGCTTCCGCGAGCCCTGAGAACTGGCCCGTGGTGCAAGGGCGACCTCGACCTCGGCCTCCTCCTCCTCCTCCTCCTCTTTTCGCAGAGGGGGTGCAGCGTCCGGTAGCACCTGCTTCCGGCTCCGTGTCCGTTGAGGCCGCTGACTGCTCCTCGGGAACTTGCTCCGCCTCAGCAGGTTGCACCGCGTCGCTAACCTCTACCGCGTCGCTAACCTCTACCTCCACAGCCTTTGTGGCCAGGCTATCCTCGCCACCTTCGGAGGGAAGCTCCAAAGGCAGAGGTTTGTCCATTGCCACCGTAGGCACCGTAGGCACCGTAGTCGTGTAGCCATTGTCGTCGTTTTTTTGGCAGAATCGGGTATCCGTGAAGCTGCCTTAGTTCGTGGTCGTGTTTTTGGCAAAGGTTTGCCCCCCCAGAGAACGTGGGGCAGCCCGAGCCCGAAGGCCCGGGGAGGGATTCTCCACTCCCGGTGGAGGTGGTACCCTTCTGGGGTAGTTTACTTTTACTCTTTGCGCTTTTCATTTTGTACAGGGGAAGCTTGTACAGTTCGCAGTACGCCTGCCGAGACCGGTATGAAAACCAATCCCGCCAGCCGCTGTCCGGTACTAGGCCGTTGGGGTTCAGACTGAACCCTCATCCGCCCTAGCCCGGTACTGAATGCGCTGCTCACACGCCACACTCAGGAGCTTTTTACGGCCCTCCAGTCCAACCCAGTCCTGCCGGAATAGATTGGGAGACGCTGGGGCTCCCTGACATTCCGTCCGTTCACTCTGTCTGAGTGTGCTGCGTGGGACGGACAGCGCCGCATTCTCGCTGCGGCGGTGGGTGGAGATTTGTCGCTGCCGAGCGTGGTTGCGGCCATGCTTGGCAGCGAATACGTGTGGAATACGGTGGCCTTCTTTTGCGAGGAGGTCATCTCGCAAAAGGAGGCGGCGGAAAGGGCCTGAGAGATGGACCCTCTTAGCGGCCCTCTCCACCAAAGGAGAGCCGGTGGAAGGAGGCGGCGAATTGCCCTCTTCCTTCCACCTTTTTTTTTTTTATATTATAGGGGGCAAACGAACAGGTGGGTCACCTGATGGTAAGTGATCACCGCTGTCCATAGACACTAGCAACATCAGGGGAGTCGCAAGTGCGTTGCCGGCCTTTTAATGTATGTGGGCCTCCAGCGCTCTCACTGACCGAACGAAACGCAACAGTGCAAGCACTGTTACTTCACGTCGGCTTTCTGTGAGAGGGTGGTACTACCCCGGGTGAGCCGACCCAATCATTCTGAAACTAGTATTAGTTTCAGCGTAGCACTACCACCTACAAATCATGCAATCATCATCTCCGCATTGCACAGGTTCGGCTGACGAGGGGAGGTAGCTGGTTGTGTACCCAGTCTACCTCCCTATATGGACGGAGCCTGGCGGCCAACTTCCGCCGGGCTGACGGCTGGGGAGGCATAATGTTAGCCTCAGCACGGTCCCATGCCGCCCCAACCCAAAAGCGGCGGTCGGTACACCGTGGGGTTTTAGTCCGTGCGAGTCGGACATAACCTATTCTCTCCCCCGGGAGAATGGGTATCCATAAGGGATTTCCCCACGTTAATAAAAAAAAAAGAGTCGATAAACATCGGTATATATGATTCCAGAGCATTTGCGGTAGTCCTCAGAACGCGTCATGGTTTTGTGGTTAACAGTGTAATAGTTATTTCATCGCTATTCCGAGAACTATTTCAAAAAATAATAATGTGTGAAAATAAAAATGAAGTACCATAACAATAACAGGTTTTTGTTACCCAAGCTGACACTAAATTGTACGGCATTCATATAACAAACAAGCAGTAGAAGATTGCCTTTATAACTGTTGCCATCTTTCATTTGCTTTCCTTTACTTTTCCAATATAAACGAACCTCCCTTGACACGCTCCCGTATACAGAAGAAACAGGAAAATATGTTTCTAGTTATACACTCTACATGTGTATGTGTCTCCAGCGTTTAAATCCTCCATTAAAACGCTGTTGTTTAAAAAAACTATTTTATCTTTTATATTATCTTCTTGGTACTGCATAATGTGCTGCGGCCCAGGCACTCTTTTATTGTGAATAAACCATATAATTTTTATGTTGCCTCTGAAAATCAAGTAAATGATTACAATTTATTATATTGTAAGGTGTAATGCTAAAGACTCAGATAAGCCGAAAAAATAAGCTACTAATTTAATAATTAGAACTCTTCTGTGAGCTGAAGCTGAAAGCAATGATCTTCGACTACCCGGTGAGGGTCTGTTCTAATGATAACTTGAATTATGCTTTCACGTACTGTAAGTTCCTTCTACGTTTGAAATATCTAAATTGACTATTCTAGTTATAATATTGTTGTATGTTGGTTTACTGAAAACTCTCAAACTGGCTGTGAACTTTCTTCTATAGATCTGTTAGTTCGTAGAGTTATTTTTTTCCTTAAGTCTCAATATACTCACGGTACGTAACCAGTAAAATTGCAGATTAAATATACTTCGTCGGTGTACATGTATACACGCCCACAATTTTTATTTGTCGTCCGTAGAATTACATCGTGTTCATAAACGATGTTCGATTCGCTTTTCGATATCCATTTTAATCTGTTTCACAGAAAATTAACCCTTATTATTAACTAGCTGTCTTTTCGCGACTCGGTCCGCGTCGACGTTCACTAAGGAGGACATTATTCTAAAACTCTCTTCACGGGTCTTCATAAAAAACGAACATTAACCAAGTTGCAATACGAATGAAAATCATCAAAATCAGACAAGCCATTTAGGAGGAGAAAAGCTATGATCACGCGCACATCCAAATTTTATATATTAGTGCCTAAATTGAATATTCTTGTATAATTTACACAGGAAAAAAATATTAAACTTTCGTATGTTTTAACTCAGCTTCGAATTATCGTTCAGAAAAAACCAACTTGCTTTCTTATAGCAATATTAAATGCCCTAAAAAAGGTGCCCCATGATTTTTTGATAAATCCACCTATGTAAAAGTTATTCAAGGTTGAAGTTAGACACTGAATGAACTTGGATTTTTTTTTCTTTTGCGGGTGAGCTATTATTATTTAATGTTAAATATTGGGAATAATTAAACAAAAAAAAACTTAATATAATAATGATGATGATCATCATCATCTTACCCTTATTCCAGCGAAGTATAATTTTGTTGCCACCTAATATCATCTCAAAAATACTCCACCTAGTATCATCTTAAAAATACTTATCCATTTATACCCGAGCACTACTGTCCGAATGTGAAACTTATCAGTAAATTTTAAGGAAAAAATTGTTCGTAACAGAATCAGTCGAAATTTCGATATTTTAGAGAAATGTTAATAGCTAATAAAATTCTAAGTATTCAATTACGAATTTCAAGTTTTATCCAACAGACCGAATCGCAAAACCCATTGAAAGCACCCATGTTTATTGAAGATAATAATTTTATGTCTAATATCAAATACATTTTTCATAATTTAAAAACTAAATAAACACTAGTGGGAAACACATAATAAATACTCCTGTTACCGTAATTTACTTTTATAATGCTAACAGAAAAAGTTCCGTTGCCAAATTCATAAAAGTTTTGAATCAATGTAAATATTCTTCGCGTACAAACGACAGACAGATAACAATTACAAAAACCATGAATATGTAATCTGTTATTTTGTCTAAAGATCCCAGAGTATATTTCTTACATATGTTCAATGTTACTATTTTATTGTGAAAAAGAATATAGATACAATTGTTACGAAAAGTGACAAGATTCAATAAGTTGTACTATTTACAACTTAAAATTAAATAGACTTTAGTTATCGAGTGTTGCAATTACGCGCACGAAAAATAAAAGTTTGTAGATAAACAAAGTACTTGATTTATTTTAGAATTTATACAATGACGAATGACAGAAAGCGATAGTATTGAGAAGCTGGGGTGCGCGGCCTGGTCTCAGAGCATACTGGCGGGGGTGTGTCGTAGACACGCGGCCGTCAAGTGCGCGTGAGTCGTCATCCCCACCGCAGCCAGCGATTCTATTGTTCGTAAACGTCTGGTGTTTACATGGCGCATTTATTTATGTATAATATATATATTTTTATATATTTTCCTTTAAGCTGCAGGAGATGGCTACAAGACATTTAAATATAAACCTTATGGGATCGAAAAATAAAAATTATATTTTACTTATAAAAAGTAACCTTTCAATTTATAGAAATATGTTATTCGCAAATTTTTAGATTATATATTATAGATTTAAAAAAAATCTGCTGAACGCCATCTATTGGCATTAATACTCATTAATTAATTACTGAACTTCTTATAGTATATTTATTTATTTTGCGTGAAAATAAAATATTATCCATTTTTCTGTCGCTTACTATGTCTTTAGTAATGCAGTATTGTAGTAATGATTTTTTATGTTATAGAATACCCTGGTTTTTGGATGAGACTGAAGTCCATTTACTTATATCTGGTACTTAAATCGTTTAAAATAACAATAACTTTTGATAGAGTGATCCTATTTGAATGAAACAAAATGTTGCTTAAGGATATGCTTTATGATTTTTTTATAAACCTAGTACTTTAGCAGTGATGTTTAGGCCAGATTTGCACGGCGACAACCCATCCTTGTCCCACATATCTGTTCGCACTCTTTTCCCCCATCCCTAATCACCCGGCGCCTTGACAAGCGCATTCGTCTTTGAACGCTCTCATTAGCGGACGATCGGCGATTGAACTACACGTTGATTATAATTTGTGTTGTGTGTCAAACTTTTAGAATACAGGTGACTTTCAAACTGTATGTGCATGTTATTGTGTATCGTGCAAGAAGAGGAGGCCTCCTACGCGAGGCTAGCGCAGCATTGTGGTGAGTTCATTTTTGTCCTATCCACTCCAAGTCGTCGTGTAAATACGGCACGGGGGAAATATAGCATTAATAAGGCCTTACTTATAGAAATAAAATCTATTAGAACCAGCGCTCACAAGTGATGTCTGTTCAAACAGACAGACAGACAGACATGCAGACATTACTAAACATATTGTTAAACTCTTAACTAGTCTTAGCAAAGCTTTTTTTTTTTTTTCGAACTGACCTACACTGCTAGCCCTAGCCAATAAGGCCTTTACAGTTCCACCGGACTACTAAGGGGAGCGCTTAGGGCACTCACCCGATTTGTTTTAGGCGATCACCTCAAGGGCACTCGGTGCACCTCGGCTTGAACTGTCGCCGACTTTCCCGATCTGACTAAGCTAACTAAGCTATCTATCCATTTCATATACATATATGAATTCGTGAAAAATGCATGTGTGACCATGCATGTTTCACGAATGTATATGTGTATTTTACATCTGACTACTATGTTGTGTGACCTATTTCAGTCCGAAAAGGGCAAAAAAAAACAGCCCACCACTGTGTGCCTAGGTGTGCATGTGTGTGGGGTAATCGTGTAAATGAAAAACAAGCGTGAGTCACTGTATTCGCGCGAGTAACATAGTCGAGGGCTCCACACCGAGGGACAAACCTAGGCTCGAGTTATTACAAGAAAAATCGAGTGTGCGGGATCGTATCTTCACCCCCCGCTCACGGCGGCGTGAGCAGAGAGAGTCGCGGGCGTGGGCGCAAACACGCATCTTTTAAGAGGACATCGAGCGAAAAGTAAAGAACAATGGCACGGTGCCGACTTAACTATACAATTAAGTAAGAGTTCCTAACATATCGGTCTATTGTATGTGAACACGCGGGTTCGAACTGATGTTTTGATTAACGCGAATTTATTTATGCGCGGCGCGGGTTAGTCGTTGTAACGTAGTCGCAACGGCCGGGAAAGCTGAGATCGCGTTTAAGAGCCCGAGCTCAGACGTACTATTGACGAGCGTGTTGAACGCGAGTATTTCTTGTACATCGTGTACTAAAAGAAGTTGAGCTATCCAGTCGATACCGGTGGTCGATACTGAAGACGCGGTAGGTGGCGCAGGAGTGGACTGAGCCTTCTGAGGCTGGGGCTTGGCTTTAGGAGCCGAGGGAGCTGGCGGGGAAGGCCTTACGCGCCAAGAGAGCGCGCTCGGCGCGGGAGCGGGTGCTGCCGTTGCACTGGAGGTGCCCGGCAGGTCAGGGAAAGCGTTCTGGCTTTGCATGGGTGGAGGTGGAGGCTGTTGCGTCCGAGACGACGGGACGTGCTCCCTGGACCGGGTCGCACGTTCACCGCGGCGGGGACGGGTCGGGCGAGGCGCGCGGGGACATCCGCGATAGTTCGCGGTATGACCCGTTTGCTCGCAGAGGACGCAGCTCGGAGGCTCGGTGGACTCAGGAGTGCGGGGGCACTCCCTAGTGGAGTGATCCCCGAGACACTTAACACACCTGGGGCGCAGGTGGCAGTGCCGGGCGGAATGAACGTACACCTGGCAGTTGTGACACTGCGAGGGCACATGGGACTTACGAGGAGGCTCTACGTAGACGCGGGAGAGGCCGCACACAGAGGTGAGGCCGAAAATGGCCTTACCTTCCTCGGTGCGGTCCAGTGTGACCAGCACCAAGTTGAAGGGGGCCTTCGTACGGGGGTGGTATATCCGCTGCACGCTCCGGACTGGGAAGTCCTGACCGTTCAGGCAATTGGAGATGTCGTATTCAGAGAGTTCTGAAGGAACTCCGCGAATGACGGCACGGAGGAGGCGCTCTTCCTCGAGAGCGTGAGTGAAGAAAGGGAGTTTTCGCTCCCGGAAGTACCTAGTGAGCTTGCGATGCTCATCGGGGGTCGAGACTCTAATCGAGATACCGGCAACAGTGTTGACGGCGGACTTGTAGATAATCTCTTTCGACTTAAGGTCGTCCGAGATCTCCACCCAACGGGCTTTGTCACGGAAGGTGACGGGAGGTGGTGGGCGTGGCTTCTTAGCCGCGACCGCGGGTTCCGCAGTCGGAGCTTTAGCCGAATTCGCGGCAGAGGGCGCGGGAGAGGCTCGGGGCACCCGAGCGCCACCTACATTGGACTGCTTTGGGACGGAAAGTCCCGCAGCCGAGTCACTATCGGACGGATTCGCGGCGCGTGGGCGTTTACCGCGGCGCGTAACGGTTGTGAAACCGTCGTCATCGGCGGGCGTGGTCGTGGGCGCAGGCACGGTCGCGGGCGCATGCACGGTCGCGGCCGTGGTTACCGTCGCGGGCGCGGTCGCGGGGTCTTAGCAAAGCAACAATTACATCTTTCTATACAACTAGCGACCCGCCCCGGCTCCGCGTAAGTGTCTAAACCATTTAGCGCTTCAACATTTATAGTTCATCAAGGTCATGGAAGCTATGTAGCTTCTTATGTAAGAATCATCATACGAACATTTCTGTTGTGTATCATTTTAACTCTAAGATATATTTAAGGTACTTATTAAAATAATGTGCAATCAAAATGAGTTTTCGTTCTCCAATGCCATGCCGTTTTCATGATGTACAATTTTTAGTATATTATTTTATTGCATTTACCTTATAAGGTTTAACCAACGTTATCAATGTAAGCGCTAGAACACTTCGTACGACTTCATTAAAATACATCAACATTTGTCTATTTTAGACAAATATAGTATAGCTATATGTATTATAGACATTAGCCCTATGGAAGATACCGTATCGAAATACGTTGCATAGTTTAGAAGAACCAAGGCAAAATATGTATAAACATATATATTTATATTATACGTCCTTTACGATACTACATTGCGTAAACTATAGGAAATCGATAAACAGAAAAGAATTCCAGAAACCCATGAAATGTGTTCTGTCATTCATTCCAAAGCCCCTCACAGTACTTTTCCAACCAGTATAACTTTTATTTTAATGTAAAAAACGTATCCCTTTACTATTTTATTATAAGTATGATTGGATGACGTGCAATGAAAGAAGTTTAGAATTTGCGTAATTTTGGATTGAATCCAATTTCTTACGTAATGATGCATGAGTCTTCGTGTTCATCATCAAGCTCCGTCAACGGATACACGGCTGATCCTCGCCGCAGCGGTGGTAATAACTCTGTAATTAATACACTTTCTTATACTTTTATTATAGAATATTATTATGTTTATTTATCAATATTTCCGACAATGATTTAATTTAACAACGTATCATCCTTGTTCTGATCATTCTCCACCACTTCAGGAAGAGTAAACTAATATTTAATCTTTCTACTATGTGCGGATTAACCGGAATAATCGTTCAGGCTCCCTGTAACATCCACACCTATTCGCAGTGTGACAACTGCCAGATCTACAGGCACTAGTACGGGTGCGTGCTTTGTGATTACGCGGTGCCGGTCTCTCTGCAAATTACTAATGCGAAGAATCACATTTGGCGAGTTTTGATATCAAACGCTGTTATAGGTTGCATCAATATGTGAACGATAGTGATGGCTGGAAATGACACAAATCATTGTAGATTCACTAGAAACGCTTCGCTAATATTTATACTCGCTAATAAAAATATGTAAGATAAAAAGATAAGCCAAATCGAGTTTGTTCCCGATTCTTCTCGATGAATGGGATGCTTTTCGAACCGGTGATAGTTTTTACGTTCATAAGTGCTTACTCAGGGTCTAAATTTAATAAATTATTTTTAGAATTTGAATTATCATAGATGTCCCCCTGTCCCACGGACCAAATACTCCCGGCAAGCTTAACAAGTAATCCCATAGACTCAGCCTCTAATAACCTTTGAAGTTTTCTCAAACTCTCGAGCACTCGTGCCTCGTGCCGCTCCCGAAACTCGTGTCGCCCCTTTAGTTGCAAATGCTGTATCAGCCCTGGCTGTTCTGTACATCTTTACCTACTTCTTAATCGCACGCATGAACTGGGTGACTGATTGTTATCTAATACAAGATGTGTAATTAGTTTTACTTATACATGTGGTTCTAAACAGATGGACTCGTGGATATAACTAGTGAACAATAATACACCGGTGTTTGTGAATATATATGAATTCCCTAACTTGCATTAATATAATATAATACTTACGTAATGCAACCATTTGTGTTACAAACATGATGATATAGACTGTATTATGTGTAATCATGTTGCGACAGTTTCTGACTCCAACAAACGATGTAATATATCCAACAAGATATTTTAAATTAGTATCGAAACAGGTGTGTAGGTACTCAGCACACGTATTATTCGCACTCGTTACAAATATACTTTAATCAATCTACTTTTATGTTATAAAAATTCTGTATTCTTATACCAAATTTATCCTTAGACGCCGTTTGTCCAACAATTTGACCGTCGCGATCAAAAATAGTTAACTTGTTTTAAACGATGCTGGGGGGACTAATAAACTAACGTGCAGATGCTGTCAATAGCTCATTAATCAATTAGACATCGACACTATAGTGTGAGTTTAAATAAAGCTTTAAATTAAAATAGAATTATGTTTGTAAAATTTGTAAATTTAAAACAAAAGACGCCCGGCTCTTCAGCTTTGAGATACAATCATCGACTATGATTTTATATCGGTAGAGTCAGTCGAGCGGTTATCGAAAAACAAATATACTTTCACGGTGCTTTATACAATGTACGAATTTTTGTTTGTTCAAATGATTATTTCAAATGCAGTGCCTGATGCATGTCTAGTTACAAGCTAGTTCTCAGCAATAGGTGTATATAGCTGATAATAATAATTGACGTTGCTTAAGATATCGTGGCTTCACCTAAATTGAGAGGACACTTCAATATTTGGAACACCGTAGCTAATAAAATTAATTCAAACTTAGTTTAATTTCATTATTTACAATATATTTCATGAATAATAAATCTTCATATTGTTTGTGCAAGTGCGATCGATCTAAAAGAATAAAACTTAAGACGAAAAAGACAATATAATTCAAATTACATACATTTATATGAATTTCAATTGTATTAATTCTTGGAGTCCAGTACAGCGCACGCTTCACCCACATGTTTACAGTAAACAGCGTATATTTGCTAACTTTCATGCGGACTTAATATAGTTTATTTATATAGGCGATTATAGTTACTACCATATATATATATATATACATTATTTAAACTATAGTCAGAAAAGTATTAAAATCCGTTTCATTGTTTAAAAAAACTAACGAAACGCACACGAAAAGGCACTTTAGTTTTTGTAAATAAAAAAAAAAACATTTTCACCCGTTCTAATTTTTTACATCACCAACACAGCAAATACCTTTTATCTAATAACTTAATAAAGTACGTCTTAATTGCTATCGTATCGTCTTCACAAATCCCACGTCATCTTTCTTCCTGTTGCATGCCGCTTTCATCCTATTATCCCTTTCACTCACACTCTTACCTCCTTCATAACGCAATAAAAAATACGATAACATTTCTTTAAGTAAATATTGGTGTAAGAGTAGTGTGTTCCGTTTGCAAGTATCTATGTCTAAGTCCAATTAATAATATGTATCATTGCAGTATTTAGTAATCCTTTATAAAGGAGCTGAGTCGCTCCAGCCGATAGTGTTACCAATTTAAATTAGTAAATGTACGCAAATTCCGAAAAATTCGTTGGGACATGCCGGGGTTCGGACCTGCGGACATCGGGTCGACATTCCACTGATCAAACGGCTAGACCACCGCGACCTAATCACCTAATATTGTAAGAGAAACTTTAAAACTTAAGACATCACGTCGTGATATAACAATCATCTGTAGAGATTTCAATTTGCACCTTCTATAGAATCCAGTACTTATTCTTAGTATTGTTGTATGTAGATAACAAGCTGAGCCCGTGACTCTGAACGGGTCCGTGTATCGAGTTATTTGTTATATTCTCCATTATCAAATATCTACGCATAGCAATTTAAAAGGAGATTATTTGCTAAACTTGATATACTGCAGCAGCGTTTATTGCCGCCAAATCAATGTATAACATAGGTATAGCTGGTAATGAAAGAGCTGACCTCTTAGCTAGAGAAGGATCTTGCGACGGTGCTCCTATTAATATACTGCCAACATACTTGGATATATGCTCTACAGTCAAAAACATTTGCTGTTCTCAATGGAAAGAGTACTTTGACGAATGGTCAAGAACAAAAAAAAATGATACAAAACGATCCAGCCACATCCTCTAAAGTCTCCCTGGATTGATAATATTACTGTTAGCTCCAGGGAAGCAATCACAGGAATGAGATTACGCTCAGGACACATCCCATGCAAAAAGTTCGCCTTTATGATGCGTAAAGTGCCATCACCATTTTGCCAAAGTTGCGGGTGCATCGATGATGTGCATCACATATTGGCAGAATGCGTTTGAAGCGCGAGTATAAGATCTGGGCTAAATATTTCTGGTTCATTCCATATTGGTTTATATAACTCCATACTGTCTGATTCTACTTCTAAAGGTGCTAGAGTACTGTATAAACTTAATTTCAATCAGTGCTAATTTTAAATGTGTATAATGTTACTGAGGCGATATAGTCGCGCAGGCGCCTAAGCCTTCAATTAAAAAAATATATATATAACATACAGTATGTTTACACAGGTGAGAGTAACGCGTTACAGATACGCGTGTCCATGTGTTATATAATTATTTTAATTTACTAAAATACATTACTGCGCAATTTATTATTACCTTGAAAAATACCCATATTTAAAAATGGGAACACTGATGTAATATTTATTTAATATTTGTAATTCAATAGGTAATATTAACTGACAGTATTTAATATAAAACGTCTCTGAATTATCAACTACATATATATATATATATAATATATATATATATATATATATGTGTATATATCGATTATATACATATAGTGACGGCTAATAACATCCGAGAGGTTTTTCTAAATATATTTGATTCACAAATCAGATGACAAACCGGTATTCGTAAACTCTTCGCCCCTCGTAATTACATACATTGTTTATTGATGAGCTATGTCTAAAATTGTACATACAATATTATAAGCAATATTAAATCATAGGGGGCGTAGTACCGGAGGTTAGTAAAAAATACATCTTATAAAACAAAGTCGTCCGCCGCGTCTGTCTCTCTGTCTGGATGTTCGCGATAAACTCAAAAACTACTAAACGGATTGTAATGCGGTCTTCGCCAATAGATAGAGTAATTCACGGGGAAGATTTAGGTATATCATTTGTTTTTTTTTTTGTAAATTGGTTGAAATATAATGATAACTGTTGAAAGAATCGGAAAAGTCAAGGCGCCTTAAGCGTTTCATGCACATAAGTATATATTTTTTTATTATCAGGCCACGACAACGTCCGCGGGCCGCTAGTTGATAATAAAATTAATATTTCAACGCAGATTACTTTTTCCATTTTGTTCGTAGTAATTATATGAATAGGCATATAATTAAAAATTGTCAATTTAATTTTCTATTACTAAGTTACAGCTCAGAGTTAATATACCGGTTCTGATTTTATACGACTCAGATTGAGACGAATGATTTGACCAGTGATAGGGTTTTTATTAATACCTGCCTGATTACCACACTCGATTTGCAAATACATTGAAATAAGTAATAATCAAGCAAATTGTATGTTGAGTCATAAACATATTATTTAAACTGAGTGTACACTTTTTAATAAACATGACATCATTATCATCAGCCTGTTAGATATCCACTGCTAGGCCATACGCCTGTTCCAGAAAGTAGGTGGGGACATAAATCACCACATCATCCCACGACGTATTAACGATTACAAACTCTGAAAAATCCACAGTTTTTATATTTTCCCATATATGTTGGTACTACAAGAAACATTTCTCAGGTTCAGGTATCATCACGATGTTTTCCTTCACCGTCAACCGTTAGTGTTACCAATTTAAATTAGTAAATGTACGTGAATTCCGAAAAATTCGTAGGTACACACGGTAAAAAAGGATTCGCCGCCGGAGGTCGAATCTTCGGATATTGGGTCTATATTCCACTGGTCAAACCGCTAGACCACCACGACTATCTTGACTTACATTAACTTTTTTTTTAATGGAGGAAAATTCCAGCTCCCTAATGCAAGAAATAAAAAGTATTCATTCATTCAAAGTGTAATTAAGATATTAGAATCAAGGCAATTTTATAAAAATGATAGTTCGAATTAACCTAACAAACAATGAAATAATGTCATTATTATCTATACGCTTAATTGTAACATTCTTAGGATAGAAAACCAACGACACGTTAAATTTAGCGCCATCTGTTGTCAGGGAAAATCATATTTGTTATTATTTTTAATTGAAAGCATGTGAAAATAAAATAATTCAGATTAGTTATATTTCATACACATACAATCAAACCGAAAGAAGAACAAAAATATAAAAAACCATGAATATGCGTTCTGCCATCGATTCTAAAACCCCCAGTTTTTTCTCAAATATATTGAATATACTGTTTCGTCCCGTTGGTGTTACTCCAATCTATAAACTATTAACTTACTAAATTTCGTCAAAATTCGTACAGTAGTAAATACTACTCATCCATCATTCCATCATTCCATCATTCGTCCATCATTCGTCAAGCAAAATGGATAGAGGGGTCACAGAAAATGTTACATAACGTAACGAAAGTTTGGAAGGGGTTCAAAAATATAAAAATTTGCTGGATGTATTTTATGAACTGAAAAAAAGTTGAATTTGAAATATGATTTTGAAAAGTTTGTTGACCCACATGCCGGGGGTTTTCGAACTCGTAGACATCGAATTGATATTCCACGGGGCAAACCACTCGAGCACTACAACAGACGGATAAATTATATATATTTTTAATTATATAAAATACATAAACAAATAATGAATAGATATTATTTTAAAGCAAATATTTGCTCTTTTTGTTCGCTTAAGTGGTTATATTAGGAATTTCGTTTGGAATGAAATCATTTAAAGTTTTAAATTCGTCGTTAACACTTGTCGATAGTAATGGCAACACCGGCTTATATGTTCTATTTGTTTCTGGTAAATTTATTATTTTATTTTTATTCTTAACTTAGCTCGGTCTGATATTTAGCCCGGGAATGACATTGTAAATCAGACATTAGACTAATCACGTTGAAGTGACGGTAAGCCGTCATAGTGTTGGTGAACATTGTGAGCGAATCATATGGAATGATGATTATTGGGTATTAAATTATCTTCTATACTTATAATACAAATGAAGTGTCTGTATGTAATTTTCAAATAACAACTTCTTACTGATTGGATATGAAAGTACGCTAGTGATACGTGATAGTACGCAACTGATAACAAAAATACAATTTTAAAAATTTTTGTCGATCTGTCTGTCCGTTTGTTATCTCCGAAACGGCTGGACCGACTTTAACAGGAATTTCACTGACAGATAGTTAAAATTATAGCAGGTGACATAGGCTACTTTATTTTAGACTAGCTGTTAGCCGTTGCTTCGTCTGCAGTACTATTTTTAAAACGATTGAACCGATTTTCACAGGGATTTTCACTGAGAGATATAGCTGATCTTATAACAAGTAATTTAAGCTACTCTATTTTAAAGTAGCTGTACCCGTGGCTTCGCCCTTAGTGCTATCTCCAAAACGGTAAGACCTATTTTCACTGGCATATATTTGACCTTATCAGAGGTAATGTCAGCTATTTTTTTAGACCAGAGGTTCTCCGTGGCTTCGTCCTCAGTGCTATCTTCAAAACAGTTGAAGCGATTTTCCCCGAACTTTCACTGGCGTATAGTTGACGTCATAAAAACGAATTTAGGGTGCTTTATCTTAGATTAGCTGTCACTCGCGATATTGTCCGCGTGAAATTTATTAAAAATAATATGTTGTTCACTGTAAACATGTGCGTGAGACTTGCGCTGTGCTGGACTCCAAGAATTAATATAATGAAATTCATATATTTGTATAAATGAATATAATTTGAATTACATTGTATTTTTGATCAATTTGGCGTCCATTTTATTTTATGTACCGTGCTGGCGTCTACATATTTTACCAATCATATCAACGTATAAGAATATTCCATCAAGTTCAATGAGCACTATTTTGTAGGTGGTAGAGCTACGCTGAAACTATTACTGGTTTCAGAATGAATGGGTCGGCTCGCCCGGGGTAGTACCACCCTCTCACAGAAAGCCGACGTGAAGTATCAGTGCTTGCATTGTTGCGTTACGTTCGGTCAGTGAGAGCGCCGAAGGCCCACATATATTAAAAGGCCAGCAACGCACTTGCGATTCCTCTGGTGTTGCTAGTGTCTATGGACGGCGGTGATCACTTATCATCAGGTGACCCACCTGTTCGTTTGCTCCCTATAATATAAAAACAAATATTGCTGATTATTAAAAACTACTTAGAGATAGATATAGAGTTTTATATTTTAATTTATTTATGTCAATGAAAAATTTTAAGACTTCAACTTTTTCTGTATTTTTAATTAGAAAGATTTACTTACTTAGATAGATTAAATGTTTACAATTCATCATAAATTGATTTTATCATTTCAATTCCTCATTAATTGTTGTTCTATTGTTAACGGTTTTTTTTTCAATTTCGATACGTGGCTTGATTTAGTTTAAAAGTACAGACATTAGTATCTATCTACAGAATTTTTATATTGAATTACGATGAATTCTCGAATCCTTATTCATATTCTGGAACATAATAAACAAATCAGTACGAAGATTTGTGTCGGTACAAAGAAAAAAGGTTTTCAGGTCAGTTTTGGCAGATGAAACGTCAAACAAAACTTATCGAATAGATAAACGCCCAATGTTGGCCAGTTAAGTTGAACTGATAAGGCTATTGAAGAGATAAACTACATTTAAAAATACCTCGGAGGCCTGGCATTAGTCACGACAAAACTACTGAATGTATCAGCATATGATTTGGACTATTCGTTGGCGAATTTTTCGTAGACGGTTTCAAGTTACTTATTTTTAAAATTTCATTAGCACTTTTATGCATAGCGAAGCGGTACGATATCAATTAGTATTCAGATAAGGGTATGAATAATGGGCAGTGCATTTATTGTCGAGACTACTACTGTAAACTATGATTTCTACTATGCGTGGTATTAACTATTATTTGTATTCAATTTTCAGATATTCATCGCCTTAGATCTCGTATCCCCTTCACCTGTCCCTCAGTTTGGTGAGTACAGTATTTTTGTTTTCGATGCATTATATTTATTCAGTTATCTATAATATATCGCATAGGTTGATTAATATTTTAGCCAATCACGAAGTAGAACGTTCGTCTAATTGCTATTGGTTGGCTGAAAAATGTGTCAGTTGATTTATTTTCTTTATGACAAAGGGCAGCTAACAGCCAGACGTCCCACGAAATGGTAAATTGTCAACATTGCCTATGGACAATGGCAATATCAAGAGCATCAGTGTTTTGTGGACTTTATTTTTCATTGATTTTGTTTTTGTCTTTTGATTTGTCTACAGTTATTTTTGTATGTATTAATAGGTGAACGTTCTGATTCGAGTTTTTTTCTTCTAATTCCTATTCTATACTAGTATTATAAAGTATAAAGACTTGAGTTTTTGTCCATAATGGATAAAGTCAAAGAATACTTTAGTAAAGAAACTTGACATTACCTAAGAGTAACACGGCCTGTAGGTACCCTATTTATAAAATTAACTAGCACGAATGAACCTGCTAGCAAAAGCTAGTACTATATAGTATAAAAGGCAACGTCTCTCTGTCTCTTTGTCCACTAGTATGGTTATAAATCAAAATCCACTGTACTGGCTTCCTTCACGCTTTTATTTTTGGCTTTAGTATATGCTTTTCTTGGATTACCTAATATATAAAAGAATGTGGGTTTAAAACTAAATGAATCGACACGAATCGGCTACCAGAGTACATCGTGTTGCTATATTATGCCAAAAATATTCAATATTAAAAAATATAATACCGTGGGCAATGCTTTAAAATATAATTTATTTGTGCCGCCTTTCTGGGAGTACGTTAAGACACACACTAGTAGCTATTTTGAGAGAGCCGCGAATCATCCCAGTCAGTTAGTGGTATCCACCGTGACTTACGACACCGTGCCCGACGCGCCGCGTTACAAAACACGTCCGCTATATATTTTTATAGATCTTTCCGATGAAATAACGGCAGCTAACTTTCAGTACCCCTCTGTCCCTCGAAATAGAGCGTGTACGCGTCCACACCGGCGTAATCACAGATCACACTGTGACTGTGAATTTTTCTCCAGCACACTCTCCTAGGCCCCCCTCGGTAACGGATCATGCCGAGGTCCGATCTTCCGGAATGGAGCCCTCGAACACGTTGCTTGCGCGACTACAGTAACACTGAATAAGTTTTCAAACACTAGTTTCTACAACACAATACCGATCACCCCACATATGTGCACATACACACATGTAGATACACACAGGGGTTGGGTTTGTTTTCTTTATGCCTTTTTCGAACGGAGTTAGCTTATATTAATTTTTTTATCTACGGTCCCATGCCACCACAACCAAAAGCGGTGGCTGGTACACCGTGGGATTTCAGTCCGTGCGAGTCGGACATAACCCACTCTCACCCCGGGAGTGTGGGTATCCATAAGGGATTTCCCCACGTTAATAAAAAAAAAAGTAGTCGGATTTAACGCCGTGTACGAATTCACGGCGGCAAGGAAACGTTTGGGGGAGTCTCCGGCTCCCAGGGAAATAGAGGGAAGGCGAAGAGAAGGAAGGGAGGTCGCTATAGAGCTGTGGCGGCAGGTCCTGGTGGACGTGTGGTATGGGTGGTATACCGAGGACGCCGTCCGCCCGGTCCTGCCATAGTGGTTAGATAGGGAGTGGAGCTCCCTGACATTCCAATTGGTGCAGGTACTCACCGGCCATGGCTGGTTTAGCTGGTACCTGCACCAGATCGCTCGCAGTGAGCCGACCGCCGTATATCACGAGTGCGGCGCTGCACCTCCCACGTAGCACACTCGGACACTTACTTCAGCTCAGCCTAGTTAGACTCGTGATATTCGACAACAGTTCAAGCCAAGGCGCGCCGTGGTTGCTTATATAAAATCGGGTGAGTGCCTTAAGCGCCCCTTTAGTAGTCCGGTGAAACTGTAGAGACCTTGCCAGGTTAACAGTGTAGTCAGTTCGAAAAAAAAAAGAATTTATTAACAACAATCAATCTAGTTACAAAAGTATAACGTGTGTAATGAAACCAAGGTGACTACTTTAACTTGAGGAAACAAGCTAAAGATATTAAATACTGGCAATCTCTCGTGACTTTGTCTGCGTTTATATGTCTCTAACTGTTGTCACTATATTTTTAGGCTATACTAAAAAAAAACCATTATTATTTTACAAAAGTAGTCACAAAATATTATTTAAGTTACCTAAAACACGACTCTGTTAAAACGGGAGTTTTTTTTTTTAACTTTAATATTAAAGAGTACCTAATTGCGAGATTTTTTTTACAAACCTTTGGAATGATATAACTTTAGAATAGCTTGTTTAGTCTTTTTTTTTTCGAACTGATTACATTGTTGACCTAGCAAGGCCTCTACAGTTTTCTGCACTACTAAGATGAGCTCGTGGCGTGGCACGTCCCAAGCGGGACACTCTTCAAGCGTGTGCTGCGCGGTATCTTCCGTGCAGCCACAGTGGTGGCACTCCGGCAACGGCTCCCGGCCTATGCGACACAGGTAGCTCCCGAAGCAGCCGTGCCCCGAGAGCACCTATGTCAGCCGGAAGCTCAGGGTGCCATGCCGCCTGGACAGCCATTCAGTCAGGACTGGCCGAATGGCTTCTACTACCGCCACGCCGAAGCTCGGTCGCTCCATTCGTCGGGCCCACTCCTGGACTACCACGGCCTGGAGGAGCTGGGACCTCAGCGCCTCAATTTAGCGAGGCGCGAGCCTTCATCCCAGCTCCAGCGCCTCCACGCGTCTTGGGTAGAGTGACACGTGGGCTCTCGCCTCCAGGTCCCATGGATCCGGCCATCAGGGGGGCGGTCTCATATGAGACCGTGCGGTAACCTCGTATGGCTCTGATGGCCAACATCTTCTGCGGTCTTCGCAATTGTACGATGCTGTTGGCCGTCAGGCCTTCCGCTCACACGGGAGCCCCATACAGAGCCATCGACCGCACGGTTCCGAGGTACAGCTTCCGGCAGGTGGAATTAGGCCCCCCAGGTTGGGCAGTAAGCGGACGAGCGCGCCCGCCGCACCCATTAAACGAGGGGCCAGCTACCGGAAGTGTTCTTCAAATTTCCATCGGCCATCGAGAAGCAGGCCGAAATATTTTAACCTCGGCCCGACGCCGATGGAAACGCCCCCCACTATGATCTGGGACGCTCTAGGTGGCGCGTTTCGAGGCCCGTGAAAAAACAGGGCCTCGGTTTTATTCAGCGCCATCTGCAGTCCCAGATGCCGGATCCTCCCGACGACTTGCGCGACTCCGGCAGTGGCTAGGATCGCGGCCTCTCGGTGCGTCTTCCCCCGGGCTGTAACCAGCGTGTCATCAGCGCTCGCATCAGGTCACGCTGACACCTCGGAAGAGCGTACCGCGCAACACCCAATCGTATCCGATGTTCCACAAAAGAGGGCCCAAAACAGAACCCTGTGGAACACCGGATACGACGTCTCGCTGACTTAACCTCCCTCCTCGACCCGGGAAGGTGACACTCTTCTCAGAGAGGTGAGCCCTGACTATGCTGCGGAGGTAGCTGGGCACTCCATGGTGACGTAATGCCTTTTAGATGGTGGCCCAGGGCAAGGTGTTAAACGCATTGGCGATGTCGATGGACACCGCCAGAACGACCTCGTCCCGGGCTATCGCCTCCTCCGCCAGGATCTTTACTCACATCACTGCGTCCATCGTGGAGCGCCCTTGGCGAAAACCAAACTGGTTGTCCGCCAGATCCGTCCCAACTTCTGTCAAGTGCCGGACGAGGCGACATGTGATAATTCACTCGCAGAGCTTCGCCTCCTCGTCCAACAGCACTATGGGCCGATAAGCGGACGGACTGTCCACCGGGCGCCCCTCCTTCTTCAGCAGGACCATGCGACCGGTTTTCCATATACGCGGAAACCGGCCTTCTGAAGAGACGCAGTGATGATCCTCGCTAATCGGGGCTCGAGGGTCTCGAAAGCCAGAACCCATACTCGGCCTGGTACGCCGTCGGGTCCTGGGGCGGTGTTTTTGCCTTGCAGGCGCTTCACCGCCACCCTCAACCTTCCCGGGTCACTTCGGGGATACGGCCGTCGCTGTTGGTGCCGACCGCATCGGGCCTCCAGGGCGGAGGCATCCATCCCGAGTCTAACTTTTTTTTTTTTTTTTTATTTACGTGAGGAAATCCCTTATGGATACCCATCCTCCCGGGGGAGAGAATGGGTTATGTCCGACTCGCACGGACTAAAACCCCACGGTGTACCGGCCACCACTTTAAGTTGGGGCGACATAGGACAGTGCTGAGTTTTTTTAACTAATTTACGTAACAAACGTAACCGATCGCGATTATCTACGGACGGGTAAGTGTAGTAGCCTCGAGTCGCGGCGTTCTTTTCCGTGATCAACGCTATGACGTCGTTGGGGAGTATAAAGCGGCGATCATTCACCGCTTGTACTTCTTTCGAGGTCTCCCTAACGGCGGCCTGAAGAAAGTCGACCAGAGAATCGATAGCCTGATCCGCGTCGGTTTTAGACACCAACATGTCCATGATTCTATTTATACTAACCGAGGAAGGATTATTTTTAAAATATTTACTAAGCTTCGCGTAGTCAGCTACGCGCGCGGGCTGAGAATCGATGTCGGAACTGGAACGTAACTGTAATACCACGGGACGGTGATCAGAGTCGAGTTCGTGTACGACTTGTATGAGTCGTACCTCAAGCGCGACGTTCTTTAACAGAGCTACATCTAACACTGTTGGCTGACAGCGATCCTGATAGTGAGTGGGTTCCGGCGGGGCTGTGGCATCAAAAGCGAGATCATTACTTATCTTGTCGAGAATCACCCCGTTGCGAGAAGTACTCGAACTATTCCAGATAACGTTCCCGCTGTTGAGGTCCCCGGCTATAATGACCGAATTCCCTAAAGCGAACAACGCCTCTAAGTCGGACTTGAGAAGCTTTTTATTCGGTGAAAGGTACGCGGATACTATTGTAATCGTTGGATGACTAGTCATGCCTAACCTGCACACTGACACTTCCATATTGGAAAGAACGGGTGGCTCTACCGGTATGCAATACAACGAACGTTTATAATAAATCAAAGTGCCGCCCCCACGGGTGACACGGTCGTTTCTAATTATACTATAATTCGCGATCGCGGGATTGCTCATCTTCGATTTTAAAAGCGTTTCTTGAACTAAAAATATGTCTATCTGTCTATCACGTAGGAAGGCGGCTACTAAATCGCGTTGTGTTCGAAGATTTCTCGCGTTAAAGAACGAAAGACAAAGACCACGCGGTTTAATTCTATTTAACGACGCGATTATTTACTGAGGCGCGGGCGAGGCGTTGTATCGTCGCGGCAACGCCTGGGAATGAAGAGACCACGTTAAGGAGGCCGATGTCCCTATTGCTGTTAACTATTTTATTGAACGCGACGATCTCCTGAATATCGTGTTCGAGCAGTACCTGTGTCAGCCAATCAATGCCTGACTGGGAGAACGAGAAAGCGTGGGTAGCCTGGGCAGGCATCGGTCTCTGTGTCTGGGGCTGCGCCTGAGGCTTAAGAGCCTGGCAGGCTGGGGTTTAGGAGCCCAGGGCGCTACGGGCGGACGCCAGAACTGGGGCACGCGCGGCACAGAGGGTGGCTCACGTGGCGTGGGAACCGGTGCTACCGGGACACGGGAGGTACCCGGCAGGTCATGGAAGGCCTCCACGGACATAAGAGGTGGAGGCGGGGGGCGGGCGTAGACAACAGGCGCCCTACGGGCTTGTCTCGCTTGGCGGGGACGTTGTGTGCGCGGCGCGCGAGGTCACCCGCGATAGTTCGCAGGGTGAAGCGTTGAAAATTACGTATTAGGATGTAAATACCATTAACATGAAAGTGGGAGTTGGGCTCTTTCCAGCTCCGCCTGGCTTGCTGCCACTCTCGAGTTGAAAATGTATTTCAAACCTATAGGTGTATCCCAATAGCTGCACTTTAGAGCTCTTCTCCTTTCAGGTTTAGCTAGTTTACCATCTTTAATCACATCGGCATTTAACATCAGGTGAGATTGTGATCTAATGCTAAAACCTATAAAGTATAGAAAGGTATAGGAAAAGGTAGGAAAAAAAGGTATTTCTTGAACATATCTAAAAGCTAATGGCGACGTCTGGACTTATCCGAGCGCGGTCACATCGAACTGTCGTTATTTTAATCTCATTCGATTAGTATTATCATTCATATTTATTCATCTACACATGTTTAAACTGACCTTTATTTGTTCCAGATTTGAAATTTTCTACTAATAGAGTATTGAAGAATCCGCCGAATGTTTATAACTTCGAGAGAGTCCCGGAGATATATACTCATACAGAAACAACAAAAATAGGTAAATTTGTCGTTTATCTAGCTGGTTGCCGCGGCTCCGTTCGCATGGGTATTGCCATCTCGCTCGTGTTATATTATACTGACTGGTGACCTTAGTACTTTATGTGTAACGTAAGGTACTTAGCATAACATAAATATATGCCCTTGTGGTAGAACGGTTGAACCTTATGAGATATTTATACAATGTGTACTTGTTCTAGCTCCGTAAAAAGTGTCAATTACTTTTAATCAGCCGACGGTGACGGAAAACACCGTGATGGAACTCTACGTTACGGACGACACGTAAATTACTCAAGTTATAAATCTTAATTATAAATTCAGGGAAGTTTTATTTTAACCACGTGTAAAGTTTACACAGTTTATTGTTCGGAAGTAAATTCTTTAGGTACAGTATGAGAGGGGAAAACTGGATTTTCGTTACGAGTTTGGTTACGTTATCATAACAACAAACAGTATACATAAACGGAACATACATACATGAAATACACTGTAACAAAGTACAAACTAAACTTATGCTTGTAAAAAATGAACACAAATGTAATATGTGACATAAATCAAACACTAATTCAAATGTTTAATTAGCTGGTTATCCGATTTAGCATTAAGTATCTTGTGAGGAATAGATACTGTGCGATAGAGTAATTTCATTCATTTCTTGCACCTATTCAATAATGTGACCCTCTTTGAATATTTTAATCCATTCTCGTATAATGTTGCATTTTTATCTCATACCAAATTTGAATGTCGAATGACGTACAAAATGTTTCGAACCAGCTCAATTCTGTCTGTGTACTTGTACGGATAGTATGGAGTTCATATTATCAATAGTAGCAAGATTATCTATAACAATAACATTAAGGTATAATAACAATATGGATAATAACGGTCTCATCGCGGACATGAACGAACCCTGATGTATTATCCCCAGTAGAGATAGAAAGGTGTAATTATGGAATGCAGAAAAGACCGTCGTGGCGTTACTGGAGCAAGCGCTGAACGTGGCATCATGTGGGACACCAACCAACCTACGCATCTGGTCCAAACACTTGGTGAGATGAGAAGACCATCCCCATCAGTTAGCTTGGCATACCAAGATCAACAATCGGTGCCCACATCTGATGATTCACACCGTATACGTTGGACTCGTCCACAAAATACCTATATATGTGATAAAAATGTAAGTAGGTAAGTAAGCAATATACAGTGCGGTAGAAAGAGAAAATCATCGAACTGGCTATCAAACTAGGATATACAGGCTTTTCAGTCTCGGAGCCATCACTAAAAGTCATAGAATAAAATCTATCAAACGGCATTCAGTTTGTTTTGTTCTCTAACATCTATAGTACAAGTGAACTTGAGATACTACAAAGTGAAGCAGTCTCAATCTCATTGTCGACACCAACATCAAAAACGTGTGCTCCTTCTGAACAACTAATAGAAATACAAAATGGCACAACTCTTATCGTCATAATCGTAGTAATAGGAGAGTTACATAATGTCGATAATAAGCACGAGGCGGAACCCACAGATTTAGAGCAGATTGGGAGTATTCTTAGGGGATTATTTTAGATAATCGTGCTAACCCTTCTAAAGAAATACCCTGTATTCCTTATCCGTAGGAATCGAAATGCAATTGAGGCTTTAAATTACATTCTTCCTAAGTATTTAACAGTTATTAACGGCTTGAGTGATTCAAGCTTCATCATTCACGAAGAAGCTCTACTAGGATGCCAGGTTATTAGTCGGAAATCATCAAAGCAAGCATATACTAGAAGACCTACACATTTATAATCTAGATGGCAACAGAAGATTGAGCGTCGTATCGTTCAGGCTTTATCGGTAAACTGATAAGCTTCTATTTGGGTAAGGACAGGCGGAGAGTTATATATTTCGTCAAGGATGCCCTAAAAGTATAAAGCATTACTCCTGTATATGATATTAATAATATGTAAAAGGTAAAAGAATGCATAGATAACCTGACTCAAAATGTTTCCTCACGAGGAAAACGAATCCGAAGATATAATAGAATAATTGAGTAGTGCCAGTCAGAATAACCTCTTCCTGAGTGATGAAAAGACGTTCTACAAGTATGTGCAGCGAAACTCGCCAGGCGTAATTGTGAAACCAGAGGAGAACATGGGATTTAAAGAGCTTAATCGCCTCAGAGGCTACAATGAATATTTAACAGAGAACTATCGTGGGGAAACAGTTCTAAATATGGAGAATTCCCTATTCTTTGCTAATGCAGTAGCCCATCATGACTTATCCTAAAGGGTAATGGGCGTTTCTCTAAACTATAACGAAATTTATAAACTTTTATTACACTGAAGACCCAAACCCTTTTGGTACAACTTATTTATTAATTACTGTCAGTCACTCCGTGTCAAAGCAATAAGTATTCATAGAATTATAAACGTATATTTCCAACAGGTTTGGTCTGTATTTCACATAAAATAAGGAATGGTGTTTCTAGGTGGTAGACCTTACGCTGAAGCTATTACTGGTTTCAGAATGAATGGGTCGGCTCGCCCGGGGTAGTACCACCCTCTCACAGAAAACCAACGTGAAGTAACAGTGCTTGCACTGTTGCGTTTCGTTCGGTCAGTAAGAGCGCCGGAGGCCCACATACGAGTATATTAAAAGGCCGGCAACGCACTTGCGGCTCCCCTGGTGTTGCTAGTGTCTATGGACGGCGGTGATCACTTACCATCAAGTGACCCACCTGTTCGTTTGCCCCCTATAATATAAAAAAATAAGAATATTAATCACTTGTGAACTTTGTAATTCTTATATTACCACCCTTTATGTCTAAGAATAATACAAAGCCTGCGTAAAACATGTCGAGTAGTGACATCTGTCCGTGTGACTCAGTAACCGATATTGCTTTGTGAATCGGTTCAGGGTAATTCATAATTCTTTATTTTTCATAACATATACGCCATTTGTTTAACAATGTGTACCTTATTATATATTGTGGAGTAGTAACAATAATTGGTGAGGCAGGCGTATAAATCGGCCGTGCTCACTAAGCAGCTTGAGAACGTATTATGGCTGAACCCGTGGATACGTGTCAGCCTAAACTGTGTCTAATATAGTGTCCAACAAATATGGTTTGTACGATGCAAATTTATGTGAACAGTGTAAGAAACACATAATTCGCTTACCGAATCGCCCCCTGATGCAATTTGTTATGCGGCAATAGATGCGGTGATGGTCTCACAATAAAACCAAAGCGGGTTATTTTTATGATATATATGGCGGAGATGTATTGCTATCGCGAAAAAAGTGCGCATCAGTCAAAAGTGACAAATGTCACCCTCGTATCGAAATATGGATTTTGATAAAAACTTCATGGTGGAGCATCCGCCTCACCAATAATAAATAGGCTCGAACAACATATTAGGTTAGTTAAATGTGTACTGATCGTTTTATAATTGTTATTTTTGATTTCATAAATTCTTACAAATTGTTATATGGCCTATTTTGAACCAAAAAAAAAAACGCTTTAATTTATATATACGAGTATTGTATCATAATTGAGTCAGCTCCTTTGATAATTTATCGTACAAATCATATTTTTTCTCATTTAGTCTCCGTTTTACGTTTTAATCAGAGTCAATCTTGTAAAACACACGTTCTTGCTCTTATCGAATATTGTAATTATGTGCATCTTCTTTTTCTTCTTCATACTTTTATCCCATCTAAGTAGGGTCGGCACAACACGTTTTCTAATCTAATGTTAGATGTTATGTCATTTGGTTAACAATGTCTTGCAAATTATATATCGAATAAAAGTATAATTGATAAAAAAGTTCGGACAACATATTAACTTAATTGCACTTTTATATATCCCCAGTGAATATAGTTTCAATTGTTACTTTTAACCGCTTTCTAAAAAAGACGTTATGTGTTCCACCTATATGTGTGTACGTTTAATATATCTGCGATTTTCTCATAAACTACTTATCCAATTTCGATGGGGTTTTTGGTATTGAATGTTTATTTTTTCAGAAAAGCTTTTTGTATATTACATATATTAATGTATCTAATGTAATCCTAATGGTGAAGATATTTGGAAATAGACAACGAAACTCTTCAATAACTAACAGCAAATGAATGGCGATTGCTTTGGTAGTATATCTATTGTAATATGTACATATGACACACATACGTATTATTTTCACAATTTCGTGACATGAAATCACGCCAGTGTAGTTTTAGGGGATCAACAGAAATGTATATGTGCTACTAATTTTTGTTTATCGTTTATATATAATTTCAATAATATTTGTGAATATAATTTTATGTATATGATAGATTAAGTAAAAGAAATATATAAAACGAAATAAAAACTTTAGAAACATCTATGGAAAAAGAAAACAAACAAAATTAATAATGCTGATTGACTTTAATTCATTCAAAAATATTTTTTCTAAAGAAAAATAGTATATCGAAGAATCAGATATAATGTACGTTCATAGTGTGAAAATTGAACATTCTTTCTAGAAGATATGTATCTTCTGCAATTTTTTGTAGCGCTGACAACGTGTATGCAAAACATCGTGATAATCGGTTCAGTATTGAAGACGTGAAAACGTAACAAGCAAACGTACACACTTTCACATGTTGTATAGTGATATTAATTAGGACTGCACGCAGACGCAGTCGCGGTCGCAGTTAGTTATTAATATATTCGTTATAATTTATGGTATTCATAATTAGGCTTACGATTGGTTACAGATTTCGTGACACAGAGGATGAAGGAACTAGTCACACAAAGAAAAGTACTCGTCGCTATACATTTAGTTCAATTTAAATTTGAAGTTTACCTCGGTATGTATATAAATCCACTGCTATAAAAAATAAACACATGAAACGTCTGAGTACAATAAAAATACCAAATTTTCAATGTAACCACGTCAAACTGACGGTACTCAACCTAATATAAAATAGTAATTAAAGGGCAAGTGTGAGTCGTTCAATTGTCCAGGTGATTTCGCAACGATGTAAAGAGACCGATTCCGGCAAAAGAAGAGCAGAGTCGGAAAGAAAATGACCCACAGTAAAACGTGATACACAAAACAATTTATATTTAAGTAAAACATAATAGTAATGACAAAATAATGCTTTAAAACACATCAACTTCACACAAGATTTTCATAATTTCACGATTCAAATTATTGTCCTTAACATTCCTATATAACTTTTCATATTTATATTAGTACTATTAATAATTATGCATTATTCTAAACCTGTTATATGCAAAAAAAAAATGACAATTTAAGTAATCTTATATAGTAATGTGTACTTATTCAATATACAATTTTTCTCCGTAATTTTAATTCGTCATTATACTTCTCGATAAAAACTTAAATATAAACAGTAGTTATTCATTAAATTAGTTAAATAACACAAAAATTATAAGATTTAGACTATATGCCTCGCAACGCATGCGGGGCGTCAACCTATTACGTCACGCATCGCCAATGATTACTTCGGTCCCTCACTAATATTAGTACGATGACAGCAAGCATATAAGATACCTTCATCTTTATTAGTCTGTTCACAGTCCTAGGCCTCCCTCGGCAACTGCTCTAGCCGAGGTCCGATCCTCCGGTATGGAGCCCTCGAGCAACTTGCATGCGCGAACAGAGTAACACCGATCTGATCAAACACTCGTCTACAACATAACACCGATCACCCCACACACGTGCACACACACTCACTCGTAGGTACACATAGTGGTGGGCTATTTTTGTTTTTTTTTTTGCCCTTTCGAACTGAAATAGTTTAGAACACAGATAGACAGATACAAAATACATGCTTGGTAACCATGTATATTTCACGAACCCATACAGGTATGATACGGATAGGCTTAGCTTAGCTAGTTAGATTCGGGTTTTCGACGACAGCCCAAGCCGAGGCGTGCCGTGCGCCCTTGTGCTAGTCGTCTATATATAAAATCGGGTGAGTGACTTAAGCGCTCCCCTTAGTAGTCCGGTGAAACTGTGAAAGCAATATTGCTGGCAGTGTAGGTCAGTTCGAAAAAAATAAAAATAAAATATTAGTCTGTTATTTCTATTGTATATGTATTAGTGAAGTTTCCTTTTCTTAATAAACACAAAGAGGAAATCAATGAAATTTATTTCAAATCTAATGAAAATTCATGACAAAATGAAACTGAAAATTAGAGAATCTTTTTAATTTGAAAGATCTAACAATATCATCCAATCTTTACCTACGAGAATTTAACACCAAATGTTTGCTTACAACTATCCTAAGCTTATTTGGATCAGTTCTATCTAGTGATTCGGCGATAAACATAGTATGCATACATAACAATAACAAAATAAGAGATATTTTCGGAAAAAAAAAAAATAAAAGTTAAAATGGGGAAAGACTGGGCTGATAAAAAATACGAAAATCATTATTTTTAATGTCGTGTAACTCACGTCCAACTTGTCATAGCAACTGGCAGGAACTACTGTTCTCCGTAGAGTGGAATGGCGTCAATATGTTGTCAGTATATGAAAATATCGCCATGTTCTCCAGAAATTTGCTTCATACGGTCTTACCCCATAGCCGATTTTAGCCCAATGCATCTTATACTTCCCTTATACAAAAGTTTATTTTAAGTTAAATTTGTACATATAAACTAACAGGCAAGGGCATGAAAAGGTTATGGTTTTGATAAATAAACTGTTTGAATAGTATATCGAATTCCACAGAGAATACAACACTGAGTGACTCAGATCTCGTAATAAGTGTCTGCAATAATGTGCTCGACATTATTAAAAGAACCGGAGACATATCGCACGACATCATTACACTAGGTAATTAAGAATATTCTTTTGATATTAAAAATAGAGTATCACGTTGACAGACCATAGCATAATTTAAAAACCATGGATCATTCGTTCGTAGTCATGTTAGCTCTACAACTGTGATTACTAACACTGCAGACAAACTTGTGGCATTACATCCTTTTATATTAAACTAGCGGCCCGCTGCGGCTTCGCACGGGTATAAAATATATAGCCTATGTCATTCACTGAACAAATGATTAAAATTGATCCAGTAGTTTTGATTTATTCATTACTGCACGCGCTTAATTTGGAGTAACCTCAAAAATAACAGTATTTCTCCACTATTTAATTTATGTTATTATACATATAAACCTTCCTTTTCAATCACTCTATCTATTAAAAAAACCGCATCAAAATCCGTTGCGTAGTTTTAAAGATTTAAGCATACATATAGGGACAGAGAAAGCGACATTGTTTTATACTATGTAGTGATTAGCGTTTTATATAGAAGATGTAAAACGAAAACACTATTATGTGATGATATATCAATCAAACTATGTACCATTTTTATCTATACACTTTCGCGTGGACTTCGAATTGACAATTTACCAATCTAACCACTCGACGGAAACTTCGGTACGACTATTTAACAATACCGTGGATACATTTAAAAATTGTGATGATGATGATGATGACTGTAGTAATAATCTCAGTCTACGTATTTAGTAATATTTAGCGTAAAGCCTGATATACAGGTGGATTTTTTTTATGCCACCTGGAGGGAAAGTGCTCTAATGAATAGAGATAGCAAATTTTACCCCAAAAAAACATTCCTTTATTTTTGAAAAGAAAACTTCATTCAATGATTTTCGAAAATTCTCTTGATTCACCCGGGAATCGAACCGACTAAAATCTATAAAAATTCTCTGTAGCATACTTAGTAAATTTAATGAAAGAAAAACCATAAAATCTGTACTTATAAATTCAATGGGTCGAGCTAAATCACTTTTACTGTTTACTTATGTTAGTAATTAATAATCTATTATTGACGTTATTTATCAATTAAAATGACAAATTAAATACTATTTAGATAAGACGATTGCAATAGCACGTGTTTGTTATGCAAACTCCTTTATTAGATGCGACATAACTGCGTCTATGAGGTAATTTTAAATATGGAATGTTACATTAGAAAATAGATTGTCATTTGTTATTCGTGTGTGATTGTTTCACAAATCATTTCATTTTTTATCTCACGGTAAAAATGGCTTATCAAGAACAATTTGATTTAATGGAAGCTTATTTTTTAAATAACAAAAAATGTGAAGTTTGTTCTGCGGTGGTATGGAGAGACCGACGGCCACCAACTCGGTTCGTATTGAAAAGAATGGTAAAATATTTAAAGAATACGGGCAGTTACAAAAGTCAGCGGCAAACTCTTCAGAAGAACAATAATGATTTTGATCAAAATGTTTGAACATACTTCGAAGCATTTCCGAAAGCAGAGAAGCTGCCGAAGTAATTGTAACAAAGTGCGAAGTAACGCCCACCCTAATTGTTATATATTTAATTCACAAACTTTTCTTATTAGATCACTTAGTCTTAATGAATGATTATTGACTTACGAATTATGAATCTTTGACTTTTTTTTTTCGAACTGACCTACACCGTTAGCCTGGCAAGGTCACTACAGTGACGCAGTGTTGACAAGTGACGTCACAGAATTGCTGACTCTATTTCTAGGGATTGGTGTCGCAGTGTTTATATATTATTGACGTCGTAGACGACCAATACTATGTTTAGGGTTGGATGCCGTAGACTAAATAATATATTGTTTACTATTTACCAGATGAACACCGGACCAATTGCGTAGTTGTACATAAGAGTATTGCGCAGCTATGTACATGTCTATGTAGTTTCTTATGTATGTTTATGGTTCCAAGGTTATATGCTCTCCTTTTCCCGCTGCAACTGCATGCATCTTCATAATGTATTACTTAATCACTTAATTGTTATTTTTTTATGTTCATTTCAAGACACATTTCTAATGACGTATTTGGAGATAAAACTATGACAGACAACACCCTTCCCATACTTTGGATTAAATTACACTTTTTGCAATTTCTATTATAATTTTCACATTCTTCGTATAGATTACATACGAGTATTATATATTTCTCTGGAGTCATCCCTCAAAAGATCAAGTTAAATAAAAAGTTATTTAAAAATTATTAAACCACGTTTTGTTTTTGCAGCTCCAGAATATAGGTCGTTCGATAAATGTGCCAAGGAAGTAACAATTTTCAGATAAAGACTAAATATATTGGATTTTATCTTATTTTAAGAAATATCGTTGTGCATACTTTCTTTTGGACAACAAGATAGCCAAAATAATAATAACTGTAAAATTTTAATGTCATATTGCCTTTTGTCTGTAATGTGTCTTAACAGACGAGTTTTACCTAAAATAAAACGCACATTAATATAACATTACTTTTTTTTAATTTATTTATTCAGGTAAAAAACAGCCATACATAAACTTTTTATAATAATATTATACACAAAGAGGCCTAAATTACCATTATTTAAAAGCAAAACATATTTAGGCTATTTTAAGAAATCGTAGCATTAACATGGTTTAAATTTATTGCAATTTACCTTTTTTTTTTAAGATACACAAAAAGTTTAAATAACTAGCTTAAAGTAAACTAGTTAAAAAAAAAAGTATAATTTACATACCAGTGATATACAGTACATCAGCCACTTTCTTTTTATAAGATAATAAATTATTTGAAAATATGTTTGTAGGTGGTAGAGCTATGCTGAAGCTATTACTGGTTTCAGAATGAATGGGTCGGCTCGCCCGGGGTAGTACCACCCTCTCACAGAAAACCGACGTGAAGTAACAGTGCTTGCACTGTTGCGTTTCGTTCGGTCAATGAGAGCGCCGGAGGCCCACATATATTAAAAGGCCGGCAACGCACTTGCGACTCCCCTGGTGTTGCTAGTGTCTATGGACGGCAGTGATCACTTACCATCAGGTGACCCACCTGTTCGTTTGCTCCCTATAATTAAAAAAAAATGTCAACATTTCTAAGGAATTTATTATAATGATTACAAGATTGTTGAAAAAAGGAATTCCTAAAATAATTTGTGCGACAAAAAAGGGATGTGAAAAGTGTCCTTACATCGAGTATTAGGTCGTGGTATTTTTAAAAGATTTATTCCAGAAGCGGGGTTGAATCGATATAGTTATTAATTATTTTATATAAGGAAATTGCGTCCAGATACATTCTTCTATCTTTTAAAGATTGTAAGTTATATCTAGAAGTACTTGTTTTGTAATCACAAAAGGTGTCATCAGTTCTAATATCCAGTGTCTTTAAAAATCTGTTGTGTATTCTTTCAATCCTGACTATGTATGTTTCATATTGCGGACTCCATACTACACTTGCAAACTCCAATATACTACGGACATAAGTGAAATATAACACTTTTAAACTAAAAAAATTCCTGAGGTGAAGAATTAGGGCGAGTTTTTTAAAAGCTTTAGAAACAATGGCATCTATATGAGAATTAAAATGCAGTTTAGAGTCTAGAGTAACGCCTAAGTCACGAATTTCATTATTAGGAGTGATTATGTTACCGGCTAACACGTAGTCATAAATTAAGGATTGTATTTTCGGGTGAAAGTAATAATATAACATTTATCATTATTAATAAATATGTAGTTGATTCAAGAAACAATATTCATTAAACGTATCGAGGTCATATTGTAATTGCTTACAGTCAGCTTCTGTCAGAACAATTTTGAAAATCTTTGTGTCGTCTCCATAAAGTAGATGGCAAGAGTTATTAAAGCAAGCTCCTATAGCGTAAATAGAAAGGGGCCAAGAAGAGATCCTTGCGGAATACCGGAAGGAATCGTGAGAAACTCAGATCGATACCCTTTAAGTGCTATAGCTTGACTGCGGCTGCTAACATAGGACTCAATCCATCGTAGCAGATCGCCGTGTATACCAATGGTCATTAACTTTTTAAGTAATACTGAATGATTTATTTAGTCAAAAGCTTTAGAGAAATCAGTATACACGGCATCCACTTAACAGCAGCAGATTAATAACAATTAATCTGCTTATATTTTTTATGGTTTGTACGTATGTTATGTAAGATGGTAAGCTAGCTATGTCTAGCTGACTCTCGAAGGTACTTGCCGGAACACATCTGTAGATGTCGTAAGTCCGATCCCCCGGAATGAAGCCCTCAAGAACGCTGCTAGCACGATACAGTGACACTGCATTCACTAGTTTTCATACATACCACACTGTACGACACATACACGTAAACATAATACACATAAACGTGCACATTGCAAATTGAGGAAATCATTTTTTTTTCACTCCGTCTGATTTTAAGTCGTACACCCCATATATATCAGAATTACATTACGACGGGAGTCACATGTACGTATCACATAAAGTTCCTTAAAAAGGTGTAATTAAATTTTTTTTATAACTTTAGATCACTTCAGAACTACAAAATGTACATGTTAATAATATACAGTATATATATATATATATATATGTATATATATATATATATATATATATATATACATAAGAATTGTATTAATTAAATAGATTACTTACTAAGATCGCCAAAAAGAGAACACACTTTATATCGACTTGATGTTTTAACAATAACTAACTCCTACACTAATTTATTAAAATCAGTTATTATTAAAACATTTAAGCAAATACTTCTCATAAAATATGTCTCAATGTGCAATATTTTTGCGACTTACAACACTTATCAATGTGATTTACCTATCGGGAACAATATACAAACAGCTCTGGGAAGCAGAGGGGTGACAGATTCTTACTGACTAAAAAAGAACGGTGGAATACCGTCTGCCAAGCTAATGCAGTGCCACGGAATCGAGCAAACCAAGCACCATGACATCCCGGCGACGAGAAATAACGCAAACACCAGTCCGTAATTACATTCCAGGCAAGCCGGCTACCCGCCAACCGATGTACAATAGAAAATCAGGTCCCCAAACCCGTCCCCCCTTCGTCCGACTTGATAGTCAAGGAGTCGCCTCCTCCAACCTCCAACTTCCGCCCGAAGGCTACCCCTCTATCATTTTTAACGTGATTTCCTCCCACGGTAACTTTATGATGTATATATATATTTTAATTATTAACTATATAACGTATGTAGGATACTATATCATATTGTATGACGTAACATGTAGACTTTGTGATATATTTATGGTGTATTTCTGGCAGTACATTGCATCGCGCATCGTTTAAGCAAGGATCTCGGGAATAATTAAACAGCGTGAGAAGAACGCGAGTCGTTACGTGTGTTCCCATGCTGTGGGAAACTGTCAAATGTTTGCTTACAAGTAATAACAGATAATCACACGGTGTAAGGGGCCGGAACAACTCACCTCGGACATCCCGGAGTGACAGTGTCTCCGCCCCGCGTCACTCGCAAAGTCCCTCAACGTTATTACTGGGTGCCAAGGAGCCGGCGATTGTCCTCATGTCGTCCTACTGGTGCTGGAGGGAGTATTTCCGTAAACAGCCTACTAGAAAGGCAGATGATGTGAGTTTTTACACCGCGAAAATTAAATATTGAAATTAGTCAATAATATAGCAGCGTCTATATGTTAATTTCGAATTAATACATTTAAGTATACATCTAAAGAAAATGTATTTTTTTTATTACAATTTGAGTTTCGTTGCACTCAATGTCATAGGATTTTTTACGTATAATAGTATAGGTTCGAATCTATTTAGTAAATTATCTATGAGTAGGGGAAATGTTGTTACATGAGACGCGCTAAACATTTTCGGAATTAATAGCAAAATGATACTGTGAATACTTATCAAAAATGAATTTATTGTTTCTCAAAATATTCTCCATTACTTTTGATGCACTTTTCCATAGATTAAACGAATGTTGAAAACATTTATGGCCAACCCTCCAGGTTGTCAGGTTACCAATCATGGAAACTTGCTTATAACACTCTTCAACAGCCTCGTCTGGTGTTGAAAATCGTTGTACACATAAATAATTCTTATTTTTTGAAAACAGAGAGAAGTATTAGAAGAAGAGGTAAGACTATATGCAGGATAAATATACCGCCATAAATTTCGCCTACCTACGATTAACACGACCGCGTTGCCTAAACCAGCTATAAACAGTTGATTTTCACGGCGCTACATTGCCAAATGCAGTTTGAAGGCGAGCGACTCTGCTGAAACGTTAAACTATACTTAAAATCTTAGTAAAACATACTACTACGCGACTTAAATTCATGGTAACGTAGACATGCAATATATAAAATGATGCCATAAAACAAGTTACAAATAATTGAACCCAACTGCGTTGTAAAGCCAAAGAGGTCCATTTTTTAATAACGCAATTTTTAGAATAACCTTTATGTTAGTGACCAGTACGTACTCCGGAAACTTTTATTGCACCCTGAGAATGTAGGTCATGTCAAATTATATTGCATAAAATAATGTAATGTATAATATGAAGGAATTTATCTACTTGATGACATATAAACTTTAACTGTGTTATTACAAAAAAGTTAAATACACGTCGAACACTCTTTTAAAAAAAGTTTGATCACAAAAGAGTATCGCACTCTTCTTTACAGACTCTCTAGACACCATTTCAATTTAAACATTGTCTTACACTCGTCTAAGTCGACAGTTATAATTTTATGGTTTTGATTTATTATATTTCCATTTGTTGACATCATTTTCTTTAAACTTAAATAGCACAATAATAATAACTAATTTTACGTTAAATAAGTACATTTTATTATTGAAGAAATGTACGAAAATATTATTCATAAATTGAAATTGTTTGCATAATGTCTGTATGAAATGGAACGTTTTTGAACGACGAGATTGAATTGAATGAATGACATTCAGAGTTGCTTGCATAAAAAACTTAAACTAGGCATGCTTAGCTAGAAAGTATTTTAAACATGTGTTTAATAAAGTTTAACATTTTTTTTTTTGTATTAAATCATGTTAAACGCTTGTTAATTTATGTTTTTGTAATAATACCGTAAATGCCGGTTGTTGGTCTACAGTTAGGAGTTTTATAGAATAATGTAATATTTATTGTAGCATTTTTTAATAATTTAATAAAATAATGATTTTATTGAAATAAATTTTGTTTAAGGAACAAAAATCATCAATGTTTATTTCATTTCTAAATAATATTACACTCAAAGTAATCTTATATACATGTGTTTCTCATGGCAACAAATGACATAAGAATTATTTTTTGTCTTTTGTCCAAATATCTCGTGCCATTAACGGAACTTAATAATATCTGAAACATGTTTTATTCTTACGTCACATGTGTATATATTGCTAAAACAATATAGGTGAAATCCATTTAAATTTTTTTTTTTTATAGCATGGGTCAATTTAAACAAGAATCTGTCACCACACCTCTGTTATAAATCTACTAGGACTCTTCTAACCGTATTGAATTGACCGCGGTACCATAGAACACGGGTATTCTGAATGCGTCCAGGCACCGCGTCAGAGTTAGGGATCGGTCGTTCATACACGATATTATAAAATTGGATTTAGAGTTTCATTCACAGAAGAAATACACTGCTGCTGGTGCCGGGGAGTCTCAATTAGTCGAATCTAGTGAGAACAGAGGCTTAATAAGAAGTACGTGCTTAGTCCCTTGGATAAGGTTGTATTGTTTTAATCCTATTTTTATATTTAACAGAAGTATTGCTGGCGATAATGCTCTACAGTTAATACAAAACAACATTAATCTCAGAGAAAACTGATTGAGATTATTTGTAGGTGCACTGGTATACGAGGAGCGACTACGACGGGACATTCGACACCGCTAAAATGTTACTGGGCTGGAGCGGCATTAAAATGACGCACAGAATCTCCGAGTCCACCAAGTGGGTATCGAGTGGGGTCGCGATCGCCCTACAGTATAACTAAAGTCTCTCAAGGCGTACTTTGCACACAGCTGAGACTTTGGAATAAACTTTAAATAAAATCAAATCAAATTTGACGATTACGACGATGGTTTTTTTTTATAATAATATAATAATAGTGAATATAACCAATAAATTGAAACAAATATTCCAAAAGCTTTGTAAAATTTAGCAGTCTACTCGAGTTATAAATTTAAAAGGTATATAGCTTTAATAAAACATTATGTGATATAATTAAAAAATATAAAATTTCAACGGGCTGCCATATAACCAATACTATATATATGACCCAAATTTATTACTTACACAGAAGAAGTATTTTGAGTTTGATCTCAGTTAATAAAATTGTAAAACCTGCTCTTAGACCTTCATATAGTAGATTCGCGGTCTGCGTGCATAAACGCGATGTGTCTGTGTGTTGCAGGTCGCGGTGGGACGCGTACTATTGGTTCCAATTCTGTAACGTGTTCGTGGCAATGTGCTCCGAGTTCCTGAGCATGGGCGAGACGGCGCGCGGCCGCTCCTTCCAGGACGCTATTAAAATATTCCGTATGATGCCCTGCAACGGCTTCACCGTACTCTGTCAGTTGAGCTTTATTACATATGCACAAGATTGCACTCGTATATACGCACCACATCGCTATCTTCCGGAACGTATCCATATGAGTACTACGTTGCGAGAGTTCTGTAGTATAAACACAGTTTTGTCCTTAAACCTCCGAGTGTAAAAATGAACGTAACATATACAGTATTGGTAAATATCAGCACATGTCGCTGACAATTCTGTTATTGTTGGTTAAGTACAATAATAGTTCTCATGATGCCATCACTTGTTAAAATAACGTCAATGCAAAGTGCTTCGATTACTGCCACTACATAAACGCAATGTGTTTGTCTTATTAGCGTTGATAAAGTCTTTCAAGATGATGCGTAACCGTGCGGTGTACGAGAACCTTATCACGGAGCTCGGCGACATGTGGCCGAACGGTCGCGTCACGCTCGCTAAGCACCACGTCATCAGCTCCGCCATCAGACAGATCAACTTCGTCGTAAAGGGTAACTGTCACTAATCAGCACTCAACACCAGAGCAACGCACTCGCTCGCCTTAATCGATAATCGCATCGAATTAGCATTGTAACGAAATTACGTCATATACAGCCTGGTTTTCCAACAAATCAACCTGTTCATTACCAGATAAATTGATATGAGATCGAATCCATTAGAATATAACCGTTTCACCGCTATATTGAAATTTACAGAAAGATTTTCATATAGAATAATAGGCTATCGGAATGCCTTGTATCAACGAGGTTGCACCGAACCAAATGATGTGTAGTGCTTTTTAAATCAGTCAGATTTTCATTTGTTTGATTGGCAAATCACTACATAGTATAAAACAAAGTCGTTTTCTCTGTCCCTATATCCCTATGTATGCTTAAATATTTAAAACTACTTAACAGATTTTGATGCGGTTTAATAGTTAGAGATAGATAGAGTGATTGAAGAAGAAGGTTTATATGTATAATAACATAAATTAAATAGTGGAGAAATACTGTTATTTTTGAAGTTTCCAATGTGATGTCGTAAATAATTACATTTTTTCCGCTTACATTGCAACAAACGCAGTCTGAACCGTAAAAATGTAGTGTATGAATTTAGATATTCCAAAGATAGCAAGGAAATCTTCATGGTATAGGGAAAAGGGAATTGCTTTACTCCAAATTTAACGCGTGCGGGCCACGGGCGGTAATGAATAAATCGAAACTACTGGATCGATTTTAATCATTTTTTCAGTGAATGACAGAGGCTATATATTTTATACCCGTGCGAAGCCGGAGAGGGCCGCTAGCTTGTAATAAAATATATTAAACGTTTCGGCCAGTCTGCATAAAATATGATATTATAGAGCAGAGGTTCCCAAACTTTTTTTCTCATAGACTCTTTTCACAATTTTACTGGTTCCGGTGGACTCCCTGCAGGTTCAATACTATCATATGAAGTCAAGCCAACATTGTTAGTTCTTCACACTATCTAAAATAGACCAATTTTCATTGACCCCCACTTACTAATTGTGCACCCCCATTTCATTGTCATGCTAACGTGGTGTACGTTCAAGTCTCTCGTGGACCCTTAGGTGTCCACCTGGACCACTTTGGGAATCACTGTTCTAGAGCTACAAATATAATGACATAACTAGTAATTGAAATCTAAGATCAGCTGAAAAAAATTTGAAAATTAGATTCAATCGTATCACTTTTACGTTAGTCCTTCATATCTATTGAATTATATTTATTGAGTATAAATCTATACCAATATTGCATGCACCAACTTAAAAAAAAAACATATTTTATCGTTCATATAATCGATTTAATCTTAATATTCTTCTAGAATATTTTTGTCGAATATATTTTATTGATTAGACTCTTATAGTCAGGCATGTACATACAGACGCGGGGATAGTTGGAATTTATCTCCCCCCGAAAACTGACGTTACATAAAATAAACGTGATCATAACCACTGTGAAGTACGAAGTTGGTATAGGTCGCTCAAATAAAACAGCTGAATATTAAACATTGTAGTGCAGTGATTACAGCATTTTTTTACAGAATTCACATCGTTGTTTCAATGTTTATTGCCCCCGAACCAAAAGTTTGAATACGTGCCTGCTGTTAGAATATTACTTCAAATTTAATTACAAGTATTTTATAAAGAACTCTCGTTTTGAAATTCGTGTATCTAATCAGTAACTGTTGATTTTTTACGTTTTCAATACTCTGTTGTCACGAATTCCGTACAGATATCCGTTAGTCACACTCAAATATGATTAACTTCTATTAAAGTAATATTGATTATTTTACTGAACAAATTTGAGGAATTTGAACAAATGAATGACACCACTGGTAACGCTGGGTGTGAAAGCGACGTTGCTGCAAATTTGCTATTGCAATTTATATAGGCGTTTCGGTGAACTGTTAATAAAATAAGGTTTTATAATATTGTAGCGGACACGATTTTATTCATTGCTGACAATAATTTTCGATTTCGTTGAAACAAGTTCTATCTCCTAGTTAGTGTAAGCTATCACTGCATTGTTATTATTTTATCTCTTTTCTACGCGTAACTTTATATTATAATAAATTAGCTTAGTCGGCATTTATTGATGTTATTGCATAGTAATTAAATAGTGCTTTCATAAGTTAATTATAAGTCAAACGTCAGATGTTCCGTGCGTAGTTATAAGACGTGCAATGCTATATTCCATCAGGTTACAACTGGTGTAATCACTACCTGATCGTGAGTTTCCTGTACCCGCCGTTCTGGGAGATGCTGAAGCGGCTGGTTGGACAAGATTGGAAGATGATGCTTCACTTCTTCTACTGGCTGCCCTTCGATCCTTTTCAGCCAGTTTACTACGAAATTATGCTGACCGTGCAGACCTGGCACGGTTATTAATTAATTATTGGCTTTCTTAGTTACCTTCTCTCTTTCATTAACTTCAAATAAATGGCAAAAATATGAGTCGATAAAGCAATTTATAATAATCTATAGCAGGGGAGTCGCAAGTACGTTGCCGGCCTTTTAATGTATGTGGGCCTCCGGCGCTCTCACTGAACGAACGAAACGCAACAGTGGAAGCACTGTTACTTCACATCGGTTTTCTGTGAGAGGGTGGTACTACCCCGGACGAGCCGACCCATTCATGCTCAAACCAGTAATAACTTCAGCGTAGCTCTACCACCTAGAGACCACCTTATATGTGTCAGAACGCTTAGTTATGAGGTAGTTTGTAATATATAGTAAAAACAATTCAATCTATTGAAACAAGATACAAGTCGCAGTGACTCACGTCAGTCTGCCGTTCTAGGTTACCTACTGTCGGGCGTGACGTAATGCTCTTGAATATCAAAATGAGCATGATGCTTTGACAAAAGGAAACTTTTTGATGAAATTTTGAGTATAGCTATAAAATATACCACGAGTGCTCGCCAGTATAACCGGACTAGCTGCTACCCCATCTTATACATTATCGTTTCGGCAGCTACACTTGAGAGACAGAGCTCAGTTGGGGCCTTTGATCAACAAGAGTAACTTGAGGGTTAATCTTTACCATTTGTTAATTCTGTATTTAAAATATCGCCTGTATTTGTACGTGATGATGGGAACCGAGATGTCACAGGAATTGGAAAGCGATGACAAGGTTTACGGTGTTTGCTTCAGCAGCTGTGATAGTTGTGTGGTTGAACATGTCTGGGGACCTGTTATTCTGCCTGTTCCTGAGCCACATCACGACGCAGTTTGATCTGCTCTCCCTTAGGATCAAGGACTTGGTGTATGTGCCTCGCGACGCGCAGGTTATCACCGACTATTCTTTAGGTAACTTTGTCATTCAAATAAAAAGCATAATGCAAAATAGTATAACTTTTTGTACTGGAACGCAGAACTAGAACATTCGCTATATTTTACCGCACCTATTCGAGAAAAGCGAAAGATAATTATATTCCTATATAGTTGTAAAAAGAATCCTATGTCTTATTCTACGATATAAGTGACTTCTATTTATTCACTAACTTTCTGACAGCCGTTCGAGCATGATGTAACGTTCTTTTGCACTGGGTGTATCCAGTTTATGTATTAGATTACCAAGACGGTCTTGATACCAAGTAGGAATGTGAATTAGGTGTGGTTCGCGTTTTCGTATACGTATATTATAACAAGTTCAAACGTTAGTGGCTCGTTAATAATTAATGACTTCGGGTTTATGATATATTAGTTACGTTTCATTAATTAAGTGATATAATTATTTCATAATAATGGTATTAACAGTGGGAACTAAAATTTCAATAATATTCTAGTGTACAATGCTAGTGAAAATATGTGGTATTCATGTTGGCAGACGAGAATGAGAGCGGACTGCGACAGCAGGAGCAGAAGCGGCCGGAGTACTGGGAAGAGAGACATTGCGCCGACATCGCGACCATAGTACGCCGGCATCACGCCCTAATCAGGTGCACGCTTCACACACACACACACACATGCGCACACATTTATCGACATTTAACTGTTCGCACTTAAAGCACGAACCAGTCATTATCTATTTCAAGTGTTTTAGTAACAGGAGAACAATCATAACAATAATTATAAGGATGAATTTATATCACTGGACAATAAGTTGAAATTAATTCATGTTGGCAAGCTATTATTACAATATAAACTTAACGCCATTGCTAGTAGGTTCATCCATCGGGCTCTAAGAGCTCTGGCGCGAAACATTATGGATTGCAACCTAAAAGCTGCAATAGAAAATGATAACGAAACCGTGATATAGGCGCCATATAATCTCATCAATAATTAGAAAGTAAAAAAAAAATTAAACAAAAAAAGAAATTAATTAAGTATAAAAATTATATCTCGTCTTAATCACTTTAATTATGTAACCAAGCTGTTCTAGATTTAAAATTATTTCGATATAAAAAGATTTCAGAAAAAAAGCTGCGGACCAAGAGTCTATAGGAAAAAACCTATTACCATGTGCAGGATCGGATATCACATGCAGGAGGATTCACGCTGTCCGAATTACGACTTTTCTATTGTTACTTTTAATAGTGATTTTTCATTATTAAACGTTTAGAGTTTGTTGTACGTATAATAATACGTTTTGCTTCCAGAGATACACCATTCTTTAAAAAAATTGGCTATACTGGAACGCTCGTGTATGTTAGTTACATCATGGCGCAAAAAGCAGCAGCAGTACGACGCGATTAATAGGAACGGGATCCTTGAAACTCTTCCTTTCTGCAACGTGCCATACCTGACCCATTTTTCTTTCGGCAGGTTATCCGGGGACGTCGAGAACATGTTCAACTTTTCATTGCTCGTAAACTTCATAAACAGCTCCATCGTGCTTTGCTTTTGCGGTTTCTGCAGCGTGGTTAGTACCAATGATATATATTTATACGCACTAAGCACGTCGATTTATGTATATACACTCTTTATTTTATTATCTTTAACACATGTTCGTTATTTTCAACGAACTGCGCTGAATTATTATTCACATTTCGCCGAAGTCGTTGAATATTACACAAACATTAGTATGTTAATGGGATTATAATAGGTATTCGCCATCGTGAGCGACCCACTCAAATTTATAAAAATGCCCTCACCCTGGAAGAATTTCACGGGTGCGATAGAAGACGGGAAGGTTAAAAATTGGTGAGAAACCCGTCTTCCTGATATTTTTAGGTAGTTTTATGGAATTAGAATTTTCCATAGCTTAAACTATTGTAATGTGCATCATTAATGACTCGCATCAAGCGAAGATCCTGTTTGACACGGGTACTGTCACTTTCTGTTGGAACCGTGATGTGCAAACGCCCCATTTTTCTTTAAATTAAAGTACTATAATTGTTCTTTAATGTAATTCCTTTATACTTGTACTCGATTGTTGTTTTATTTGTCAAGGTTTTATATGTGCAAACTAGTCCAAGAAAATGCTTCTGCAAAGAAAATCAAGTGTCTTTGCCCTTTAAAACGTTCTTTATATCGTTGTCGGAGAATTAAATCGTTTAATTAAAGAACAAAAAATATCACGTGTAGATTCATTTTACAAAGCGGAAAAAGTATGGAAGATACGGAAACTGAACCGTGAACTAAAAGGTACCTTTCAGTTGGCAAAAAAAAAGGATCAGTAGAGTTCGAGGGTTGTTCATTACAATTTATTAAAGAGAAACAATGTGGAGGAATGAAATTCCGATGGCTATGTTGTTATAATAAATATAGACATCATTTTGTTTTCTATCCCCGTGACGTATTAGGTACTTACATACGAGTATAACGTTTTATAAGGAAATAAATATTAATATTAATGATGTATGAACCATTATTATCTATGCACTTTTGACATTTTATATATAGTTTGTTGATTCCATTGATAAAAACAATTGTGGGAGCGAGTTCAATTCTAGTTTTAATTATCAAATTAGGTCATTCAACATCCACGGGGTTTGATCCGGAGGTGAAAATTTAATAAATATTGTCTAAAAGATGGTGTTACTAACATTTTAATTTTGTTTCGTTCGTGTACATTTATCAAAATAAATACTCTTAAGTAATCAAAACATTGATTGATTATACACATATGTGTTGTAAAGGTACTAAGGAAAAACATTAACTGAATGAAACAATATAAAACACTGTTATTAGATGATACAATGTACATTGTTACCTTGTAATGACTAACTATACACATCGCAAAACATTGGGATTACGTCTTCCTCAACATACTAATACATACATTTAAACTTTAATATACATTTATGGTATGACTGTATACATTTTAAAAAATTTACTCGAATCGCATCGTAGTATTGCCTTTAGATATTACTGACAGCAGTCATGCTATGCTAGTTTTCCAAAAAAAATTACAGCAATAAATCTATTCGGTAATAAATAATATAAATTAATTTATACAGAATAGAAAGTAAATAATGGCTTACATTTTATACAAAAATAGTCGACCTTCATCTAGAATTGATTAAATACATAAAAACATGTCCTTGTCTTGCAGAATTTACACTAACGTTTATATTTGACGAGGGAATTGATTTTACTCTGATTCTAGAAAAACCACAGTTACTGTTTGTCGGTAGGAATATACATGGATTAATTATAAGTGGGATCGATTTCTCATGAAACACAATTGTTCATAAAAAAATCAGTTTAAATCGACGGAAGCGCAGTGAAACCTTATCGTTACCCCGTTATGAAGTAAGTAGTACCATCTTAAAGAAGCGCCATTATACTATAAATAAACAGTATGCAATGCTGTCTTTATTTTACAATATGATACAACATGCCTTTTTTAAATCCTTTCTATTTCCAACTTCATACCTCATATGTGACTACTAGCTTACTGAAGTTCGTTCTTAAGACTAAGGAAATTTCTCGTGTTATCTTCAAATTCAAATTAACTTTAAACCATGACTTATGACACTTTCCTTTTGCCAAACAAAATCACCTTTTCTGTAACATTTTCTTATTTAATTTTTAATCAGTCATCAATATTTCTATCTTCGAGTTTTTCGGTACAATCATTTTCATTTCCACAACACTTTGCCGTCAGAAGTGTTTGTAACGTATAAAGCAATATAAGCTCTTAGTTACATAAAACAATTATATTAAAACTGAGTAATTAATTACTCTTTTGTTATAAATCGATTTTTATTAACTTTAGACAGGAAGGTTTATATAAATTGATAAAATCTTATTTTGAATATCTATACAGCATTATTCTGTAGTAGGTATGCGACGCTAATCAATTACAAGTTGCAGTGTAGACAGTGCCGTACGCTCTAAGTACAATAACTTTTAATTTATATTAGTCAAATATTTATTAATATATAATTTTCTAAATGTTAAAGCCACGCTCCATGATCATCTACTTTTCATTATTAAATATGGCTTACATTCGCCAACGCTACATAACAATGTGATATGCACATTCATTGTGTTCATTACTTTGTGTTGTTCTGTGTAATCCATCTATTTGGTGGTCACGAAATTTCGAGTCAATGAGAGATGTACACACAGAACATAGACATACTTTAACCCTCTTTAAATGTAGCTGGTGACTTTGATTCACGTCTACTAATGTGTCTTGTATAATTTCTTATCATATATTCGTATGTCAGGTGGTCGAGACTTGGAACGAGACCGCTTATAAGTCCTTCCTGGTGACGGCGCTCTCGCAGACCTGGTTTCTGTGCTGGTATGGACAGAAGCTGCTCGATTCGGTAAATTTACGTAGAAGTATATGTTCTTATGAATACCGGGTGACAGTGTAATTGGCTCGTTGTTCTCCACAGAGCGAGGGTGTCGCGGACGCGCTGTACTGCAGCGGATGGTACAACGCATCGCGCAGGGTCCGCAGCTCTGTGCTCATCATGCTGCACAGGTGCCTCATCACTCTATTGGCGATGTAACACAGTGATTATATTGTCCCTATGCTACAGAATGAATGCGCATTTACCAGTTGACCTCGTGCGTGATAACTCACAAACGGCTCAAGTTGATATCCGACAGAGCAGTGCGGGGGACGCTACGTGCGGGTGTGTGACAGACACCTTATCAAATGGTTTGTAAGTGTGCGCACGGTACGTCATCGCGTCACCGGTGATTAGCAGCCCGGAATGTCGTTTCAGGCTCTTATATCTGCTCAACTACATACATTCTGCTTGATATGTATTTTAAAACATTATCACAAATTCGATGGTCATGCTTAGCGTGATGGTCGCGCTTTACAGTGGAATTCATAATATACAGTTTTGACGGCACGATATATACTAACACCCAAATATACCTTATCGGTTTATTAATATGTAGAATAAATATTATTATATAAGGAAATAAGAAATAATAAAACAAGCGGTTAACTAAAATACGTTTTTGGTCGTAAAACCCATGTTTTTGTGGTAACGAATGATGATAATAATGAAATATAAAAAAAAATGGATTTCATTATTTTGATGACGTCAATGTTTTCCAATACGATATTTCTATGATGACTACAACCTCAGCTTAAAACATCGCTTATAACTAAGTGCTCAATCAATATCAGTATTTAGCTGTAGTGGCAGCTAGGGCATATTTGTCAAAGTGGCCTAACCTCGGCTTGAGCTATCGTTTTGCAAGGCCTTTCGCGCACTGAACCTAACTAACTACCCAACTGAGCAAATTTACTAACTATTTATGTACACATTTACACGACATATATTCGTATATGTACATACATGCTCTATATATGCTTCCATTTCATTCGGTGCGAAGTTTTACATCTACTAGATTAGATACAAATAATAGTAATATTGTATTATAGCTGGTTCCGCCTGTATACATGCAGATGTGCACAGAGCAGAGCAGTCTAGATGCGTGACAAAGTGAGTAAGTGACAACGCGTGCTATTCTTATGCAGGTCGCAGAAAGGCATCAGCGTGACGACCTTCGGGTTCTCCGTGATATCCCTCGCGAGCTACAGCACGGTCAGTACCGGCAGCATCGCACTCTACTACACTGCATTACTGTGAACAGACAACTCACAACACTTTAATATATGCTGTGAAATAAAGACAAAACTTATTTATTAAATTAAATTTTTGAGGAGACACTCGTGAGCAACCTCATCCTCGAGAGCAGTCAATAAGAGTTATGTATGTGAAACTAGAACTTCCGTTATGTACTGCTGTGCATTGAATGTTCCATTTTCTATCAAAACTAACTCCGTACACTTCGTCAAGTAAATTGCTGTCCAAAACATAACTGAGTCTCCGCCATAGGGAATGATTTCTTCGAAACACACTTCCGCAAAGCGTACCCGTGGTTACGCATTCTTCGATACTCTCCATAGAAAGATATTCTAGTTTCATAAGAAAACAATACTTTGTTCCAGTCCTCCAGAGTTCATGAGGCCAAAGTTTTGAGCAAAGTGAAATTTAAATTAGGGCCTTGGGCCGAGCGGTAACTATTGATATTGAAAGTCATAAACATGCTTCTGACCGTCCACTAACTAACTTCTACTCCTCTTACTTCTTCACGGATGCACTTGTGATAAGTATATGTACCCTCAAGTGGACAAGTGTTGGAGGTATGCTCATGACGCCTCATGCGTTTTCCCTATAATTGTGTTCAGATGTTCCACGATACGAAGCGCATGTAGACTACATTTTGTTATAATTTTAAAGTTTTGGTTTCAACAGTTGACTTAGTTCACAGCATCAACGTTTAGCCATAGAGTTTGTGCTCCGTTCACTTAAACGGAACAAGTTGATACCGTGGCGGATCAGTACCTTATTGATCCGGTGATGTCTGACTTAAAGCAGGCGGTAACTGATCCTACAATAGATCCGCCTACTGCTAAAAATTATCCCTGACGTTAGCATTTACGCCTATTCATAATAGCTTATAACCGGTAACTGCCACGCTCCGTGGTCTTTTACACTTGCAAAGCAAATAGGGAGAAGTGAGCTCTTCGCAGATACTACTACACTTGGGACAGACGACTTTATAGTACCACGGACTTGCCCAGTACCCGTGCCACCTTCTTCTCCTCCCCATCAGGATATCCGGATAGACTAGTCAGTATATGTGGTACCTGGCTCATGTCTAAACAGAGGCACCATTCCGGGTTTATTACAAAATTGCCTTCTACATGAATATTTATACATAGCAAAGAATAGTCGATATATTCTAACGTAGCGGTAAGGAAAGAGTTTTCTGCTGCTTACGTTACTAACACTGGCTAATGTTTATAAGTTACATCAAAACAATGGACAACGTAATTGTACGTCTTGAAAATACCTACAGAAAATTCCGGAATAATATACGTCCTAAAGATAACGCACAGTAATCATTTTTATCTTTTACAAATGACTGAAAAATTATTGATTATTTGTAACGTTATTGCAATTTATTTATATAATACGTTTAATATAGATCAAAATTGGCCCTTATTATTCCGATGAATATCTTGGAAGATATCACAGAAATAAAATTGCGTGTAACAAAAAAAACTGTTGTTGGATGTAGATTCTTATGTAGCCTATCTTCTATAATTTTGATTAATTGCATATCGGTATATTACACACGTACGAAGCCGGATCGGGTCCTTAGTATATAAATAAAGCTCAAGTGTTGTAAGTCTTTTACGGGGAATTGCTAAAGTTGAATCGATTTCGATTTTTACTACGAGATTTTTACTACTAGTAGTCATCTGTACAGGAATTTTCAAGAGTTATTTGGGTTACATTACCTATTATTAACGTTTTTCCATAGAGGCAAAGTGGAAGTGAGAAAATGGAACAAGGGTTATAGTAGTGATGGACTTAACAAGACTGTTTCTATATTTCCTAAATCTGTCTTGTCTGATGTCTATACTTTTTAAACGTTACTGTGTAAACAGGTCGACTTTAAACTTACGTATAATTGAAACATGTTCTCGTGCCTTGAGTATATTTATATTTAAGTACGTGGGTTTTTAAAGGATGAATTATTAATTGAAATCGCGAATCAAACAATGCAATAGATCGAGTGAAAATAATTCCTGAATTTGATATTTATATAAAACTGTCTATATTTGTGTATCAATCAGATAGACAGTAAAGAAGGGTTATTACATCAATGACACTTATTTACTGTCTATCCATTTAGTATGTAGATAATAAAACTTATTATCATTGTATTGTTATAGAACATAACTAACCAACAACGTATTTTATATCAATCAGAAATTATCGGTTATTATAAATAGTTTAGTATAATGGAGCTTCATAAAATGTGTTAAATTACTGGTTATTAAATTATATCCTTTAGATTGGTGCTATTTTTGGTAATTAATTTTAATGATATAATATTTATTGCCTTTATAATATTTTTATTAGCTAAAATGATATTCAAATGATTTAAACGGACTTCAGTGAACTTCCTGTGGTCACGTTTAGTATTTGTTTAGTCTCTCAATTTATCGGTCACTGGAAATGAAAATTACGTTCCTTTTTTAATATCGTCAACGACAAAGGTCGGGAAGTCAGTTCTTGTTCAACGATCGGAGGAAAAGGTCGACAGCAAATAAGTAGTGGTGCTAAGCTTAACGTTAATAAAAGGTGTTTAGTAAGCGAGTTCGAAAGGAAAAGTGTATTTTTATAATAAAGGATATTTTTTATAATACTCGCGACTATAATAGATTTCTTATTGCAGATAATCAAAACAGCTTGGTCCTACTTTACGTTGTTGCTCAACCTCTACAACCAGTAGAAGTAGATGAGACGAAAGTACCAGACGGAGCGCGACACGCACCTGCTGACGTGGACGTATCACCTCTGCTACACGCCACTATGTTGCACAAACGCACACAGACACGAATATATTGGATATACGGACATCGGATAGCGACCTACGCCCTAGAAACTACACGTAACGTTACACCTGCTACCTAGTGTAACAAGTGAAATAATAAACACTATGAATCAATCGAAATTACAATTATCCAATAGCCAATTCTCTCTTTTTTCATATCCAGGTTATTGTTATTGCGCTCCAGTGCAATCTATAGTATAATGCACAGGATTGTAGCGGCGAGTGTGGCGCGGGAGCAGTGTTGGGAGGGGGGAGGGGGGGTGGCGAGTGCCGGCTCTGCTACCTATGAGTAATTATAGACTCAACAATTCAGTGACATTTTTATAAACCAGCTTGACTTTGGGATATATCACCGCTTCAGCCATCGATAGTGACCGCCGCGTCGCCGTCCCTATCGTTAACACCATAACGGGAGCCACTAACCTAGCTGTCACATAAACTGGTTGTTCAGTAAACATGATGCGCTGGAGTGAGTCACTATGTCGCACTGTTCCGGCATACAAAGCGGTGGACAGGCTGTCACAATGAAGCCGGAGACGAATGCTCGTACGTTTTGTTATCCTTGCATGTTGCTCGTCACTTTTCAGCAAGTTGTCAAATGGAGCGTGAAGCTTATTTGACAGTACAGTGTGAACGGCCGGGAAGGCTGATTCACTCTCCGTCTCTGTCTCTCTCAACAGTGACGCACTGAGCCCACAGAATGTTTGAACATGAATGTGAAACCGGTGGCGCCGGCGGCTTCTCGTCATTCTGTATAGGATTCTAATAGCTTTATACGTTTCCTTACAGTGAACACACAGTCATTTAGATACGTAACAATATAATAGAAATAACAAGATGCAAATCGACGCATTGACGAAGTGAGCGTCGGTAATTCTTAATAAATGGTTTCTCTTGAGTTTCTCACGAGACATTAGAGTATATCTCATTGTTGCCGCTCGCTCCTATGTTTATTTTACTACTACAAGGTATGCGGTGGCGACCTGGAAACTCATCACGCTTCTGCACTACAGCTTGCCATATTTTATTATCCAAAGGGTCGCTTAATGTTAGGTATTATCAGACTTATACACAGTGCTGTGAAACCTTTATTATATAGTGAGTTGTATACCTGTTCTACACTGAGTCCAAGAGCAACAGGTGAATGGAGTATGTAAAATGCAGTACAATGTTGTCTTTGGTTGAAGTGCAAAGTCTGGGCATATCGCATAATGACTTTAACTCGCTGATAAAGAGACCGTAAAAGTGTTATTTCTCTGATAAGCGCGTCCACATCGTGCAATGAAAGCCGTGAAACATGTAGAAACAATACAAGATCTAGTGGAGTTTGTTGTTTTAATTTACAGTAAGACAATGTATACGTATATATAGAAAAAGGCTGTATTTTTTTCCGATCTGACTATTCGCTATTGGCTTGATTGGGCCTTCACAGCTTCACCCGACTAATAAGAGGTTATAAGTGTGGCTTTACATAGGATTGAAGTGAAACTTGTATGAAATCGTTAGAATGCTATATATTAATATCAATATATAGGTAATTTACTTAAAACACGTATTTCTATAATCAGGACAAAGGTTTTGAAGTCGCCACAGATTTTAAAAAAGGTAGATAAAGCCCGTGTTACTACGACTGTGAAACAGCTGTACGAGTATACTTGACAACCTGATAAAGTAATTATGGAGATACGTACATAATAAGTGTAGGTACAGAGTTGCCAGGGGAATAAAAAAAATCCTCCATTTAATCCAATCCAATAAAATTTCATGAAAACGGTCAAACTATTTTCATAGAAAAACCGACATATAAACCACACGGACAGATATTCTCACATGACACGGAACACAAGACAGTTTAAATAGACTAATAAACTTTTTACGTCCTATTCATGATTTGTGGTCTTTGCAATAGATATCTATCAACTGAAGTTCAATATCAATTTGTATTTGAAAATATGAGATATATCATTTATGTAAACTATAAAAACATCTTTATGACTTATGTAATCAAACCGTGAAGATCGTATTTCTAAGATAACCTACAAATTTCCTTGAGCATGTTTTACAAATCAGTTAAGAAAACGAAATCTTTTTACTATTAAAGTTATACTTCTTTTGGCGCGTTAGGGGAAAATGATGAGAGTAAATTGTTACGATGCGCGCCCACACCGTCACGAAAAACGGACACCCGGAAGTTAGCTATAGTCAACATTTTATTCAATATATGTATTAAATACCTTTTTTCTGTTGTTAGTGTCGTTTTTTCTACAAACGGAGAATAAGGCGAAAGATAAAATTTTTAAAAAGATTTTATCTTGTTACGCCAAAGTATAACTTCTAAGGCGTGTACACACTACTTTTTTTACGAATTCTTCTTTTAAGTCTATACTACTCAATCTTATATAATTTAGATTTTTTTTTCTGAAACGATTTTGATGGAATAAAGTCTATGATATGTGCTCAGGCTACGCTTCAATTACATATGTAATGCCCAAAAACATTCACCCATTAGTGTTAGTTTTTAAACAGACATACAACGTTTTTAAAACTGTCTTATAATATATTGTTATATTCCCAAAATTTTCTGAATATAGAAGTGAAGTTTTTTCATTTTTACTATAATAATAGAAGATATAAATGTGTCGTATCATTCGAATGATCTGTGTTTGTCGGAATTATATCGAGCATGGACACGTCTCCCGAGTGACTTGAACTAGAGTATAATAGAGTATAATACTATACCGGTATCAGGACACACATCGAACAGCTGATAACCATAGTCTAGGTATACGTGCACGCTGCACTCTTCAAGCTTACTATGTATATTATTTACCACTGAACTATCCTCACGATGTGTGAGCGTCACCGTCTTTTAATCTGCCCATATACACTAGGCCCGGGAGAGGATTTCATATCTTTGCGGTACGCCAAAAATAAGTATTTACACGTATATAGTAATCAATAATAGTAATCAAAAACATAATATAAAAGATCTAAGCTCAATTTTAAATCTAGCATGTAAGTAAAATACAATAAGATAAAAGTAGCGTATACGCAAGATAACACTGCAATCGCACGTTTAAATCTAATGGAGTTTTTAACGAAATTTTGAAGTATGAGTCATAATTAGTAAGTAATCGGGTCCGCGTGACCGCCGCCGCCCCGCCCTGCCCCACCTCACTCCGCGTAGCCCCGCGTCGCTACTCTACGCGAGTACATTGTGTAATGCCTCGGAATTTATTTACAGGTGTTTGATATGTTCGTGGACTTCAAGCGCTCAATAATTTGATTAGCGCTTGAATCCGTCGTATGTGGACACTCAATATTAATAAACTATTTTATAGCGGCATAAATTTAAATATTCGATTTTCTATGGGTTATATATACGATGTTAATTCTTTCCGTATAATTGTGGTCCTTATTACAAGCTAAAATAAATCATTCCATTTTTTTTATGCGATTGGAGTCAAACGAACAGACAGGTTACCTTACAGTAAGTAATCACCACCGCCCATGGACACCTGTGACACGAAGAGCACCACAGACGCGTTGCGGGCCTTTAAAATTTAAGTAAAAAAATGTAGGGTCAACCATACAAAATGGTGGAAAAAAATGCAACACAGATATTAATTTAGATAGCCACTGTTATAAAACATTAGTATTTTGAAAATATTTTATTACTGTGAGATAAATGATTACAACACTTCACTTCATGATGAGTACAAAGTCACAAGAAGAGCTGCATGGCGTGCCTCGAGTCTTGCTGTACTAACGATATGATCTCTGGCTTCCTTACTCCGGTTGTCTACTGCAGCGTAACACACTAGCTCCCTAAGTAGGGCGATATTCATTTTCAGGTTGATTTTCAAGAGTGCATCAATATGAAAAACAATACTTCTGAACACGATGACCACAAATCTGGTATCTAAACAAGCAAGCGAACCTTCTGTATCTATGTATGCTGTGGTCACGGGGCTGTGCACTGTGAGGTCACAACTCGTTATCTTGTAACAGAGGACACTGAGCGGTATCGGTGCCGGTGCCGAAGCCGCATGCGAACAAATGCTGCTTCATGCAACTTAACCTTCAGAAATAGTTCCATTGTTATTTTTCATACGAATATATACACTATATCCGCGACTCTATCCACGTCGAATTTTGTATAAACAATCAGACAATATAACTAAAAGTCAGCTAAACCTCACGTGCCATGAATGTTTCCATTTCCCGAGTGTTGTACACTGTTGGACCAATTCAGGCATAATTTATATTTTTCATATGATGTCATGATATCATGAAAATAAATCAATGTACTATATACCTATGATAGGACTATGATAGCACTTCAATAAATTATTATTCGCAGAATTTATATGCTTGCGACATATCGCATTATTTCACTTAATTATGAAATCTAGAATTCGTATGCCTATTATATATCACTAACATATATATACGTATTCTTAATATGAGAATATTGAGGAAGAATAAAAAAAACGACAAAAACCGTCCATGTAGGAGTGGGAGAGAGTAGAGAAAATATTATATATATATATATAATGTCACTCGGAAAGAAATGCGGCCGTGGTGATGATGGTGGTTAAGAAAAAATTTGGAACTTATCAACAAGAAATAGAGCGCAGTAATGCTAAACATAAAAAAAAAAACAAAAAATTCGACACAATAAAATAAGAGAAAGAACAAAAGCAATAGATGCACCTAGAAAAGGCTTTAACATTAAAATGGAAATGGACCGGACATGTAGCGCGTCTCCAAGACCCAAGATGGACAGAGAAGACGATATCATATAACAGCCGGTTCAAATTGGTTCGAGACAGCCTAGTCCAGAGAGAAATAGCTTTCTTTGAAGGAGATCTTCACCTGCACAGAGGTTCTTGCAGATGCTAACTAATAAATAATACGTTATTTTCAACAACATAATGTACATACTTTCTTTTTTGTGTAATCTGTAAGAAATAAAAGGCTTATTTTTATTTTATTTTAATTTTATTAAACGCTATTTATACACCATACGTGTAAAATCCATCCTGTTGATGTTGTTGATACAGAGTATAAACTACTAGTATAATATTAAGAACATCACATTCGATTCTGTAATTTCTCAGTTAATGGATTATAATTATTTCTTTTTTTATAAGTATAAAATGGCATACAGAATTAATATGAATTAGTTATTCGTTTCTAAAGTATAAAGTGTAGTCAGTTAACAAACGTTCCGAACAGGTAGCTCCATGATTGTACTGTTTGTATTAGCGCAGTGCGTTGCTTGCGTCCGGGATGTTAGTGTGAAATCGCATCCAGGGTCTGCGCCAGTGACTGCGCCTCTTCCGAATTGTTACATTTAATGAATAAGGAACCATGTTTGCTATTGTGCGCTCATAAAATCAACTATTGAGTCATACCGGTAGATGACAGGGTGTGCAGTGTGGGTGCTTGCGCGTCCCTCCTCCCGGCACATACGACACATTAGAAGTTTAAGGCGTACAAGGCTAAACGAACATTTTTGTAATATATGTCATGACAGTTTGTAATAAATTATGTAGGTTTGGCAATATTTGTGGAAGAAGATTTTTTGAATAGCTATGTAAACCAGTTGAACGTCGTGAACCGGCTGTGGTGAGACGCGACAATCTGTACCGGCTGTCTCGTTCTATGTAGGTATACAAAAAACGTACTTTTATATTGTTAGTCTATTTGGAAATCGATGACACGTTAAAGTAAATACTGATCTCTTGACACCGCAGTGTCAGAGCAGTATCTACAGGCTATATAAATTTGAAATGGCTCGGTGCGGCTGCTTACATCGTATATTTTCCTCATAAATTAGTTCCTCCATTCATTGGGCATCACGCGCGTTTATTTGTACTCGTACAGGCCGAACAGGTTCCGCGACCTCAACTTGTATACCCATTACACACACAACCTCAATGTAAACGCGGGCACGACGCGACGGAGCGTCCGAGGAGGCGGAGGGACGCGGAAAGGCTCTAGCTCATAAAAATAGATATTGTACAAGAAAACAGTAATTGAAATTGAAAGTGTACTGTGTATCACGTGATTACACGAATTTCCACGTTCACGAGAGCAGCCGGTACATACGAACCAATCGACTAAATAGTCTGTTCACCAGTAGAATAAGCAGTCTGTTGTTAATTTTTTTACACTACTCAATAATTGCTGTGATAAAGTAGCAGACGTGCAGGATGAGTAATGATTCATTGTAATTTTAATACAATATAAATGTACTGATGTAGAGCGATGTTATCTATTCAAGGTGATTGTGATTCATCTCACAGGAACTGATCCAGCCGCTAGGTGGCGACCTTGATCTCAACCTACTGTCTACTAATCAGTGGTGGTTAGTGACTTACGATTGCTGCTTATTCTATGGAAAGTGTTCCACGTCATCAGTAATGTACATGTTATGGAAATAGATGGTTATGATGCGGCCTATTTTATTCTCAACTAGCTGTTACTCGCAATTTCATCCGTATGGAATATCCGAAACGTTTGGACCAATATTCACATTACAGTCACTAAAGTTATAAGAATTAACTTAGGCTATTTTATTTTAGATTAGCTGTCAACCACGCTGACTTCCGTGTGATATTTAGCAAAAATATGCTATTCACTGTAAACATGTGCATGAGGCGTGCGGTGTACGGACTCCAAGAATTAATATAATTGAAATTCATATAAAATTGTATATATGTATGTAATTTGATTAATCTCTCTTTTGTCTGTGTAACTCAGTAACCATAACCACGTATAACAATATTGAATTGAGTTCAATGAGCACTATTTTAATTATTAAATATTAAAAACTTATTAGAGATAGACATAGAGTTTTAAATCTTGATTCAAACAGTTTATGAATTTAATTCTTCCTGTGTTTTTAATTAGAAACATAATTATCAACTCATTGTTTACAATTCAACAATATAATTAATAGGAAATTAGAAGAAAGAAGAGGTATTTTTTAATATTAGACCAGACACTTATAATCTTCAAAGTTCCGTAACACAAATTCTTGTGGAACAGAGAAGCTATTACTTTTTGTATAATCGCAAAAACTTAATTATATAGACGATATCTATATAACAATATTTCTAATAGATATTGTATACCTTGAAATTTTCATTAGTTTCTTAAGTTAACACTGAAGGCGTTATATAGTGAGTTAAAGTTCCAAATATGTTGTTGATGCTAAACCCTATCACACTATTAGTATTTACATATTTAATGTACGCGTTACATATTATAGTAGATGGCGTGCGTGTTGTACCTACAAATGTTTTTGAAAAAGCACTTCTGTAATTGTATCTCTTCTAATTATTTTACATTACTTTAATATGATTAAAAAAAACACGTGCGATAGTTAGAGGAAGTTTGAAAATAGCAACAGTGACAGAGAAGTTGAGGCGTAAAAAGTTAGTATAGTATGGGCATGCCATAAGGAGAGAAGAAAGCCATGTAACTTGAAAAGTTTTAAATATGAATGTGGATTAATGGATGAATTAGGAGTAAAGGAAGATGTATGTGTGTATGTATATATGTTTTGCTGAAAAATATAAAGCAGGGTGACATTTTCAAACACAGTGTCAAAGATAGAGCGAAGTGTAGAAAAAGTGTACGGAAAGTCGACAAACACGAGAGACATTGACAGACGGAGATAGAGAATGAGGTACTTACAAACTAGTGTTAATACAAAGCGCGTAACGTGAGAAATGTTCTTGGCTTGTTTTATAGAATCGTTAATGTTTCGTCAGCTGGTATAAATTCACATACTTTCCCTTACAAAAGGTATTTTATCCTGTTATCCTTGTAAATAGGTTATAATATTAAATAAACACTTAATATCTTAGAGCTTATTATGTTCCGTTATTTTATTTATCCTGTTTATATTAATTTTATAGGCTTTGTCATGCAGTATATTTAGAACAAATATAACACACAGTAGGTGGTAGAGCTACGCTGAAGCTATTATTGGTTTCAGCATGAATGGGTCGGCTCGCCCGGGGTAGTACCACCCTCTCACAGAAAACCGACGTGAAGTAACAGTGCTTGTACTGTTGCGTTTCGTTCGGTCAGTGAGAGCGCCGGAGGCCCACATATATTAAAAGACCGGCAACGCACTAGCGACTCCCCTGGTGTTGCTAGTGTCAATGGACGGCGGTGATCACTTACCATCAGGTGACCCACCTGTTGGTTTGCCCCCTATAATATAAAAAAAACACATGAATTTCTTTGTTATGACTAAAAATATTAGTTCATAATTTTCATAGTCTATCAACTGCGGAATAAAATATTTTTTGCATACAATATTTCATTAAATTTGTAAGCCCGCTTTAGAGTTAAAGCCCAACATACGAACTGACGTACAAAAGATTCTCAAATATATCTATTTGAGATCAGTGATTCATGAAATAAACGTCTATGACATATTTTGTGGAAAAAAGTGTAAACGAGCGCTACAAATTTACTAATAGGGACTGTAGATAAATAAATACTTAACAGAGTGATAACTAATGGTCCGGTTGAAGGCGATGCGAGACGGACGTAGCGCAGCACTATGAACCCGCTCCACAGCAGTCACAGCAGAGACCGTACTCGATGACAACCTTCTTGATCTACAACAGCTGAGCGCAATGTGGTGTGCGGTGCGGTGCGGTACTAAGCAAGCTGACGTCATCGCGCCAAGTGCTATACACACGTTCACTATCGACTACTATCAGAAATATGTTTACAACACACTCAAAGGACTAAATTTTGATAAACATTTTGCATACATACTCGGATGCATGCATACACTATAATAACACAGCCGCATTATACTAGGGATGTGAAAGTACCCTATGTATCGATAACAAAATTACGACATACCGATAAGATTTTATAAGAATATTGTTGGCTTTAAAGTTCTAGTGTACTTTGCCTCGGCTAACTTAGTCTTAGTATTCCTTAATAAATATCATACTACGAATAGTACTTCTAATAACTAAGTGATATCTAATGCTCTAAATCTAAATCAAAACATCGATAAAATAATTATACGAGTATTTTGAAATAAAATAGGTACATTCACATAGACAAATCAATATTTATTAGAAACAAAAGTTCATGTTGGTAAGTAAACGAGTGCAATGTAACAACGATGTTATAGTACTTGCAAAAATTACCTCTAATTTTTTTTTCTAATTAGACAAGGCAATTTGATGTAGAAACTATATACATCCGATGACCTAATTATGCTATTTTTTATCTCATTATAGTATGATGATCTAGCAGCAGTTCTCTTGTAATCTTACACTTAAATAAACAAATAAAATATGTGACACATGATGCCTTACTTTGTTACCTACTGCTAATGCATAGAATAGTGAGTTGGGATTGCAGTGTTGTTGATAAAAAAATATAGTAAGTAATGTTTTGAAAAGGTACTGGATATTTACACGAAATCATATACATTATTGAATCATTAACAGTGTCATATAGTGGTTCTTTTAGATATCCTCCTATTCCTAATCTTATACGAAGGTTATAGTTTTAGTTTTAAGCTCAATTGAAAAAACTATTTATTAGTATGATGACGTCGCATTGACCTAAGTAAATTAATAAATGTAACAAATTAATTTTATCAATTGGATTTTCACAATACAACTTTTGTAGCATGTAGGTGTGATATCACACAATAAGTTAGATATGGACGAGCGGTCGCTAGTGCGCATGTATGTGCATGCATGCGTGTGTAGGTGTGTGAGCGCATATTAACGACGAGACTGTAGGCGGTACGGTGCTAACGCAACAGGAGCGGGGGCGGGGCGGGGGACGGTGAGTGCACAGCATCGCGTCGCTGTGGAAAGTTACGTGTGAACGTGCTGAGAACCAGGAAAAGACGCTACGTGAAGTTGTGAAGCGCAGGCTGTCCTACGTCGCCGCGCGCCCACCAAACACACTGCCTTTTTTCATTATATTTATTGATAATAATAAAACAATAATTGCACTTAGTACATACATAACTATAAAGTACACATTTAAATAAATCATTGTTAAAAAAATTGAAACGGTTTGGAATTTTTGTAAAATAAATTACAGATTATTATAACATAGATAAATCGTATCACTAAAGTGCGGTCGCGCGATGGCGGAGCGCGGCGCGCACGAGTCAATGGCAACTCCCAGAGGCGAGGACACGGTGCGCGGGGCCGGAGCGCGGCTATTACACGATCACATGCACAACACAACACAGCACAGCACAGTGGTGACGGGGCCACTCCACCCACTCGGCCGCTCTCGCCTCGCTGCGCAGCACCGTCTGGCACCGCGATTACAGCTTCTTTACTATATCAAACTTGGACTTGAGGTCCATGGGCACTTTCTTAGGGTCAAATTTTTTCTTAGCAGCGAGGTGTGCACGCATTTCTGCCGCCGTCATCTGGAGGTTGAGCCGCGGCGGGTCGGGTGGCGGACTGTCACGGGGAGGCTCGGCGGAGTCTGCGCGTGCGATTCGCTCTGGCGCGTCTAACTCCGGTACGGGGTCGCCGGGTGCCGGCGCGATCACTAGTAGCTCGGCGTCCTCACTCCGCTCCTTGATTCGCGCTACTACCTGTTTGTGTGTCTCTCCGGCGATACTATGCCCGTTCACCTCAAGGATGCGATCTCCGCGATGCAATCCGGCCGTCTCCGCCGGTGAACCGTCGTCCACTTTACCGATGTACTGGCCCGGTTTTCCTTTCTCGGCGTGCAGATTGAACCCGTATCCATCGAAGTCCGGAGTCTTCCGCACGTGGCAGAGCCGCGGCTCCGGGGCGACCAACCCGTTCGCAGACATCTCAGCGATCGGAAGACGCGCGCACCGATTCGCGCGTCGACACACACTGGCGCGCTAGGCGACCGTCGCGTCTCACCCGCGTGTCGACCCCGCGCCTCCCCGCTCTGCACTCCGTTCGCACCATCACCTGCCAACGCGTCCAGGTAAGCGGGGGGCGAGAGCACGCGGGGCAGGGTGGCCGGCCCCGGCGCGCGGAGGCCTCCAGTCCGCTACGCATCGCCGACAGAAGCGTGAGGTACCGTCGCGAGTGTAGTGATCAACAAGAACCACCTGGACTGGGAAACCCACCATAGGGTAAGTACGTAGTGAGGACTCAGAAGAAGGGTGTTAAGGAGAGTGCGTGGGCGCAATGCGCGCGGGATCGAGGCCGCGTCGTGTATGTTCCCGTATTGGTAATGTGTGCCGCATACCGCTTTGGGAAATCGAATTTCACAAAGTATGACTCTGGCGGGCCCCGATCTACGTGGTGTCTAGGCTCACCTGGTAGAATAGTAAGAGAACCTTCCGTGAACGATCACGTTCGTCAATATTCCTCATTCGGTTTCGCACGAGAGCATTCACAAAGAATGCGGTGACAGTGTAATCACTTCGTTAGGCAGTCACTAGATGGCGCCGTACCTGTATCTGTTTGGCGCGCGCCCTGCCGGCCACCGCCCTCAGCCGAATCCGTCTTCAACCTGCATACTAACTACCTTTACGATAGTGCTTCCGCTGACATATATGGATTATAAAACATCTAACAGGTGCTTGCGCATTCTGTCTCAAGCCCGACCACTGATAAGGCATACACGCTGCACGAGTAGAATGGTATTCGCATGAATGTTTGCTACAGCGATTGGACTGTGTGGTACAGGCTAAACCATATATATAATATACTTTGTGGTATGGAGGTCAGATTAGTACATAAATAGTGAAGCGTGGCATCACACAAGTTGCGTCGCTTAGTAACTGTCAATTGAAAAGTCAGAAATAGGTATCTAATAGCTGAATCGGTATTAAAGTGTTTGTAAGTTGTATTCTCGCGGGCAGGCACGCCCACCAGCTCCAAATAAATGATATACCGAGCATTAGCACAGCACTCAGTCTGACAGAACCTTGAAGCGTAGAGTTTGCGACTGCAAGAGTGCCACCGCCCGCAAACCTATTTCTGATGTAAAAAGCCAACTGAGATTTCTGAAGAAGTAATCTATTATGAACTGGACTCAAAATTACGATCTTCTTTCAAGTTGATTATAACATTACAGTGGAGAATATGCCTATTTGCAACATGAATCGATAAAAAAAATCAAAGCATCAGCCCTGTACCTCCAGTCTAACTGTCTTAAATATATAAAAGTACTAGAAGACGTCCGCAGCTCTGCACGCGATTTAAATAATATTTAAAGAAATGTAATATTTTAAGAAGACATAAATACAGAAATTCTCTTTCAAATACGTAATTGTAAATACGACGCGTGCATCACCTACTGTAAGTCAATTATACTATGCATATAATTTTCGCGCAAGTGTAAATAATAAATGAATAAAGGTCTATAATAAAATACGAACAAATAAAATATTAATTTTAATACAGTTAAATATGTTCACACTAACAATGCGCCGTATGGTGTTTACCATTAGCAACATATTTGGAACTTTAGTCCTCTATACAACACCCTCAGTGACAAGAAACTCCTAACGGCAATCTCATTATATTCATCTATTTATGTAAATCTGTCGTTATAGATATAGCGAATAGAGATAGAGAAGTTATATTTACTGTTTGCACCCATACAAAATGTAATCGCTTGCTTTCTATTCTAAACTTTTTAATTCTTTCCAGTTTACGATTTATCACAAACACATATAATTAATATTGAGTTTATCTTCGCCTATATTTGCTAGAAATATTACTTTATCCTATGGTAATATAGATTTAGACTATTCTAAATCTCATTGGTTTCTAAATAAATAAACGACTCTATATATTATTCTATTTAAATAATTTCTATTAAAATGCAATATTGGCGTTAGGTGGGAGACTGTAGTTGTGTACGTTGTCTTTGGTAATTTTTGTCCACTTCCACGAGCATTCCTTCAATTAGCCAGGTGTGTAGTTCCCGTTCATTACCATGCAGTATAGGATTCTCAAGAAATGGCGCAAACATATTAATCAATTTCATTATATGCAATTAATACATTTAAAATTTGTCGAAAGTAACATACACTTCATAAGTTATTTGTTGTCTGTTTCTTCTTTTAGTGTATAATAGTTAAAATAACGCTTATCAAAATTGACGCAATATTTCTTTATTCTTACTGAGTTATGTATACGCGAGCGCGGTACATAAGCCAAAATGCCTGCGAAATTCAAAGTACATACATATACACCAATAATATGTACATTTAAATTATATCTTATATAGTTGTTCCCTGTGACTTCGTTCACGTGGAATTTAGCAAAAATATGTCGATCAAAACGTGCGGGTGGGGCTCGCGCTTTACTGATCAATCCTTTTTTAGTTTAATATATTTTGCACAGATCCCTATTTTTTAAATATAATTAGCCTAAATTACTCCTTATAACATGAGCTATCTGTCAGTGAAAGTCCCGTCAAAGCGGGTTCAACCGTTTCAGAAATTACCTGAAACAAACAGACCAACAGATCTGGCATACAGACAAATTAAATGAAACGTTTTTTTTTTTGTAATACAGGTAATTGGTAAAAGTAACGTAACATAAGATATTTGAATAAACACTTACCAATTCAATGAACACAAAATAAACTTTGAAACATCTTCCTGACAGAAACTTACTACGTTACCATGGCAACGGTTACCATGTTAATGGTTAATATAGCAGCGGTTGCTTAGTATACATGGCTATTGGCAAAAATGTATTTAGGATGGGTTTTAACTAAAATCCTTAGTCTTAATGAGAGTCTACGTCGTAAAAGGATGTTTTACGTGGAAGAGAAAACGAAACCGACCTTTGGCAACTAATTCTTAATTTCTACAACTGAATGAAAGAGAATATACGCACAATGGGAAAATGTTGTTTATCATAAGAAATTACTTATAACCTTTTTCAATGTCGTATAAAATATGTGAAATGAAAATAAATGAAAATACTCTGCTAAGAAATTCAAAAAAAGAAATATAATACTATATTCGGTACCTACTGAAATGTTTTTTATGAATATTTCGTAGTATAGCTTTAATGAATATTCCATTTATTACTTAAATGCAATTTGAAACTGTACATTAATAACTTTACCGTTAGCATTGTAAAGTTACGCAATGGAAACTGCTTAAAAATTCTTGAATATCATTAAGGTGATATTTTAAGTTAATTAAGAATTACATGGAAACTAAACAGCTTAACGAAGAGTACGTTTTCTAAAAAATCTACGAAGCAAATTTGTAATTACCACTAATTCAAGTCTTAACGAGAAGCAAATGTATATATGCGTTTTAATTTAAAAAGTAACTGGAATGATTATTATTATCATGCCTCATAGTTTTAATTCGAAAATAATGGAATTAATATATATTCGTAATAAATGAATACTTATTTATAACAGTTGATAAGTAGTCCATAAAATGAAGTGTTAAGCAGTCACTCACAGTTGTATTATAGTTAGTTGTATGTAGTAGTTGTATTATAAGCGACGATGGAACACAGTCACAGAAGACTAGTGCGATGCGAAAATAATCTACTGTTAATAAACATTACTATGTATAGTCAAATAATCATTAATATGTAAAAAAGAAACATCAAATATAGACATATTTCATGAATGTAGTAGATTCTTTAAGGCGAAGGTGATAAAAAGCATTATTAAGCATTCTTTAAAGGCAAATTCTTTAATCATAAACATATTCGTTCTCACATATAATATACATTTGTGTTATCATTTGTTTTTCGTGCGACAGTAACAAAAGCGTTATGTATTTTTTATTTTATGTGATTGTAGTGGTGTGTGTGTAGTTATTATTTTCTATTTAAATTTTTATTACAAATTTTATTTGTCCACTTATATGTTATTGTAATTTAGTTATAAATTAGATGTTTGTTATTTTACTTTATATATAAAAGTTTGGGTTAGTCAATTGATTAAAAATGTATATTATACTAAAATCGTTATTGGCGAAACTAACATTTAACTTGTACTTTTTGTTTTTTAAAATGTATAGCTGTAGATTTCTTTGAAATAAATAAATATATAATGAAACATTCCAAAGGGCAGAGCTAAGCTATAATTAACAAATTTTATACTACACATATCTACTCAATTTATTAAACTTTCGATGACATTAATTGCGTTACCCGCTATTACCAGATAACAATGAGTCTGAATGCACGATGAATTGCAAACAAATCTCTTCCGATACGGCATTCATATGTATAAAGGTGTTGCGATTATTTTCTACTGCTAGATGTGCTGATCAAAGTCCAGTGTCATCTTATCATATTCTTGTAAAAAGGGGGAGGAAATAAAGACTTATGATGTACTTCCCATTTGCATGCGCAATACAGTCAAAAATATCGAATGAAATCCATAGTTCATCTAACGCAGTCTACTCATCAATAATTGTCACTGAAAAGATGATAAACTATGCAGGAATTCGATCTAAGGAAATTATAACGTGCCAACATCATTCACTATCATGGATGTCTGTACAATAAACACTCTTCGATACGCAATACATACGTACAATATTTGAAATAATAGAGTATAAATTAAAACAGACAGGTAAAAAAAAAAATCAGTAAATATGTACGTAGACGACGTGACACCGTAGTTCCTTGATCGTGTACATGAGTCACGGACTTCATTTGCACTCTCAGCGCACTTCGTAACGGACTAATTGATATCCATTGTATCCATTGGGTTTATAGTAACGGAAAGCGTCCACTAGTTCCGATAGCGAGTGCGCCCGCGCGCATTACTACGCAATCGTCACGGTCCGTGCCTGTGAAGCTACTACAGAAGACATTTACTGAGTGCTTAGAGTTTAAAAAACCGGACGCGAAATACAGTCAACGTTACCTCATCATAAGACGACATGAGAACACTCACTATACTAGGCGCTACACGTAAAGCCTACCGTTTCTTAAAGTAAAATCTCTTTACGATAAATACGCAAAGGAAGGATTTATACGTTGTTTGTTATTCTTACAAATAAGTTATTTTGGCTGGGTATTGAAAAAAAAAATGCAAAGGAACTTACTTATTATCTACACTGTAAACAAGTTAAAATAAGATGAGCCAAATTATAGAGGGCCAAAGAATATTTCTGTGGAAAATCACTTGTAGGGGAATGAATATGTGAAAGATATGAAGCCCGAAGTTTGGTAAAAAAGATTTTATAAATCATTGTAAAATGATTAAGAAAGCCGTTCCATGTGTTTGAGCGGCTGTAGAACGTTCATTATTGTTCTTAACCATGTGTTGTACACAGCGCAAAAAACTATATTCACGATAGAAATTAATTAATTTTCATAAACAACGCAATGGATTTTGATACGGTTTTGACTATCGTTCACAGAATTTCTTTTGCATTATCACTACACATTATAAATTAAAGTCGTCCGCCGCGTCTGTCTGTCTGTATGTCGGCAATAAACTCGAAAACTATTGAACGGATTGTAATGTAGTTTTCACCATTAGATAGAGTAATACATGAAGATGGTTTAGGTATATCATTTATCAACGTTTTGTGTAAACTTGTTGAAATATAACGATAATTGTGCAGTGTTGGAAAAAATCAAGCCGCTTGGGAGCTTTCATCGAAAACGCTGCCTAATTCTTTTGGGATATTAAAAAACAATGCACAGTGAGATATTCCTCTTTTATAGATCTACAAAAAAGTCTACGATGGCATATACCTATCTTTTAAGGATAGCTTACTATACCCATCTATCTTTTAAAAATGGTCACATAAACTGAAGTAATTAGAAGGGTATTTAAACGGGTACAGTATTAATCCTTATCAAATTGAATACATTAGTTACCTTAAGCATTTCATGCATATAAATATAATATATTTTTTATTAACAGGGCGGGAGAACGTCTGCCGGGCCTGTTAGTATATATAATTTAGAAATCAGTGTACTAAATTTTATGTTGTATCCTAAAATTCGACTAACTGTGCGTCACTATTAACAATAAAGAACAGCAATTTACTTCTTCAAACAAAGTTATCAATTAGTACGAAACTTTATGAGCGGACAAACGTCAAAACACCTATCATAGCGTGCCGCTATAATAGCACAAATTCGGCATAGGAAAAAAAGGTATGAGCATCAGCTAGAGGCGTGTCGCCCGCAGGCGAGCGCTATTATTCATTTAATTGCAAGTGATTTTACGATATCTGCTAATGCGACCATTTAATATATTCACCAAAATGTACGTAATTCAAATATTATAATTTAATTTAAATTTTATATAACTTAAAAAATGTCCCTTGAATGATTGAGCTCTTCATAGTGTGTAGCCCTCTCCCTCACCTCTTCTTCGCGCCGCTTATATCGTTATAGGTGAATGTCATACGCGACATCGAAAAATACTAAAAGGCATTAAGATGTATTTAAAAATTATATGTATAGCATACGCATGCGCACACATACACATAGACTTGTATAAACATACAAATGCGCGACGCGCTGCGCTGGTTCATGTCGTAGTGAATAAGCCAGTCCCTGTGAACAAGTATCGCAATGATAATATGATATTTAAGCGTCGCGTCATGTCACGTACACGGCCCCGTCCAGCAATGTTATGGGGATACATAGTATCGGTTATCGTCGAGCTCGTTCCGGTCGGGAGTGAGGGAGGTGCGGGCGCGGGGGCGGACGCGCATGCCTCGGTGATTTTATTTATTCATATAAATATTTTATTTCCATGGGAATACATAAACGGTGAAAGTTATGTAATCCACAACAATGAATGAATGTTGGAATGAAATGGCAACATGTATAAAGAACGTGGCAAGGGATGTCTTTGGTGAAACGAAAGGAGGAGGAAATTTAGACAAGGACACTCGGTGGAGGAACGAAGAGGTTCAAAAGGCATTGAAAAAAAAGAAAACAGAGAGGTGTTCGAGCGGCTACTGTCGATCGTACGCTCTTTTCAGAGCGACGGTGCACCTCCATTAGTGCACCATTTAAACCGCACTTTTCGGTGCGAAGCCGTGCACACTGTTTGCAGTGCGTCGAGTCGCCGTGCTACGCGTCGTGCTTCGTGCTGCGCTTCGAGAGTCGTGCAGCGCGTCGTGTGCCGTGCAGAGCGTCGTTCTTCGCGCCGCGCCGTGTGCAGTTTTGAAGAGAAGATTCGCGTTCGCGTCGCGTCGCGTTTTCCCATTGGCCCGGACACGGATTGTCCGTTAGATTTGAATTAGGCGCACCCCCCTGCCCCTCAGGTAGGGAGGTTAGTCATGTCTACCCCCGCGACCCCGCGTGCCCATCCGGCCCTTCCGGCCGTTGATGATACCGTCCACCTCGAAGAACTGTTACGCTTCCACATGTTCGTCGAAAAGGAAGACCCGCAACTCGTCTCGGAATACAACAGACTCCGGAAAGTCTACGCGCGCAATCCTGCCGGTAAGATACCGCGTTGTTTCTCCGCGAACCCTTTCGCGAATCTCCCGGACGACCCGTTCACGAGGCTCTCGGAATTCGATTCCGATGACGACTCTGATATGGACTACGATACTGTCCCCGCGACCGCGCCCGCGACGGAAACCACGGCCGCGACCGTGCCTGCGGCCGCGACCACGCCCGCCGACGACGACGGTTTCACAACCGTCACGCGCCGCGGTAAACGCCCACGCGCCGCGATTCAGACCGATAGCGACTCGGCTGCGGGACGTCCAATCCCAAAGCAGTCCAATATAGGTGGCGCTCGGGTACCCCGAGCCTCTCCCACGCCCTCTGCCGCGAATTCGGCTAAAGCCTCGGCTGCGGAACCCGCGGTCGCAGCTAAGAAGCCACGCCTACCGCCTCCCGTCACCTTCCGTGACAAAGCCCGTTGGGTAGAGATTTCTGAAGACCTTAAGTCGAAGGAAATCGTCTACAAGTCCGCCGTCAACACTGTTGCCAGCATTTCTATTCGTGTTTCGACCCCCGATGAGCATCGCAAGCTCACCAAATATTTCAGGGAGCGTCAGCTCCCTTTCTTCACCCACGCGCTCGAGGAAGAGCGCCACCTCCGTGTCGTCATTCGGGGAGTTCCCTCTGAACTCACCGAATACGACATCTGCGATTGCCTGAACGGTCAGGACTTCCCAGTCCGGAGCGTGCAGCCCATGCACCACCCCCGTACGAAGGCCCCCTTCAACCTGGTGTTGGTCACTCTGGACCGCACCTTGGAAGGCAAGGCTATTTTCAGCCTCAACTCAGTTTGCGGCCTGTCGCCTGTCTTCGTCGAGCTTCCTCGCAAGTCCCAGGTACCCTCGCAGTGTCACAACTGCCAGGTGTACGGTCATTCCGCCCGACACTGCCACCTGCGTCCCAGGTGTGTCAAGTGTCTCGGGGATCATTCCACTAAGGAGTGCCCCCGCACTCCCGAATCCGTCGAGCCTCCGAGCTGCGTCCTCTGCGGGCAAACGGGTCATACCGCGAACTATCGCGGGTGTCCCCGTGCGCCTCGCTCAACCTATCACCGTCGCGGCGGTCGTGCGACCCGGTCCAGGGCGCACGGCCCGCCGACTCGGACGAATCGGCCTCCGCCTCCGCCCATACAAAGCCAGAAGGCTTTCCCCGATCTGCCGGGCACCTCCAGTGCGCCGGCAGCATCCGCTCCTGCGCCGAGCGCGCTCTCCTGGCGCGTAAGGCCTTCCCCGCCAGCTCCCTCGGCTCCTAAAGCCAAGCCCCAGCCCCCAAAGGCTCTGTCCACTCCTGCGCCACCTATCGCGGTTTCAGCATCGACCTCCGGTATAGACTGGATAGCTCGCTTACTTTTGGTACACGATGTACAAGAGATAATCGCATTTAACGCGTTAGTTAATAGTACGTCTGAGCTCGGGCTCTTAAACGCTATCTCCGCTTTCCCGGCCGTCGCGACCACGGTACAGCAACTAACCCGCGCCGCGCATAAATAAATTCGCGTAAATCAAAATATCAGATCGAACCCGCGTGTTCATACATAATAGACCGATACATTAGGATTTGTTACGTAATTATTTAGTTAAATCGGCATCGTGCCGTTGTACTTCTTTTTTTAGCTCGATTCCCTCTCAAAAGATGAGTGTTTGCGCCCACGCCCGCGACTCTCTCTGCTCACGCCTCCGTGAGCGGGGGGTGAAGATTCGATCCCGCACACTCGTCGCGATTTTTCTTGTAACTGCTCGAGCCTAGGTAGTCCCTCGGTGTGGAGCCCTCGAGTATGTTACTCGCGCGAATACAGTGATTTACACATGTTCTACACTTACACGATCACCCCACACTCTTGCACATCTAGGCACTCAGTGGTGGGCTGTTTTTTTGCCCTTTTCGGACTGAAATAGGTCACATAACACAGTAGTCAGATACCAAATACACATATACATTCGTGAAACATGCATGGTCACACATGCATTTTTCACGAATTCATATATGAGTATTGTATGGATAGATAGCTTAGCTAGCTTAGTTAGTTCGGGAATCCGGCGACAGCTCAAGCCGAGGTGCACCGAGTGCCCTTGAGATGTTTCGCCAAAAAAACAATCGGGTGAGTGCCCTAAGCGCTCCCCTTAGTAGTCCGGTGGAACTGTGAAGGCCTAATAAGCCGGCAGTGTAGGTCAGTTCGAAAAAAAAAAGAAAAAAAAAAAAAAAAAAAAAAAAAAAAAAAGAAAACAGAGTGCCAGTTTCCCTCTAGGTTAAGTGTGACTTACCATCTTAGAACACATCATCATTTAATATCAGATGAGACTGTGGTCAAAATTACCTATAAAGTATTTAAAAAAAAACCTGTTACAAATTTCGATACCTTGGTTCGTTGATCCAACACGACGGTGGAATAGACAAGGATTTGAGGAATGGGATAAATGCAGTATGGATGAATTGGCGAAAGGTGTCTGGGGTAGTTTGTGACCCACAAATGCCAATGAAAGTCATGTAACAAAAAAAAGTTTCCGAGTTTGAAAATGGACGGATATAGGAGAGTAGAAGAAGACCGAATATGTTGTGGATGGATTGTGTGAAAAATGATATATGTATAAAAAGTGTGAATACAGGGATGACCCTGACAGGGGATAGTGAAAAAGGAAAACATGTTGTGCCGACCCTACTTAGGTGGGATAAAGGTAAGATAACGATGATGATGATGGGAATACTTAACAATCGAATTGAATTTAACATTATCTCTATCTTCTTCAAACTCTAAGCACAATAATATAGAATGTAATCAAGTCACGTTATGGTAAAGTAGTAGCCAACTTACTAAAACTTTCTAGAGAGTTTTTGAGGTGACTTGAAATTCACGTTCCGTGCTATTATTTCGTATTCATATCACTTGTAGGCTTTTACTTATTACTTATCTATAAGAGATATAGTCCGAGCCCGTTGCCGAGACTAAGTTTAACGAGATAACGAGTCTCTTAACCTCATTTAGATCTCGGAATTAAGATCCGATAAGAAGCATTAAGACCTTCAGAAAGATAACTAGACAATTAAAAGAAAAGTATGTTTTACTCTATGGAAATATACAGATTACTTTACTTATAAATAATCTTATAACAAAGAGAATCCTACATCAATTAAGTTTCCATGATAATGATATAAATTGTACCGGTTAAAATGTTTTAAAATGTATTTGGAAACAAAAAATAATATTAGTTATATAGTGAATAAATGCGTACATTATTATAATTTTGTATAAAAATAATAGAGGAAAAGGTAACGAAGTAAACATTTATTACTACTTAATTACATTACTATTTATATTATCATATTTGGTTATGTTTATTTTGTTTTCATTAATTAATAATAGTATTATTGTGTTTGAACGTCATTGAAGTATCAATTATATACTACTAGCAGAACCGACGGATATTGTCCTGCCCTGATAATAAAAAATATATACTTATGTGCATCAAATGCTTAACAAATGTGCCTAAATTGATAAGGAATGATACTGTATCCATCTAAATATCCTTCTAATTACCTACTTCATTTTATGTGACCATTTTTTGGAAGATAGTTGAGTATATATAATAAGTTAACGTTTAAAGATAGGCATATACCATCATAAACTTTTTTTTAGATCTATAAAAGAGGAATATCTTACTATGCATCGTTTTGTTATATCTCAAAAGAATTAGGCAGCGTTTTCGATTAAAGCTACCAGGCAGCTTGCCTTTTTCTAACACTTCCAACAGTTATATTTCAACCGATTTACACAGAACCTTGACAAATGATATACCTAAACCTTCCTCATGTATTACTCTGGTGAACACTGCATTACAATCCGTTCAGTGGTTTTTGAGTTTATCGCGAACAGACAAACAGACAGACAGGCGCGGCAGACGACTTTGTTTTATAATAAGTAGTGATAGTGATTATGACAAGTTGTTGACGACATAACTTTTCGCTCAAAGACAACAGTGTTTTAAAAAATGTTTTTAGCCATATTTCTACTCTGTCACATTTTAATACGGCCAACACAATATATTTTTCCCTTGTTATTGGTACCTGAGATTCGGTTTAGCTTTTTATTGACAGCTGCCTCACTGACGTTAATCCTTCGTAAAATCTCTTTTTTGTATCTGACCGATAATAGCTAAGTAGGCACTATTATCACTTTTAAGGCATTCCATTACAAACCTTGCAAGAATTATATTATACAAGCTTATAATATTATAACGAGACATTCATATTTAATGCTTCGTACGTTTTGAAGTCAATAGAACATCAACAGATCCTCCCGTCATCTCATTTCACCACGAATATTCAGTAAAAGTAACATTCTATTTTCTATCAATTATGACAACAATAATATTCATTATAGAGATTATTATATAATATATAACGATTTTTATATATTCGTTGAAAGTTGACAGTTAACATAGAAGTACCCAACATATTCTGACCGAACATCAGGCACCTTAACAAAGTTCGCGTAAAAGATAATAAGTCGATTAAATTATTAAGCATAAAAATAGCAGTTGACCTTTTTGAAGTAAAAATAGAGAATACTTCTTTTGGCGCGTTAGGGAAAAATGACGAGAGTAAATTTTTACGATGCGCGCTGACACCGTCACGAAAAGTCGACACCATGAAGTTACCTATAGTCAACATTTTAGTTTTTTTCTAGTAATGTACGAGAAGTTTTTGAAACATACAATAATTTATGTACCTTAAGTATATAATAGTCATTATTAGGTTACTTGGACGCCGTTTTGCTCGTATCTATTTGTATTTCGCAAACAGTACAACATGCCTGTTATAGTCCAAGATGGCCACCGTTATAATGACTAAATTTATAAGGCTCAGTATTTATAAGTTATATTATTTTAAGAACTATATTTACCAATTTATTAGCTAGCATAAACTTAAACATTTTGTAGTACTGGATAAAACAAGTCGAAGTGAATTCCTTAAAGCTAAACCGGCAAGACTGCTACTTGGTTGTTTCACGGAGAAGTGTAACAGGTTTCATTTTAACGAGAACTGAGATTATACAAGGTATTAGATATTTTTAAACTCCGGTTAGTTAACTGATGCCGCGAATGTTTAGTGTGTGAACGAATAATGATTGAACAGAGATTGAAACAGCTAATTAATTCTATGATCATGATTAAAGTAATTAATATAGATTAGTTTTTATAGTAAAATTATGTTATGGAAGGGTTTAAGATTGTTGAATAGTAATTTAATTAAATAATTTAATTCATCAACACGATGAATACTCAAGAGATCTCGTGTCACCCCAACAAAAGCGGTGAATGTACACCGTGGGGTTTTAGTGAGTAGGAGTCTCACACTACCCACCCTCTCCCACGGGAGGGTGGCGTGGCCATGATGGATTTCCCCACGTAAAAAAAAGGGTTTAAGATTGTTAATACAAATTTTCGATATATGAATTATAATAATATATATATATACTGGTAAGGCAATAGATTGTAGACTCAGGTCTTCATATTTGCAGGTGAGATCATCCGCAATGGAAATTGGTTTTGGTTAGATGGTAATTCAAAAACGTCGTGAAGAGTTTAATTTATTTGTGGTCTGATAACTGGAGTTAATTTGAAGTCACTTATGATATTTAACGGTAAGGTGATTAGCACTCGACTCTGTGTTTTATTATATTTGTATATAATATTTCGTATAATTTATGTTGCCCACTAACTTGCGGACATATTTGAAGAGCAGCTGACAAGCAATGAACGAGTCTAAATTATTATTTTTATTTTTAAGACAGTGTTAGTCAACATACATACAGCATATGGTGCGCAAACGCATGTGTCATGCTCGGTTGCTGATACCACGCGTAGGTGATCACACCAGCGTATGAATCCCGACTCGGCCTCGCTTAATATAGTAGAGATCGTTAGAGGTACACTTTCTCTCGGGTCGAGGCCACACCGCGCTATTGAAGGGCCCACTTACCAGCTTGTGAAAACTTTATTTGAAATTCAACGAGCGCCTGTGCTTTGAGGCCGCGCCGCTTCGCGCCTTCTCACTTTCCATCAAACGAGATTCCAAGCGGACGCGACGTGTGTAGTACTTGCCTCAACACGACACATTGCTTACATTCCTAGTTACATTAGGAAGAACATGAAGCGCAACAACCAATATCCTCCGCTCTAACCCATGTTCGACCCTCTCTCGGACCCGTTACCATAACCCTATCTCGGATGTATCTTAATATGTATTGGTACATAATTAAAGCGCACTGAGAGGGGAAGGAAGGGGGGTGGGAAGCTAACGAAGCATAGCAAAATGCACACGCACTAGTGAAACTTTTAATTGTCGCTTGAAGTAACTTCCCAACAGGTTAACGAAATTAACAAGTAATATATCCATTGCTCAACTTATTGAACATAACAACATTGAGAAACACATTAACAATGTTGTTGTATTCAAAAACTTTGGCTATAAAATGTTGGAAATACTTTTTAGCTTAATATGGTACTAAATAAAAAAAAGAGATACCGAATGATCACTACTAGCAGAATTGGTACCATAATAAGGGATATAACCACATGTTATTCTACAGATATCTGTATCATAGATGAAAGCCATGTAACTAAAACAGTTTTAAATATGGTCGTGAATAGATATAGCAATAGAGGAAGTCCGAAGAAGGTATGGAGTGATTATGTGAAAAATAATATGTGTATAAAAGGTGTAAATACTGAGTCTGTTAGGGGAGAATGGAAAAGGAAAACATGTTGTGTCGATCCTACTCAGGTGGGATAAGGGTAAGAAGGTGATGATGATGATGATAGTTGTAGGGAATTAAAGGATCTACAAAAAAGATCCGATATGATTTATTGCTTTGTCCACTCGTTTAAAAGTTATTCGAGGTTACAAAATAATAAATGATGACTTTTACAATTTATTCATAATACTCTATCACAAAATAATGAATCAAAAACATGTAATATGTTTTGTGACTTTTCTCGTTTTTATCCCACTAATTCATAGAGAAAAACCTATGTTTTTTTAGCACGATTCAAATAATTAGGGTTGATATGTAATTTTAAAGTAGTTGGAAATAATTGTGAAGATTTTTAATTTTATTATTTTGAACATATTCTGTTATTAGTTGTTTAATATTAAGTTATTACTATTTCTATATTTTACCGCTACAATTACTACATAGTTGTCGATTTAAACTCTCCACCTTTCTGGCATTATTTACATGTAAATAATAATACTTTAGATTGCGTTCATTTTGTTCAACTTTATTGTCTGTGCCAGATTTTAAGCAGTTTGATTTCTATTCAATGATTATGTCGGAGTATAGTAAAGTTTACTGTTTTAGTTTATCACTTCTAGCAAATTGTTGAATCTTTTTGCTGTTGCTTAAAAATAAATTACAAGCATATATTTTTAATTAATATTTCCAACCCGAATATTTTTCGCCATAATTTACGTACTGTTAATAATGTAATTTATGTAATTTATTCTGGCATAAAGTATGAAAAAATTGTAAAAATCATCATTTATCATTTGATGTTAAGCTTTGACTTGGAACAACATTTTCGACGAACGTTAAACGAATCGACTTAGCAAGAAATCATATCAGATCTTTTTTTGTAGATCGTTTAATTCTCTACAGGTATATGTTTTCAATTTCACTCGACGATAATTCGTTCGAGCGCATTAAAATACCACATTAAAAAAAACCCGTGTTATTTAAATGGAAAATTAAAAACCATGATGTGTCACCTCTTACTATATAATAGTAGTCCGGTGAATTTGTAGAGGCCAAAAGTGCGAGCAGGGTGTGTTAGTTTGAAATTGATTTGACGACTGGAAATTGTAACTAAAAAAAAAAACCAAATTAAAAGCTTCTTTTAGCTACCCTAATGTTTATATACAGATCAATATAACTCACTATCTTATTTTACTAAATACCCTGATATACTTTGTTAATAAATACCGTATTCCTAAATTACAAAAATGAATACAATATATCTGTTTCAATAATACCGTACTTGGACAGAAATCACTGATAAGTACAATAAAAGTAATGTTGCGGGAGTCCCGATACAATGTGCTCTAACACGTCCCTGGAAAAGACATCAACGCGTAGCGTTGTTCTCACGTATTTCATCCCTACAGACAACGGGAATAAACTACACCCGTGCACTCATAATTACACCGGTCAGGGCATTCCATTCTATAATCCACGCCTGTTTGCATAACTCCGAGCTTAAGTACTTACTAACTACTTAGTCACAAGTCTTACCGAATAACATTATCTACTGCATTCTTTATGAAACATTCTGTGTCATTGCCTTACATATATAGAACTACATTTCAAATCCACGAATAAGTCTTTTTAATCATTCATTTCGAAAATATTATTCCGCCAAAACATTGAAATATGAGTTACATTGATTTTTGCCTAGATGATATCTTTGCCTACACCTGGAAGATAATGTGCGTGGCGAATCTATATAGGATCCTCCTTCGTTTACAATCATCAGCTGTAACCGCTGTAGAAATATGTGACTGAACGCGTGCGTGGCTGTGACCTCGCCTCCCCTCCCCCTCCACTCCTACACACAGTATCTCATTAGCCATCAGTGATTATATCTAATTATGAAACATTGTATTTTAGTAATTCAACTGCGTAGGTACTATTTTATCGTTAGTTAGCCTATAATAATAAACATACAACATTACACAATTTTTATAATATAATCCGCTAGAATCTCGTCGCGGCCCGGCCCGCCGCACCAAGCACCCACCGCTTTCTGGGGCCAGTCTGCATACTATAATAACATTACCACGACAAATTAATACTTAGAAGTGATCGTATAAACGTGATTCATCGCATGGTACTTTGTAGAATGAATAGAAATACTTTAGCTATAGCATCACGTCACGTGACGTCACGAAACAGAACAACACTAGCAAAGTTCAAACCTAACATACTAACAGACAACAATATCGACTGACGAATAATTCTTGAGGTTACAGCTAGTCGTTAACGAATTCATTCAACGGCGTTCAACTGTCTCGTTCACACGAGCGTCACGGCTAACGTGTGCGACAGGGACGGTGTAAAACCGCAACGGATCTAGGGCATTCGTTTTATACAGTAAGTATGCGAACCTTCGTTAGTGAAATAATAACCCGTTAGATCATGATCTCAATTATAATTAGATGTGAAGAGTTCGTCTATACAACGTTTGGATTACTGTATTGTAGCTGAAATCGGAGCTAGTAAGCCTACGTTAAATATCAACTGGAATGACAGAGCTTGTAAAAAATGTTATGACGCAACTATATTACACGTTCTGTCGGTACCTACATATGATGTGTAGCGCGGACATGTACACACATCGACATATTGCACTGTCTATGTTTACATTACATTTTAATAAACTTGTTTTTTTTTTACAATCGACGTTTTTTTTATTGAACTGACTTACACTGTTAGCCTGGCAAGGCCGCTACAGTTCCACCGGACTACTAAGGGGTGCGCTTAAGGTACTCACCCGATTTGTTTAGGCGAACAGCGCAAGGGCACTCGGTGCGCCTCGGCTTAAACTGTCGCCGAGTGTCTCGATCTGACTAAGCTAAGTTATCTATCCATTTCATACACATATGAATTCGTGAAAAATGCATGTATGACTATGCACGTTTCACGAACGTATATGTGTATTTTGCATCTGACTACTATGTTGTGTGACCTATTTCAGTCCGAAAAGGACAAAAAAAAAGCCCACCACTATGTGTACGTAGGTGTGCACGTGTGTGGGGTGATCTGTGTAAATGAACAACTAGACGGCGTACTAACATTAATCGTTGTTAATATATAAATATTTTTATGTAAAAATATATATTAGGATGTAAAATAAAAACGTAGCGGATCTGTAAAGCGCCTATTGCTGGGATAACACCTTGTCCAAAGAGAATGCTCCGGACAACCAACGTTTATTCCTTGAATATTAACAACTTATAACTTTAAGAAAATAATCGCTTCTTATATATTTTATTATTTTAAATCACACGCCAAGTTTCTAATAATGATGTAAAAAAGATATTTAGGGAGAAGCGTTGGCAGTGTGTTCAGACACATCGTCGAAGAACGTAGGTTCGAATCCTAGCAACTGAGTCGGAGCTTCCGATGAAGGAAAATATCGTGATGAAACCATAGCATGGTGGTAGGGCTTTTTCTAAGTCCGCCTAGCTAGCTACTACCCTCAAGTTGTAAATCTGTCGCCAAGCACCTGTTGGTGTGTTCCGGCAGCTGCACTTTGAGAGCCAGTCTCCCTCTAGGTTTAGCGTAACTACCACCTTAAACCACATCATTATTTAACATCAGATTAGATTGTGGTCAAACGCGCACCTATCAAGTATTAAAAAAGAATTAACAGAAACAATTAAAAAATGTGTAGTTCACTTTAAAAATAATGAACTAAAACTGGTGACAATATAATATCATGTATGTATTTAAAAAAATATCATAACAATTGTTTTCCTAGTAATTTTCATTTAAATCTTGTTTCAACATAGCTTACCATATAATGTTTATGGAGAAATTTATCGATAATAAATAAATTTTTGCTGAGTTGCTGAGTTACCGATTCACCTCGTGCGACTCTCACGCTTGTTTCATTACCCTGTAACTCATTTATGTAAACATTTCATAGGTATCGGTCATTGTGTCGCAATATTAGTCAAATATCAAGTTTGAATTCCAAGTCCACGACGTATACTCGTATATTTGCACAGTTGAAATCGCGTCGGATCAGAAAGTGCGCATAAAGTGTTCTGCATGTACTCGTCACGTTGTTATGGTGTGATTTGAATATAGCTAAAGCATTATATTCAAGAATCATGTGAACTCATTTGCGAAAAGGATGGAGATATGCTCACCGCACTGCGTACTCCTCCTTCATCAATATAAAGAGCGTTTCGAGCCAGGATATTGTGAAATTGATTCATTGTGAACATTTTTACACAACATCAACTCAATGGTTGTAGCTCATAATGAAGACTATAAAGCTAAGAGAATTCCACTCGCACGTGTCCCCGTTAGAATGTCTCGCAGGTAGTGATCTTGGTGAGAGCGGCGGGCTATTTTATTTGTTTTGACGTGTTTATCGAACTTCGTGGATATTATTCTTACAAGGTTGAATCGAAATGTATTATTGAAGCGTTACTCACCTTATGCCTATGTTTATGCAAAGGCTTAAAATGTTACGTAACTAAAATGGAATATTTTTGTCTTTACAGAATTGGAGACGTGAAGCGAAAACGTGATCACATTAGGGGTTGTGATGTACAAAGTGGCGTAAAGATAGGACCTGCGAGAGATGGCGCTGCGGAGCGCGGGGAGTGGTACGTCACGGTCGCGGGGAGAAGCGCAGCGTACGCTCGATGAGTTCGAAGAGATCGCTGGACTTCGGGGTGGAGGTGGCGGTGGTGGAGGAGGTGACGAGGGAGAAGGCGAACGTGCACTGTACGTGCTGGAGCACTTGGCCACATTCACCGTGACTCGGGAGACTGGTATCGTGTACCCCGCCGATGGCATGAGACGCCTGCTGCAACTCGAGAAGTCAAATGGTAAATGATAAGCTCAACATTTTTTTTAATATATAAGTCATCACTCGATGCCTAGATATAGGTACTCGCGTCCACCATAGTTAACAATAGGTTATAAATTTATGACTTGCTAAATAACAAAGAACCGTCTCCGATTGTTTCAGGCATATGGAGTCAGAAGATGCAGCTGTGTCTGGAGGGCCAGTGGGTGCTCGTAATGGATTATGAAACTGGGGTAAATTTCCTTATCAATTTTTTCCCAAGAAATGATATATTACATCGGTAATTTCTCTCGGTCGACCAAAACCAGTAGCCTATTTATTGTGACGCTGAAAGTTTTAAGCTCTGTAACAGTTGTAGACTATTTACTATTTCTAAATCTTTGGATCCGCGTATATATAGGTAGTAAACTCTGATAACATAAGACATTGCTTCAGTCAATAATGGAGCGGTTCCCGGCGACATGGGTGCACTCGCCAACTGCGTTCACGTCTCCCGAGCCGGCCGAGCTCTATAACAACGTGCTTGCGTTCGTTGTGGGCGCACCTGCGCCGCCCTCCTCAGCGCCGCACACCGCACCGGGTGAAACGCCACGCCGGGAGCTGCACATTTTCCAGTGCCATGACGTCAGCGCGCAGACCCTTGTCGAAGAGCTTAACGCACTCAAGTGAGTCGCCCTCTTTACGTACATTTTGCACACTAAATACAATTTCGAATATACACTTACAAGCTAAAAGTATAACATATACAGTAATAAAAGGCGTGAAGAACAAGTGGCGTCCCGAAGGTCACACGTGACGTAAACAAACAGTCTGAAGAATATGTTAGCAAAATAAGTAGCCGTATCGTTACGTCCACAGATAATGAAAATATGTTTGTCAGTTTAGATGTACTAGTTTCTGTATACCAAAATAAAAAAATGCTTTATTCAATTTCGGCCCTAAGAAAGCTCTCATGAACGTCAAAATTTCCACCTCTCCAAAACCAACACAGGTTCGATGATTCCAAATGTAGCAATGTTGTTATTCAGAGATATTGTCGGTATCTTCGCTATTATATAGCTTCATTGCATCGCTTTCCGAATTTTGATCATACTCGTTAGTATATCCTTAGTTAAACAGGGGTGGAATGTTCTAGAATAATATTATTTACTAATAATACACGACACGGGACAATGAAGATGTAGACGTTTTTTATGTGACGTAACAATATAATATTCATAGTGCTGCGTTGATTGTCGTGTCGTGTCTATACGAGTATATATTGAAAGAATAGTTTATCGCGTTAACGCTAAAAGCACTTCAAGGGTGGAATTACTGTAAACATTGCGAAATAAGTCGTTGGTGTGCGACACGCTGCAGCAGCACGGCGACGACGCGACGTGACGGTACGCGGTGAGGGGCATATATATACTGAATATTTGTGAGATAAATCCGGCATGACACACCGGCACGTTCAATGTAATCTTATCTATAGTTGTAGTAATATTGTATCAGATGTGTGTACCAACAGTTTACATTTTACTAGACAACACTTTATATATTACTAAGGTTTTTTTTATTAACCTCGGTCCCAGATATTTTTATTTATATTTATAAATAATCGCGTTACCTGCCGACACACATAACCGTGTGAGATACCTATATTTCGTAATAGTATATGAAGCACCTATTAGAACAAGACGCAAGGTTGCGTAGTGTATGTAAGCTTCTCTTAAGATGTGAGCACGTCAGTTATCTAATCAGAGATAATGTCGAGTGCGAGTTGAGAGGAGAAACGAGAAACAATGCAGTGCATTGCGGTGTATCTCCCAGACAGGTTGCAATGTCGGCATGATGTACGTGAGGCACTTGTTCGCGCCACCCGTCTCCGCCTACACTTGGTGCGTTCGGGAACGCCATATTCATGAAAAAGTGCAGTGTGTATTGATGTAGCAGGTGAGTGAACATGTGTACGTATGTGCAGGGGCGTCGGTAGGGAGGGTGCGGGAGAGGGAGCGCGCGACTTCATCATCGAGAGAGAGCGAGAGCGCGAGCGGGAGCGGGACACAGAGCCGGAGAGGCCGCGGCGTCAGGTATAGTACAATTATAAATTAAATTACACTTATACACACAGATTACAATTATATATATATATAATAAGGAGAAGGATAAGGATTCTGTCAAACGGCACTGTTTTTTGTTATTAAAAACGTGTAAGAAATTTTTTCGCAGGAACATATTGTATAGTTAAATATAGTAGTAGTAAGCTCAAGTAATATCAATACATATTATAAAACAAAATCGTCCACCGCGCTTGTCTGTCTGGATGTTCGCGATAAATTCAAAAACTACTGAACAGATTATAATGAAAAAGGACGAGGAGTCTCGTTTGAGCAGCGGCCGAGTGCGCACGCGCCCGCTCGCAGCTCTGACGGTCCGTTAGTTCGGCAACTCGCGCGCAGTTGTCGGATATTTTCGTGTGTGTCCGGAAGTTTAGTGTGTTCGAGCGGCTACTGTCGATCGTACGCTCTTTTCAGAGCGACGGTGTACCTCATTAGTGCACCATTTAAACCGCACTTTTCGGTGCGAAGCCGTGCACACTGTTTGCAGTGCGTCGAGTCGCCGTGCTACGCGTCGTGCCTCGTGCTGCGCTTCGAGAGTCGTGCAGCGCGTCGTGTGCCGTGCAGAGCGTCGTTCTTCGCGCCGCGCCGTGTGCAGTTTGAAGAGAAGATTCGCGTTCGCGTCGCGTCGCGTTTTCCCTTTGGCCCGGACACGGATTGTCCGTTAGATTCAAATTAGGCGCACCCCCCTGCCCCTCAGGCAGGGAGGTTAGTCATGTCCACCCCCGCGATCCCGCCGCCCCTTCAGGCCCCTAAGGCCCTAGATGATACCGTCCAACTCGAGGACCTCATTAGATTTCATATGTTCGCGCGTCAGCAAAATCCGTTGTTAGTATCGGAATTCGATAGGCTCCGACGCACTTACGCGCGTAACGGGTATAAAAGTGAGTTCGGAGTCCCGCGTTGTTTCCGCGACGACCCGTTCGCGCCGTCCGACTGCGACTCCGACGATGACTCCGACATGGAGCTCGACGCGCCTCGCGCGGCCGCGGCCGCGCCCGCGACTTCGCCCGCGCCCGCGACTTCGTCCGCGCCCGCGACATCGTCCGCTGATAATGACGGTTTCACAACCGTCACGCGCCGCGGTAAACGCCCACGCGCCGCGATTCAGACCGATAGCGACTCTGCTGCGGGACGTCCGACCCCAAAGCAGCCCAATATAGGTGGCGCTCGGGTGCCCCGAGCCTCTCCCACGCCCTCTGCCGCGAATTCGGCTCAAGCCTCGGCTGCGGAACCCGCGGTCGCGGCTAAGAAGCCACGCCTACCGCCTCCCGTCACCTTCCGTGACAAAGCTCGATGGGTAGAGATTTCTGAAGACCTTAAGTCGAAGGAAATCGTCTACAAGTCTGCCGTCAACACTGTTGCCGGCATCTCTATTCGTGGTTCGACCCCCGATGAGCATCGCAAGCTCACCAGATACTTCAGGGAGCGTCAGCTCCCTTTCTTCACCCACGCGCTCGAGGAAGAGCGCCGCCTCCGTGTCGTCATTCGGGGAGTTCCCTCTGAACTCACCGAATACGACATCTGCGATTGCCTGAACGGTCAGGACTTCCCAGTCCGGAGCGTGCAGCGCATGCGCCACCCCCGCACGAAGGCCCCCTTCAACCTGGTGTTGGTCACTCTGGACCGCTCCTTGGAAGGCAAGGCTATTTTCAGCCTCAACTCAGTTTGCGGCCTGTCCCCTGTCTACGTCGAGCTTCCTCGCAAGTCCCAGGTACCCTCGCAGTGTCACAACTGCCAGGTGTACGGTCATTCCGCCCGACACTGCCACCTGCGTCCCAGGTGTGTCAAGTGTCTCGGGGATCATTCCACTAAGGAGTGCCCCCGCACTCCCGAATCCGTCGAGCCTCCGAGCTGCGTCCTCTGCGAGCAAACGGGTCATACCGCGAACTATCGCGGGTGTCCCCGTGCGCCTCGCTCGACCTATCATCGTCGCGGTGGTCGTGCGACCCGGTCCAGGGCGCACGGCCCGCCGACTCGGACGAATCGGCCTCCGCCTCCGCCCATACAAAGCCAGAAGGCTTTCCCCGAACTGCCGGGCACCTCCAGTGCGCCGGCAGCATCCGCTACTCCGTCGAGCGCGCTCTCCTGGCGCGTAAGGCCTTCCCCGCCAGCTCCCTCGGCTCCTAAAGCCAAGCCCCAGCCCCCAAAGGCTCTGTCCACTCCTGCGCCACCTATCGCGGTTTCAGCATCGACCTCCGGTATAGACTGGATAGCTCGCTTACTCTTGGTACACGATGTACAAGAGATAATCGCATTTAACGCGTTAGTTAATAGTACGTCTGAGCTCGGGCTCTTAAACGCTATCTCCGCTTTCCCGGCCGTCGCGACCACGGTACAGCAATTAACCCGCGCCGCGCATAAATAAATTCGCGTAAATCAAAATATCAGATCGAACCCGCGTGTTCATACATAATAGACCGATACATTAGGATTTGTTACGTAATTATTTAGTTAAATCGGCACCGTGCCGTTGTACTTTATTTTTCAGCTCGATTCCCTCTCAAAAGATGCGTGTTTGCGCCCACGCCCGCGACTCTCTCTGCTCACGCCTCCGTGAGCGGGGGGTGAAGATTCGATCCCGCACACTCGTCGCGATCTTTCTTGTAACTGCTCGAGCCTAGGTAGTCCCTCGGTGTGGAGCCCTCGAGTATGTTACTCGCGCGAATACAGTGATTTACACATATACATTCGTGAAACATGCATGGTCACACATGCATTTTTCACGAATTCATATATGAGTATTGTATGGATAGATAGCTTAGCTAGCTTAGTTAGTTCGGGAATCCGGCGACAGCTCAAGCCGAGGTGCACCGAGTGCCCTTGAGATGTTTCGCCTAAAAACAACCGGGTGAGTGCCCTAAGCGCTCCCCTTAGTAGTCCGGTGGAACTGTGAAGGCCTAATAAGCCGGCAGTGTAGGTCAGTTCGAAAAAAAAAAAAAAAAAAAAACAGATTATAATGCAAACCAATAGATAGAGTAATTCACGGGGAAGGTTTAGGTATATAATTTGTCAAGGTTTTTTTGGAAATGGTTGAAGATAATTGTTGAAATAATCGGAAAAAGTCAAGCCACTTTAAGCGTTTCAAACGTCCGTCGGGCCTGCTAGTAGTGTATATATATACATATATGTAATATAGAAATCAGTGAAGTCTAAAATTCGATAAATGTTAGGACTACCTGCACTTCACTATTGACAATAAAGAACAGTAATTTACTCTTTCAAACGTAATTATTAATTTATATAAATATTCATAAATGGACAAACGTCAAAGCGACCATCACAGCATGCCGCTATAATGTATTGATACAATATAATAATTATGTACGAAATTTGTAGGCCCTCAAAGCGGGTACTTTACCTACAGTTAAGATCTGTGACGAGTGTCGGAAACCTTGTGAGATGTGAAAACGAACGTATGCTAAATAATAATTTCATAAAAGATTCTAGAGTATATGTAATTTTAATAGAACCAAGAAAGACACACATCGGTAAGCTTAGACATAGTTAAAAAATATGTTAAATGAATTAATAGGTATTTTCATATTTATAGGTTCTTTTCTACTGGTCGTCTTAAATATAAAACTAAGTAGAAACGCGTAAGGTGACACTTGTTATTTTATTGTTAATACAGTTGTTTTGTAATTCCACAAGTATCCCATAGTTATCAGTTATCGATGTAATCTGCAAAGAACGTGCTCGCGTCACACGGACTCGTACGATTCACGTACCTACTGATACCCGATAGCGTTTATTAAATTTATAAATTCTTTATATATATATCTATTATGAACGTACCTCTTTATTTAACACCAGCGGCCATCTGCGACTTCGGCTGCATTTGTATAATTTTATAAATCATTCATCCTATCATTTGAAGCGATGATGGCTCAGTTGGTAGTGTGTTCGGACACAGCGCCGAAGGACGTAGGTTGAAATCCTAGCAACTGAGTCGGAGCTTTCAGTGAAGGAAAACGTCGTGATGAAACCATAGCATGGTGGTAGGGCTTTTTCTAAGTCCGTCTGGTTAGCTACCACCCTCAAGTTGTAAATCTGTCGCCAAGCACCTATGGGTGTGTTCCGGCAGCTGCACTTGAGAGTCAGTCTCCCTCCAGGTCTAGCATGACTACTATCTTAAAGTACATCACCATTTAACATCAGATATGTTGTCATGTTGTTATGTTGATGTATAAACCATATTGCTATATTATATGTTACATCAAAAATTCGTTGAGTAGTCTTTGCATGAATTAATAGTAAACATCTATACATTCTCAGAAATTGTCTAGTTTACAATATTGTTAGGCTTAGCATTAGATTAAATAGTACAACTATTCTTCTACTATTATTATTCGATCGCAGTTTCTGATTCTCTTATTAAAATTTACTTAGTATATTATATTCGCGTAACGCTTTATACGTTAAAACAACAACTCCTTACTGACATAAGATAGGTTTCTTCACAATTCGACAACAATTTTCGTCGACAGCATTCCGTTGTTTAAGCTATATGAACAATATTATGTAATATAGAACCTCGAGTATTGGATATTTCCCTGCTATTAACATGTTACCAGCTTAGCATTATAAAATATGATGACCTTATTACATTTAACATCCTATTTAGGAACAATTGCAATACAAATAACATGATCGGTGTGTTTGTGTTTCAGTGTATATGTATAGATATAGTAATATACTGCATAATTTGGTTCATTAGATACCGGCGTCCAGGAGATATAGCCTCTCTCCCGCGAGGCGCTAAAACTCCGCGAACATTATCTTACTGAAAAAATTGTTTACAAAAATAAATAATAAAAAAAATGATAGCAATAATATCACAATATGAAGAAGTACATTTTACACGCCACTCCCCCCCCCCCTCTCTTCCGTGTCGCAAGTCGAAAACTATTTCTAGAAACGTTCTTTTCCGGTCGAATACCCGATAGTGTCACAAAACTAGCCGATGCTTATCAAATTGATTATCTGGATCTGATATGAATCCGTATCAGTAGCATTCCATCTGTATGAAATTCATGAATATTACTAATATCACTGTATCGCGCGGTCTGCGCCTCGTCGTACGTGTACGTGTGCTGTGTGTTGTGAGCTGTTCACGCCACATTGATTTTTAATATATATATATAAGGTAATGTACGAAATAATAACATATCTAACTGTTTATACATAGGTAGTAAGCTCGCTGGATATTTCTACGTTTTCGCGGCTATACTCCGTGGGTTGGCTATCGTTTTATTGGATCGTTTTGTAGTATGACAATTAACAATTCGAGATTATTTACAAACAAGCCGGATCTACTGCAAATCCAATTTGAAGGCAATTTATCAAGGTATATAAGAGTGATAAGGAATGATAGTGTCGGGTGACGTACCGCGCGGGGCAGGCGCGCGCAGTGAGAGTGCGGCGGCGCGCGGCAGCGGACTCATGGCGCGGCTCTACCACACGTACACGCGCCAGCAGTGGGAGGCCGTGCTCGTCGTGAGTGTCATCGCTCACTGCGCGCACATATTTCACTGGCTGTATATCAACTAAAGTAAATTTAATATTATGTCCACAGCAAATGTCGGCACAGCTTGGGCGCGGCGACCGTGAGAGGGAGCGAGAGCGCGGTGGCTCGGCGGGCGAGCGGGATGACGCATCCTCAACGGGGTCGGAGCGACTGTACGAGCAGGACATCGCGATCCTTAACCGGTGTTTCGATGACATCGAGAAGTTCATAGCGCGGCTGCAGCATGCCGCGGCCGCCTCGCGGGAGCTCGAGCGGCGGAGAAGGTCGCGGGGTGCGAGGCGTGCGGCGGCGGGAGAGGGAATGCTGGCGCTGCGAACGCGTCCGCCGCCAGACCGGGACTTCGTGGACGTGCTGCAGAAGTTCAAGCTGTCGTTCAACCTGCTGGCAAGGCTGCGCGCGCACATACATGACCCGAACGCGCCGGAGCTGGTGCACTTCCTGTTCACGCCGCTCGCACTGATAGTGGACGCAGCGCAAGACGTGGCGGACGGACGGTTGCCAGCGCGAGTTGTGCAGCCGTTGCTGACGCGCGAGGCACTGAACCTGCTCGCCAACTGCGTCACCAGTAAGGAGACGGAGCTATGGCACTCGCTCGGCGACGCCTGGCTCATACCGAGGTCAGTATTCATTCTTGCAATTTACTCATCACTCATTTCTCTTACAGCACACTGATGAGCCAGGTGCATCATTATAAAGTTATTTCCAGACTTGTAGACGCACAAACGTTAGTAGAGAAGACGCATTTCGAAAGCGTCGGCAGACTTTGCCTCTGCAATGACTGTTACGGCAAACATTTACCTTTAAGCCCGGCCGTGACAGACAATATAATGTAAGGAGAAAGGTCACACACTTTAATATCGTATTCATCAATATATCTGTGTATAATAATTAGACAACCGGTACTAGCGAGTGCTAGCGATTGGCTCGTACCCTGCTTCCAGTCAGGTGTACAAGCATTTAACCGTTACCACTGCTTAATATTCTAATTTTAACTTCTAAGCTAGTCTCATGGAGGGATGGATCTAAGTGTGTGTCTATTTCGGCACGATCACGATTTTTGTTTTTTTTACTTCAATTTTAATGTTCACACTATTGTAAATTTCAAGTTAAAATGCGCCACCATAAGCTAAATCAACTAGTTATTAGGCTTCCATGACACAGGCACTGCCTAGTTTGGGGCCATTGTTAAGGTTAACAACAAGGTTAAGGTTAACAAGGTTAACATTTTGTAAAGTTTTCTAGAAATAAAAATATTTGTATTTGTATCTCAAATGTACCGCGCAAATACAAATTGGATTATTAATTTAATATTATATCGTTCAGTAAGAAGAAGAAATAAATTGAAACCAGCAATGGAAATGATAATATTCTCACTGAAAGTTTGAACAGTGGTCGAAATCTCATTTGAATGCAAAGATTTCTTCTAGGACTATAACGTTCTACTGTTAAAAAAACGGTGTCCGTTTCTTTATCTAATAGAATACTGTAGAAATAAAACTTTGTATTACATTGTACGTTAACGTACTCACATACTGAAACGTGTCAATCTAATGACCGATATAGAAGAGTGTACAAATATACAAAATATGCATCATATTTGAAACTCTAGGGGAAGGTGTATAAAACTATTATAAGAACAGAGTAATGCTGTATGCATTCGAGTGCTGGGCTACGAAAAAGGTGGATACGAGGAAACTATACATGACAGAGATGCGAATGTTAAGACGGATATGTGGTATAACTAGAATCGATAAGATTAAGAATGAGTATATCAGAGGAACTTTGAAAATAGCACCAGTGACGGAGAAGTTGAGGAGTAATAGGTTAGCACGGTACGGGCATGTCATGAGAAGAGATGAACGCCATGTAACTAGAACAATTTTAGTTATGAATGTGGACGGATATAGGAATAGAGGAAGATAGATAGATTGTGTGAAATATGATATTTGTATAAAAGTGTAAATACTGAGATGACATTTGACACTTGAGAGTGAAAAAAGAATACATGTTGTGCCGACTCTACTTAGGCGGGATAAGGGTAAGATGATGATGACGATGATGATATATGAGGAATTGTACCATGTATCTCCTTCTAGGACCAACCGGTATATATTCAGTAGTGAAACGAGTAGGTAGTCTGTCTGTATACCATTGGAACACTACCATCTCGTACATGCTTATCTACTAGTCACTATGGGCTTCTCATAATTTGTTACACGTTCAGCCAGTGTTTATCCAACTGTCGAGTTACATGCAGGCCAGCATAATAGCGACTCGCGCACTCATACCGAAATCGTGTTGTGTGCATAGCATTACGTACAGTGAGAGTTACTTAGACGTACAACAAAAAATATATAAAATAAATACCTCAAACCAATACGTAGTAATCATCATCTCATTATAATCTCAACCTGTAGGTGTCCATTGCTGAACATAGGTCTACTACTACACGTTCTCCACAGCGTACGGCTCTGTGCCGCCTGTAACCAAGGCCTCCCTGCAACTTGACTTAACGTACTCCACTATACTAATTCGTAGTAATACCTGCATTCTAACATAACCTACCAGAATATTAAAATAAACTTAATAAAAAAACGATACATTTTGAACAGGAGAACAATTATATAGTCGTATGTACGTACGTTTCATAATATATAAAAACGAACTCTGCCGAAGTGTCGTATATTTGGAGAAATCCACATACCAATGAATTTGCACAAACGTTCGGTAACACAGCAACTATATAGCTTTTTACTCACGATCATATTATCCCCCTACTTATGTGCAAGTGTATAGCGAATTCCATTACATTTAGTTGCCTTTTTTATTTTTATTTAGTTGATTTGTATTTTACTGTCTACTCACAAACAAGTGTTAAATAAATATTCCCATGTAGAATGAAGTATTAAGGATAGAGATTTATTTAGAATTAAGGTACTTATATTAATTAGTTAATCTTTTATCTATATTTGTAGCTATAAATAAATTAACTTTAGCTAAGTCGAGTTGAAAAGAAGCCTTATCAGTTCTCCGGAAATTACGTAGTTCGTAATCCGCTCGCATTCAAATTAGCTGATTTGTAGTTAATCCACTGATTATAAAGGCCACGGCGCGAGTTTCGATAACGCCAAATGACTCTGTTATAAACCAAAAATAATAAAACATTTCAATATTTGCCATAAAACTTGAACAAAGCGCCGCGCAGTCTGCGTCACTTCTTAGGGGAATTACCGACACTGAGACGAAGCAATACAACTTCTTTTATAAATGCGACGCTTGATAACACAACGCATAAATATGTAAACCTATATAGACGTCATAATAAAAACAATTCGTTTATAAGTAGTAAGTAAAACGCTCGTGCTGCGGGCGACTGCTGCAAATGACGAATACCAAATCCATCAGACAGTAGTACAGTGAACACTAATGGGGGAGGATGTGCACTGAGATAGACTGTCATTAAAATAAAATAAAAATGTAATGTCTTATAATGAGTTATCATGAAAGATTAAACTATGTTACAGTGAAACAACATACTTTTTAAACGCGCGAGAAGCGTTCGTGAATGCTTTACGTAGCCGTGCGCTCTACAGCATTGTAGTAGTAGAATCATTCGTTGTAAATTCTGCACTCGGTAGCTTGGTACATCTATTTATCTATATGAATGAAAATCGATTGCCAAACGTATTTAAACGCATCACTTCGAAATGGTTATGTTTTTTTTAGTGTTTGCAATTGTATGGACAAGGTTTGTATAAAAGACAGAGTGAGATCAGGAAACTCGGAGACAGTTCAAGCCGAGGCGCACCGAGTGCGCTTGTGCTGATCGTCTAAATAAATCGGGCGAGTGCCCTAAGCGCTCCCCTTAGTAGTCCGGTGAAACTGTAAAGGCCTGGTTATGCTAACAGTGTAGTCAGTTCGAAAAAAAATTGAAAAATATGGGTTAAGAAACCTTCATATAAGGTGATTTAAAAAAAAATGACAGATTGACTTTTAGTTGTATAGATAGATGGCAGTTTACATTACATTGTCGTACATTAAAGAGAAAAGAGATTCAGAAAAGAGTTTCATTCTCTTATTTAATATACCCGTGTGACACCGGGACGGATAATTAGTATAAAATAATAAAACTTGTGTAAAACGCTGTTGTTGTACAATGGTAGTTGAAGCTTAATATACATGTTTCGTATGGTCATAAAGACAAAACTAAATCGATTTGTTCACTCAAAAATCAAATTACCCACAACATAGTCAATTAGACATGAAAACAGCGTTATGTTTCAGAGAGCAATGGAAGACAACGATACCGCCGTATCAGCCCGTGTTCATGGACGGCTGGACCCCGGACTACCAAGTCGACGACCAACCGCTGCGCAGGTGAGTCAAGCTATATTCATAATTTGGTAATATTAAGCAAATGTATACATTTATAATTAAAACTTTAATCGACATTTAATAACTTACTAAATCCTACGACTATTCTATCAATAATTACAGAAAGGTTAAAGGAAATATAAAGAAAGTTAAAATTTCAAAGTAATCTTCTTATTTACACTTTTATATATGTACACTTTTCCTATAATAGGTTGAAGTTGTATAATAAAACCGCTTTGGATTTTCACTTTTGTATATTAATTTCAACACAACTTATTAACGTTTAGCCTAAGATGAATTGTTGACATTAAAATCTAAAGCAGAATGTTTAGGAGCCTCGCCGCCCGTTCCTCAAAAGATGTCACCTCACCCCACATTTGCTTTCAACCAATAGACATTAGGCGGCATTAGTGCGAAACCGATATCTTATCAATCACATTACTTATTACATTAAAAAATATATCGAAAACAATGTGTTTCAATCTAATAGTCTATAATACAAACAGATCTTAATTTAGGTGACTACTTATTTCAAAATAATTACGATATTTAGGAGTTTGAAATTGCATTACAAATATCATTTAACAAATCGACTGACAATAGCTTACATTATATTGCATTTTAGTTAACAGAATGTGACTGCACTACGACAATAAAATATCAATCTCGTGAAAGTACATATAATACATACATTAAATGTAATGTGCTTCATCTATATAATAATTCGTCTAAGGAGTCACGAACATAGCGTTTTTTTTTTCTTGTCTTTTATAACGTGTATAACCGAATATACTGGTTGCATTCTGACAAAAAACACTACACACATCAACAGAGATGATGTAATAGTTTTTGGTGAGAATATGGTATAATTTTTGTAAGTACAACGCTTATAATGACCGATTACCGTGTATAGTTTTATCTCGTCGTTTCGTTGAATGTCAATATTTCGTTGCAAGAGAATTACGTTACCTATATAGGTTTTTTTTTTCGAACTGACTACGCTATTGGACTGACAGGCCTGTACAGCTTTATCAAACTACTTCAGATTATATAGGACTACCAGCTTACAATATATTTTGTAATTGTATAATTTATGTGCTACTTTGTACATGTGGTGGTGGATCATGTGTGTCGTCCTGTATGTGTTAACGCTGTTTGTGTGTGTGCGTTGGTGAGGTCATCGCCTCGGCGTAGCGAGGGCGGGCGCGGGGCGGTTGAGCGCGTCCCCGTGCCGGACCTGCAGGGGGGACAGGGTGGAGAAGGCGCCGGTGGGGGCGGGGCAGGGGGAGGGGCAGGGGGCAGGTACGAGCGTGACGAGCCCGACCTCTACAATGAGCAGTACTCCCCGTACAGCAGGTTAGCCAGCTATGTGTGCTCAGCTCCTGATCTTGACGTATCCAGGCATGAAGGCTCCATTAAACTTCAATCGCTTCCTTTCACTCATGCTCTATATTACCTCAATTATACATATTTTCTTCTAACAAATATTTCCTTACCACCTAATCTAATCTAAACCACTATAATATAATGCATCGATAACAGGAACAACATGCGCGCGACACTGGGGCGAGAGGACTCCGGCTCAGCTGGCTCCTCCCCGGAACGGGAAGCCGCCGGCGTCGTACCGAGCCACAGAGCGAGATGACGGTACTTACTACAACAACTAGTTGTCGTTAGTGGCGTGTATCTGTGTGAACAGCTCCTTTCTATACCTATATGCTTGTTCTTGCAGAGCTTGGAGAAGCGTGGGCGCGGGGTGTGGCGGCGCGAGGGGGCAGGGTCGTGCGCGTCACCTACCCGCGTACAGCCAACAACGACAAAGAGCTGACCGTCGTGCGCGGAGAGTACTTAGAGGTAATTGTCTGCTTTCACTGCTTCTCATTCCAATTCACATATAGGTACGGTACAGTGAGGTTACAGGATTGATTCAAATGTACAATTACAGTTTGCTATTGTAAACATTGCAGTAAACCAAATCTGTCCACCCGATGCCACTTGGTTTAACCTTCATCATGTAATATAGTTAGTAACATCGATTAAATAATAGCCAACGGTACAGAACAATGAAGAAATCGAAATATTTGTAAAGTCTCGTCATAATATCGCCAATTAAACCCGTGTTTTCCATAGAATAAACAGTTTCCCGGAATGTTACAATATATGTACGTATGCAGGTGCTGGATGACTCGCGCAAGTGGTGGAAGGCGCGCAACCGACGCGGCGTGACGGCGCACGTGCCGCACACCATCGTCGCTCCCGCATTCTCGCCGCCCGCCTCAGCCACATCTCTACCCGAACCCCATCTATACTCATTATCAGGTCAGTTCCCTCATCATGTAACCCTCAAATGCATCTGTGAACCGATGTTTCTTCCGCTATGGCAAAGAGCTTACGTCAATATAAATAAGCAGACACATTGTGGAATTTGGTACAACATAGGGGAAATGTAGGCATACTGTAATATTTGACCATAAATTATATTAGTCTGACACTAGTGTGTGTATCACATTAATGAGTAGTGATTAAAATATCGCATCGTCTAGTTTATATCGTGTAGTAATCATTCAAACAATCATTTTTCCACTGATTACTAAAACCGTAATAGCTTTATAGGTTTTTATTATACTTTATAGGTTAGTAGTTTGACCACAATCTCATCTGATCTTAAATGATAATGTGGTCTAAGATGGTAGTCACGTAAAACCCAGAGGGAGACTGGCTACTCAAGTGCAGCTGCCGGAATACCCCAGCAGGACATTGGCTGACAGATTTTCAACTTGAGAGTGGTAGCTAACCAGACAGGATTTAGAAAAAGGCCTACCATCATGCTGTGGTTTCATTACGTTGTTTTCCTTCACCGAAAGCTCCGACTCGATTGCCAGGATTCAAGTATAACTAATTCAACGCCGTGTCCGAACATACTACCAACTGAGCCATTACCAATTATGATCCAGATTGTATGATTAGTTAAGGTTTATTTTTATTAGTTTGCGATTTAATAACGATTCGAGTTAGTGGTAACATATAACTTAATAACGTGGGTCGAGCTCACACCTTGCTGGATCTTTCTTTATTATAATTCTAATAAAATGTTGTAATGATGGAAGTTATATATTATAAGTTCTTATATTTCAAAATCATGTTGGTTGCTAAAAAGAATGAATTTATATATTCAATGTTGGTCAGGCTGAAATTACTAAAAGCATAATTATAGTAGGCAGTGAATGTTTAAAATAAAGGTAACAAATGAAAAAAATTGTGTATTTAAATTTAACACACATTAGATAAAACTTGTTTCATTTTAATACCATATACTCGTATCAATACATTGGAATTAATGGGTGATATAGCTTTTCTACCGTTCATATTAGCAACGCTGGTTTGACTGAAAACGGCGAAATGTATAACGTCACAAACCTTATTTAAATAAATAAATTTCCACTCCACTCCATCAGTGCAACTTGTACAGGATGTTTATAGCATGATTGAGTGTGGTTTCTGTCCTGCAGGAGGGCGGTGGCGGACGCGGCTCCGGCGGCAGCAGCCCAACCGGCGCACCGGGTAGGAGCGGTGTAGGGGGCGGGGTACACGGGGGCGCCGCGACCCCCGGTGCGGACTGGGTGCGCCGGGAGAGGCTCGGCAAGAAGGGCGAGTTCCGATACTTCTAACAGCGGTGCCGCGGTCCGCCCACACCCCACGAGCGAGTCCTCTAGTCCCTACCCTTCTACCCCCTACCGAAAAGCTCGTAGTGAGAGCGCGCGGCGGTCCGCTCTAGAGACGTGTGTCGGAACTTGTCGTTGTCGCGCCCGTGTATCTGTGTGTGTGTGCGCGTGCGTGTGTGTGGGTGCGCTTCATGTCTGTCGCTGTGCCGTTGCAGTCGATGTCGGAAGTCGTATTAGACTACTACTATCCACGATAGACTTTATCCATGAATGTACTTCTGACATGAACGGTAACGTGTCCTCGTACCCGCGGTGAGGTCCGAGCAGAGCGGCCCCGGCACCCGTACCTCACCTGGATCCGCTCGCGTCTTTGCTTTAAAGAATAATAACCCGCGCGTATTTCACACACATGTATTTTTAACTTGTTAAGAGTTGCTAAGCATAATATTACTGTAAACAGTAACTTTACGATGTTCAGTAGCATTGTATTTATTGATAGACGATGGGATATACGAGCCGTAGAGCACTGAAATAGGCGCTCGCGGATGCACCATCCAGTAGAGTGCGAGAGCCGCTCAGTGCTCGACTCAGCTCTGTGCTATTTGTTTTCATATAAAGAGTCTATTGTTAATTCACGTGTATTTGATTCATATTTAAGATATTAGGGTGTATTAATTAATTAAATGATATTTAACTGAACATATCTGAACAGTAATTATTACTTAGTTATTTAAAAATATGGGTATATTTATATACAAATAATCTTTAATATATTTTTGTATTGGAGCGGACGAACTGAAAGAGACAGAGACGCAGTCGCATTCGGTTGCATGTTGATTCCTGTAGGTTTCATTCACTGAAGTGTAATAATTCTTTAATATCGCACAAATACTCCATATGTAGTTGATCACAAACAGGATGGATATTCGATGGATATTCCAGGACCGGCAGCAGACAAGCGCTCGCAGACAGTTCGTCCGCTCTTCCAGCTAAACAATACTCCGTGTTTGTATCTACTATATTTTATAAATGATTAAACATTTTTATCGAACTCGGTGTTGGTTTGTTCGTAACCCGTACCTCCTTGTGAGATTCCATCCAAACGCAATCTAATCTAAGGCCACAGCGTTCAGGCTCTAGTAATCGTTTTATTATCTTCCGTAAATTCCACTTGCTGATAAACATCTTAAATTGCAATGACATTACTGGGGGAATTACACGAAGAATAATCAAATTTATACGTTGACAACACGGGACCGGTAGCGGACGCGAGGACTGGCCACACTTAACTTCCATGCGTGTGTTTTTGTTTGTGTATGGGTGTAACGCTTCGCTTTTCGTTTGGTTGTTTTTCAGTGTTTGTGTGTGTCCGGTAAGTTTATTAGTTGCTTACTAGTTTATAATATGTATGTTGAATATCAAATGAGACTGACAATGTATGATTTAGCCCTTAGTCCAAACCGCTATAGACATCTTAATTTTAAGATAATGTAAGTTGAGGTCTAGCAAGCTTAGCAGGCGATGCTTGCAACCCGCAGTCTTTTTTTTTTTTGAACTGACCTACACTGTTGCCTTCGTCAGGCCTCTACAGTTCCACCGGACTACTAAGAGGAGCGCTTAAGGCATTCACCCGATTTGTTTAGGTAGTCACCAGATTTGTTTAGGACACCCGATTTGTTTAGGGCAACCCGCAGTCGATATGTGGCCGATTAATTACCCGTACTCAACTAGTTCCCTCACGAATTAAGTTGTTAATATCAGTATAGGGGTATAAAAAGCCTTTCCGCGATTATTCTCAGGTGAGTCACTAGTCCACGGTACATATTCTTATTAGCTCATGTATATATACATTAAAAGTTCAGAGGTACATTTGTACCAGGCCCCTCTTAAGATGTGTGTTAGCCTAACCATAAAAATGTGGATGACACAAAAACACACACGCTGTCGGTATTGTATTCCAGAGAAGGCGGAAGTGGTGTCACCTCCACCGCCACCGCCTCCTCCGCCACCACCACCACCAGAGCCACCCAAGCCGGCTCCCATCAAGACGGACACAATGAAGTGTAAGTGGTACACTAAATTCGTGTAAAGGATTACAGAGGGTATAACAAAACCCGAGAACTCAACAAAGAGTCCCGGTGACCAGTTTATATGCACGATAGTAGATGAAGCTACCGCCTTGTTTGGTTCTTCTGTTAACACGGGCTGATCCCAGAACGCGAACGTTATAGCGTACTATTATAGCGGTGTTACACTCAATATCGTTTAATAAAGTTATTTTGCGTGTACCAGTCGTACCTAGTAGAAACTATAATGTACTTTGTAATCCGATTGTTAAAGTGACCTTAAGGCCAAATTATTACCTTATTACAGTAGTTTACAGTACAATATAAATTGGTTAGCGCTCTGAATGTAGATCTATCCAACACAAGCGTATAGAAGCTCCAATGGCTTCTAAATTCTAGATTTGTTTTATTTTTTATTCCTTCTTTACTCTATATTTTCTTAAAGCTACATGCGGAAACTTACAAAAGGCCTTCATTTTTGTCTAATATACTTTTTCTTTTTGTTTAGTTGTAAGTTTTTTTTAAATAAAATAAAATATGGTAATCACGATCAAGTCAAAGACATTGTTATGCCCTTTGTCTTTTATAACATTACCATATAACTGTACTAGGCTCACAATCTGCTGGAAGTAGACAGTCAGCTCTTAATATCTTGGGTAAATTAATCTAACTGTGATTTCAATTTGTGATGTGGAAGCGACTAAGTAGGCGAGAAATTAAATTGTAATTGATTGTTTAGCGACAAAATCCATGATGAGCACTGGCGGCAGTGACCTCCAGGAGGAACTGAAACTGGTATTACCACAACTCCAGCAGCGACAGAACAAGCTAGACATCAAGAGGACACCCGACATATTTATCGACCAGGTACCGAACGGAATTCATGTGAGAAGTCTCGATCTGCGAGCACATCTATAACGCGTGATTGTGTGTGTTCGAATAGAAGTCTAACCCGGACGAAGTGGTGGAGTGGCTGGAAGCGAAGGGGTTCAGCGCGGCGGCGCAGCGGCACCTGCGCGTGCCGGGACACCAGCTGTTCGCGTTGTCGCGGTCGCAACTGGAGCGCGCGCTCGGCCCGGACGAGGGCAAGCGGCTCTACAGCCAGGTGCTCGTGCAGCGCAACATCTCCGGGGTGAGTCGCGCTCCTCCCGGTGAGACTGGCATCACTCTCACCTGACCCATCACCATCGATAATCACGCTTCTATCCGCTACACTCTCACTATATACACAAACCTTCCCAGTTAGATAGATAAATAATGAAAAAACTTATTTAGTGTAATGTATCTTTATCTCTTTATCTATAATCTATCTTAAATCTAATCTCTAATCTATATCTTATCTTAAAAAAGTATTTATATTTGTAAAGTCATCATTAATCATTTTGTAAAATTGTACTGTATTATGCAGTAAACCTGAATAATATAGTGTTATAGAACACAAGTTATATATCAACCGCCGATGGTCACCGATCGAGGCCGAACGGCCCCAGTGAGCGCTCTACCTCGCCGTATATCCTTGGAACAGATTAGCGTAACAAAACAGAGAAAAGACTGATGATGTCCTGGTATCTATCTAGATTACGAATTTATTATATGCATTGGAATAATTCAAGTACAGTGATGCTCGAGTAGGTTGTTTTTAGATTAGTCAATATACCTCTCAGTTATGTCTCAGTATAACGTACGCGGTGATTATTTTCATTTACCATTAATTCTATCACGCTTGGATATCATGAAAGCGCCCATTTTTACTGTTCAAAATTAGTTTCTCATTCGCCGGCTGATAATTAAATTACAATGTTTTTTCTTTTTTAGTACAAAACCACTTCAGCATCAGAACTGCAAAAGATCCTGCAGAGGGTCCGCGAGAAGGTGGAGGTATCATGATAACTGATAGCTGGAACCTGGGCGAAGGAAAGTGTGATGATTGGGATGATGAAGAATCGTCATGTTGCTGAGCGTGAAGAGGCAGCGCCCTCTATCACACTTCACACTGGATATCAAGTGGAGAGCAAAAAACTAAGAACTTGTTACGTTAACTGAAACAAGTGAAACCATAGACATATAAGGGGTGACCATTCATTACTTGAGGTGTTTTTGAGGATGTCGTGACCTCTTTTCCCCACTGGTGAGATGTTGTGAGGTTTGTGTCGACCCCTCCTCCTTGAAATTTGTATTTTGGGCATAAATACATTAGATTTATTAAAAAAAAAACAATTGGCTTTATTATATTTATTAAGACTAGTATTTGAGATTGTTTAGATCGTAATCTAAAATCACAGTAGATTATACATTAAGTAATACTTAAATGGGAACTACAAAAATATATATAAGTAATTCTATTAGATTTCGGCAGATTTTAATCTAGAAACATTCAATTAATTCATTAAACTAACCTGAATTTCTCACACTTTTACACTATCGTTTGCCCGAAAAAAAATACGTTACATTTGCCGAAACTCTCTTCTTTCCCCCAAGTGAGATTTAGTGAGATTCGGCTTGTCCCCCTCTCCTCTTGATCCCCTCACGTAATTAACGGATGCCCCTATGCTATGGTTTTAGTTGTCGTAAATTTCTATAAACAATTTTCTTAGTGCACAAGGCTCTACGTGAAAATCCATTTTGAATATCGTAGAACATTTGATATCTTCAGAAACCTGTTTTGGTTTCTATACTTATAATTAAATTAGATGTCTCAATGAATAAGAAATAAAATTAAGATCCGTAGATCCGAGTTGGAGCATTGAGCGCGGTATCTCACTCTCTCTTTTAGTCATATACCACTGCAGCAATCTCTGTTCCACTTGCACTCGCTGGTGACAGGTGATGTGATTACCGAGAGCACTATTACTAGAATTACTAAAATATTGTCAAGCGCTAAAATCGAGCTACACTCAGCAACGTAGCATAGAATATCAAGCATATTTATATATATATATTTTTTTAAGATGGCGACCAGATTTTGTATACGTCAATTTTACTTAAAAATATATATTGTAAGGTAATAATAGTTATTTATATATTATGTTAGTATTAGGCACCCTCATTTCTTTAGTATCGTCTGTCTGTTGTTTGTTATAAGATACGTACTCGACTCAGAGATACCAAAGTTAACCATCACGCGACTCTGATTGCAAAACTGCGTGTTATAGTTTTTAATATATTCATTTGAAATTGACATGAAATTAATCCACATATGGTAAATATTTATACTTTCATAATAGACAATTAATTATCTGCGTACGTGCGTATAAAATATTATATGACAATGTATCATTAATTTAAAGAGGTTATTATCGATATGCCAGTTATTTTATGTATGTTTCTCTGTGACTGCAAATCTTTTGGATAATCTGTGTTAATAGTATCACTACAAATATAAATGTCGCATACGGGTTTTTGGCGGGATCTTAGTCTGTCATGTAGTGGTTTTTATATTTTATTCATAATCTCGTGTTATTAGACTCTATATTTTGTAATATTGGTGGTATTTACGTAATATAATTCGGTTATTATGCACAAGTGAAGTGGATGGGAAATAATACCACGGAGTATGCATTCATGAGATGCCACCAAAACTCCATAGAAAGTTCTAACAAGGGAGCCATCATCTTGTTGGAATATTAAAATTATCACAAGACACTTACTTGGCAAAATCTTGTTACTTGACGCTGGCTAGTACACAAACCGTGCCTGGAGCCAAAAAATAAAGGAGAAGAAGTGTCGCATAATTGGTGATACATGTGTTACTTCTCACTCTTACCACTCAGGCCAGCGATGTGTAGTTAATTCGAAAATAATATGGTTTACACCTCAGTGCCACCGCACAACATAGCGCGTCACAGCCGGACTATTCCCACATTAGGGGTTTGGAACACGCGAAGGTATGCATTATCGCGACCTGTTTAACCAGAATATTCGTCAGTTTCAAGGAAATTTAAAGTATGATAATTTTGGTATCTGACAACGGACATGTTTTGTTCACGACAACCGAACACAAAAATGCGCTCAATAATATGGCGGTTGTACGGTTGACATGGTGCGTTGGTTCGTGCACCGCGTTTGCAGTATCGTAACAGTGCACTCTCGTTCCTATTTGCAACATATTATACTTCTTATTTGTAATATAGTCAATTATAAGCTCATGTGAAATGTCCCCATTGTTACTTAACATACTATGTCCATGTAATTCATTAAATACTAACTAATGTTAGTAATTATATGCATTATTTGTGATTAAATCCTTTTAAATAAACTAATTCGTTTTATTTTCTTGTTTGTACGTGTGGTATACGCATTATGATGACGTCACGTCTCGTCACATCCTCATTATACAAGCTCATGGATTTAATCGACTTGATCTATATCGACATAGTTTAGTTAGTTTCTCTAAATCTGCCGCCTCAAGCAATACATACGATAACCAAGGAAATACTACGAATTCCCTGTATAGTACTATGAGTAATTTATAGAAAATATCGAAAAAGTCGCTGACGTGAGAGCCGACACAGAGTAAAGAAGGCATTGCAAAATTGATGACGCCCACCGCAATTTTAAGTTTTTACCTTAACACTACACATTACTATCCTCTACATCAGATGTTCCCAAACTTTTTTTTCTCATAGACCCCTTCCAAAATTTTACTGATTCTGGCGGATCCCTGCAAGTTCAATACTACCATATGAAATCAAGCCAATATTGTTACTTCTTCACGCTATCGAAAAAACACCGATTTTCATAGACCCCCGCTTACTAATTGTGCACCCCCATTTCTTTGTCACGCTAACGTACACCCCCATCGAGTGTCTCGTAGACCCCTGGGGGTCCACCTGGACCACTTTGGAAATCACTGCTATACATCCTTCACCCATGTATCCCTAACGGAGCTCACTTATTGGTTCTGTGCACTTTCAACTTATAAGTAGTGATGTGTGTAAACCGTCCATGTTCGCCTTAACCGTGTCATGAAATGCTACCGATTAGTATGATACAAAGAGTGATAATTAAAAAAAAAACTACATTATATCAATTTTATTATAAAATAAATGGTACAGTAGATATTATATGGTTTACGAATACATAGATTTCACTTATACTATCATTAATGTATACTGGTAACAATACACATTACCTGTAATCGCTTATCATAATGTAACGCTATTAACATGTTACAAAGTTAGGCCACTAGGCCAATATCATATTGAGTATGTAATGTGCTAGCCGACACTAACGTAAATGATCAACAATTAAAACTGGATACATAATATCGTATAATTAACAAATATATTGCACTAACTAAATTATAGAGCTGTGGTACGTTCTGTATCGAAGTACTACCTAAACAAGACATTTTAATAGCTCTATAGGCACATAAACAATTATTAATCATGTTTTTTTTTAATTATAACTAACATTTAATTGTTGCTTTGGCAAGAAATATGTTATATTTTATTTGAAATTAATTTAATTGAATTATGTACAAAATAGGATTCAATATAAACTCATTACAATATAGATAAGACACTAAATGGATACGTCACAGAGTATACATATTTTGTATTAAAGCTCTATCGGCCATATTGGATAATGCGCATTACAGAGTAACTACTGAAGTGATAAAATATGATATATCAATTATAATATTTTTTACATTTAACATATTTGTAAATACTCTATATTCGATTATAAATATTTATCAAAAAACTCATTATAAAGTACCACATAACATACACGCGTTCACAGCCATATATGTAAACATTATATACAAAACTTTACTGTTACAAGAAGACCGTGTAGAAGTTAAGATGCGAATATACCAATTCACCCGCTTAATTATCTTGTGAATTATTATTGGGTAAGTTGTTATTTTAGGCATTACAACTGAGTATTGTAATTGATATTCATTAATATAATATATTTAGAGTTCACATTAGTACAGTCTGCGTAAAACTTTTTGACCATTCTAAACATAGTATCAGAGGGACGCGTCGAAGTGGAGGCGGAGCGGCGTTCGCCCGCGTGCTTCCTTCGCCCCTATTACACCAACGCCGCGCCAATACGTATGCCAGTGTGACTGTTATATTCGCAGTACAGTCAAACTCAGAATACTTTAATTATTGGCAAGTACATGTTATTGCAATTTTCGTTTCTCTTTTTTATTGTTTCTTGCTAATATTTGTTATTATTAGTTTTATTATTCATATTTATTATTATTAAAAGGCCCACCCAAGGCGAATAATAGGATGTTCTTAGAAAGCCTTGCCCCATTATAAATAAATATTTATTTTTACTACGAACATATTTCATTTACAATAACACTACTATAGCGATACACATAATACGTACACTGTGTATGCTACAAGATATACCCTACATATAGAAAGAAATACTGTATAAGGCAGATCATTCAATTAAAGTACGCGATCACCGAAACACACTACTTAGTTCACACAAATGTTCTTTCAATTATAATTGACAAATACATAATGTAATGGTTATTATTATTCTAGCTTAGTCTGTTACTTTATTGTTCAGCTAATATTGTTAATTTCTAATATTTAATTTAAATGTATTATTCTGGTATTAATTTAATTATTATTATCTGTTCATTTTTATCTGTAATCCTTTGCAAATATTCTATATGTATGTATATCTCGTATATGTCCGCTCAATTCAAATAAACTGAATTTCGTAAATTAGTTGACAAAGTGTTTACAAGACTACACAATCAAAATCATATTTCCATATCACATACAAAATCTTTAAAAAATATATACCAACGCGGTGGTTTCACTGTCACATCCCTATTACATAATAACAGGCAAATATCTTCTTCAATGATAATTTATTAAAACGCATTACGTTGTAAGTATAATATCGAGATATCTTAAGGATGAATAAATGCCAATAAATAACAACATTTTGACTTTGTTTAGTATCAACCACTTGACTGTACTCTACGCAAAGCTATATTTAGAGGTGTCAAAGATGTTGGCGAGAACTTTAGTATTTATATATCTATAGACAGTAATAATGTTTTTCTAAATACCTCGACAGTAAAGTAATTTGTAACACAAGTCTATACATAATAACAAATCCCTAAGTCGCTCGACCTGCGAGCCGTACTCGAAAACACACACACACACGCACACTACACAGTATGCACTTGATTAAATGCTTCTATACAGCTATTGAAATCTTCATATTGCTATTGATTTGTGTTAAACACTTGTTTTTGGTCATAAGTGTGTTCCAAATTTTGTCATCAATTTTGAATGACTCTTTTTTAATTATATTGCGCAGCATTAATAAAGTGCAATTCTCAAAAACTCGATTAACAAATGAATCTTCCTAATTCTAAACTGCATTCAATCAACTTCTCAACATAATATTACATACAACTATCAACATAATTGCCATGAGCTGGTTTGATATGAACCCTCGCGACAATTATTCCTACTATAATACAATAATAAGACAAGAGCAAACAAACGACATAATTGAATTTAAACAATAATTGTGTACACATCAGTTCTCTATATAAAACTGTACGTACCAATAAAACACTTGCTTTACTAGTTTCTTCACCTTACAATGATTATTTAATGGTTGACATCCTAGCAGGACTCCGCGACGGGTTCGGAATATCTCACGTGTGTGGAGCCGCAACGGTACTTTGTATACGCGATACTACATGACATCAGCATTGTTTTAATATAGCGTTAACAAAAAACTGTTGTTTTCCTCTGTAGTAATGATGTCGGCGGTGAGGTTAAGAGGCTGCAAGGCGGGTGGCGACGGCCGCTGTGAGTGCGGAGCCCTTGCCGCTCCCGTCCTCCGCGCCAAGCAAATTGAACTATGGAACGAAAATAACGCATATATATTTGTTAACGAGTGTTCTTGTTTTATTTTTTTATTTTTTTTTAAAGTTGCGGAGCTAATTGTCAATTATATCGCATCCATAATAAAAATTATATGTTGTTTTTCCTGAGAGTTTAATGGCAATAATTCATACACTAGTGTTTGTCGCTAATTACACTTTTCACAAACGTATAAAGTAGCATTACAAATATGGATTTGTGTGTAGTCAGTAACTCACAGGATGGTCAGGAGCGAGAAGCGCGATGTACTTGTCCATAAGTGATGCGATGCGCGGGTGATGCTTGAACACGGACCCGTCGACTGCGACCCCGACGTGTGCGCGATCCATCCGCTTTACCAGCGTCGCTATACCTGCACACATACACCTACTTCTAAGTAATTGATCTCTTGTCATCTAATCAGCGTTGTCGTTTCTGATTATATAGATTATAATATCATCATTTTTCTGAACCTGAACTGTGAGATATTCTTAATGGATACGTGTAGAAGAAGAAATCGAGTACAGTATCAGCACTTACAGACGGAGACGAGCTGTGCCGCTCGGTTGGAGATGAGATGAGCGACATGTTGCGCCACCAGAGCGTCTTGTTTGCTTAGCGTGCCACTCCCACCGGACGCCTCGCGTAATGCCTGCAACGTGCCTGACACCTCCGATGTGCAATTCTCTCTGTGTATACAATACAATATTCTTGTCAACAACAGTGGTTTAGATTGTTGTTCCTTATGTGGTATAACAAACCTTAGGAAGCTTATTTTATTAAAAAACAAATTATAAAATATATCTCGTTACAATATATCTACGATTTAAGCAATAGAGTGGGTCCAGAATGTGAAAAATATTTATTAGGTTAGAGGTATACTTACTTTTCAAACATGCTGATATGTGAGGTCTGCAGATAGCCAAACACTGGTTCGGCGGGAAACAGTCCGTCACGCGCAAGTACTCCTAGCGCTGACGACACCAAGTCACCCAAATACTTGCCACCGATATACTTCTCAAAACTGTCAAACGTTAGTTTGCGTGTCACTCACAGATCATCAACATCATTATCATTTGAGAGAAATAGAGACTCACGTAAAGGAGTTGACAAGCAGGGACTTGGAGTCGACCTCGTCGTCGAACTCGGTGCGCAGAAAGTCGAGGCAACCGTTATCCCCGAAGGCACCCCACTCGATGTCAATGCAGACATCCTCGACGAGTTCATGCGAGCGTTCCCAGTGCTGCACGCGGGACGCGCGCTCCATGTAGCACCCGTTTGAGCCCGTGCCCAGGATCACACCGATCTGACTCCCACACAGATACAGACTTTTTCAATAATATCAATTGACATGAAAAGTGCCTTAGTACTTACTCTAAGTCAGCTAGTGAGTTACCCCAACGGAACGGTCAAGATAGGCGCCGGCGACCAGCGTGCCTGTGGTGTCGTTGAGCAGCACTCGCACGGTGATGTCGAGACCTCTGGCGGTGAGGTACCGCTGCAAGAGCGCAGCTACGTCCACACCGTCCATACCACTGCAATTGAAGCTCTTCGTCCACGTGATCAGTTCACCTGACGATATCGAAGTGTTGCCGCATCGGGAACGAAAATGTGAACCCTGAAAATGAAATACTTGTCGTTACTGTATTTAGCAACTATTCAATCATTTTTTCGTCTCTGGCGACAAGCAGCCACCATTTATATCTATAATTATTATATCCGAATTTGGTTACCTAGTGAAAACGTCTCATTCTCCATTGCCTCTGTGCGAACGAAATCGTGCACGCACTCTGCCAGAAACTCAAACAGTTCCTCTCCTGGACCGAGCCGGAGCTTCTCGCTGTAACATATTACAATAATTATAGGAAGTTATAACAGCTCAACTGATTCTCGACTAACACCACCTGTACCATAATTATGAAACAACTAAATTAAATGAAATAATCCATGGATATTACAAATCGAAGCATATAACTAATAATCACGCTCGGTACGGTATATTTCGTAATGTACAGACTTATCATTGGTGAACGGTCGTCTGAGCATAAATAGGGCCGGAAGGATAACACGACTATTATACGAGAATTGTAACTGTCACATAATAGAGAACAGGATCTCTGCTGTGGACATCCCGCGAATAGTGAGTGCGCGCTCCCGTTAACACCATAGCTTGCTACACATACTATGATGATGCAGATATTACGCCCGAATTATATTGCATTTAGCGCCATATGAGTTCCATTGTAGCAGTTTCCTTAACCAGAATAAAGAATTGCATTTTAGAAGAATTTATGTGTGTTTAATCTTCTGCGAAATACGTTCGTTATAAAAACGGTGAATCAAATTTTATTAATATATTGAACGTATTGCTAACTGTTCTTTGTATTCTCCTGGCAGTGGAATGTTTTAGGAAAGACCTTCACCAGTTTCGAATGCAAGTTTCACTCAGGCAATACTTTAGACATACTTCAATTTATATGCATAGATAGCAATTGGAGTTGGCAAAAAAGTACTTTTAGTCTTTAAATTCTGTTCGATGCTCTTTTTCATATTTTATTTTATGTTAACTTATCAGTGAGAAACTTAACCTATTTGAGGTTATCATTTAATTTTTTTTATAAACAACGATATAAATGATAAATCAGTGATGCAAGGTCTCAAGGTCGGGACTATTTAATGCGACGACATCTCCCTAGCCAAGCTTCAATAATTTCCTACGAGCAGTTAAGGACCTATCAGGGTTACGTATCGCCGTCATGGAACACGATTTCTTTACGATTTGTCGAATGTTGTTTTCTTTTCCTAAATAACTCTTATATTAAAATATATAACATTAAATTTAACCCTGAATATGTTTTGAAATATTGGTAAACCGAGCATCAGAAGAAGCCTAATTAATCTATAATTTGGTGCATATCGGTGTAAGGGCAAGAAAATGATTGCAAGTTTCTGTGTTTTAATGATTTTTTTTTTCTATTCTATTGTTTTGTGCTTGTTTGATTATTGTTTCTTGCATGGATTTCGAACAAACCATCGATAAAGAGAAAAAACAAGAACATATTTCACACAATCCATGAGTGTGAACTACCGAACCTAAAAAAATATGAATCACAAATCAAACATAACAATTTCCAATAGTGCAAACGGAAATTATATTTTAACCAACCGAAACTCAATAATAAGTTTAAAGTTACAATAACCTTATCTCATAAAGTTTCACCATGTCCCGCATAACTTTCCCCGCTTTCAGCTCGATGAATAACACTCGGAACTTCGTGCCGCCCAAAGTCCAATGCTAGAAATGAGCCTTCCTCTGAAAAGTAATTTAGTTTTTGTAACAAGATGATTCATTAGCTTACGGTGCATATACTTATAGAAGAGGAAATTACCCACATAAAAATAAGTTCCTCCTCATTACAATCATAAAAAAAGTGTGCGTGTACTTATGTACACGCGTTAGAAGTTATACTTCTTTGGCGTAACAAGATAAAAATCTTTTCAAACATTTTATTTTTCGTATTATTCCTACGTTTGTAGAAAAACCGATACTAACAATAGAAAAAATAAATATCCTGAATACAGTTGTTCAGTTCTCACGCAATACGTAGATGTCCTTACTTGTACTTTGTTGGTAACTTTTTTTGAATACATTTAGCGACATCTGTTGTGAAAAAACTAAAGTGTTGACTATAGCTAACTTCAGGGTGTCGGTTTTCCGTGACGGATGTGCGCGCGCATCGTTAAAATTTACTCACATAATTTTTCCCTAACGCGCCAAAGAAGTATAACTTTAAAAATGATGGTTGATAATAAGTTTACGTTTAGTTGTTTGAGGAATTCGATTGCATTATTTTCTTTCTTTTCACACAGAGAACAAGTACATAAATTCTTAACTTGGAGCCGCTTTACAAGTATCAGTATGTAGTCTACACTTTCAAAGACATAAAGCGTACGGTTTATAATGAAATATTTCAGTACATTTAAGTCAATGGTACTATATTTGAAATCGAACAGAGAGATTACAATATTAGAAGGCACACGATATACACGATCTCTCATGTCATAGTGTGAAATATTTTAAGATTAAAAAATGTGATTTCAGTTAATTTAGTCGTTCTATTTACAGACTGACTAAAAAAACTCCGTATTCTTTGTTAGTTTCGGATTTACAATCGGGGTGCTGTGCAGAGGCAAGATAAAATAAAGAACACGACTTAACTTGCTAATCGATATCTTCATATTAATTTGTTCCCTGTATTTACCTGTTCCATCAGTGAGCTCCGGTACGTAGGTATTTTCCATTTGCAGGCTTGAAGGTTTCTGACGCAGTCCCGCCTCGATCTCGGACTCGAACACCTCCGCCACCCGCCGCAGGGTAGTGCCACATAGCACCAATTTGCTCAAGCGAGCCTCTATCTGTGTGTTCCAGAACATTCCTCATATAGCAACTACGAGTATAAAATGTCATGTTTTACTCTAAATATCTGTAGCTATAAAGCTGTTTATATACTTTTTGTATACGATATGGCAACGTTCATGACATATATGTACACAGCATCCATACATTACTTATTGTATGATCGCAATGTTAAATTGAAATCAATTGCTCAACAATAGTTCTAAAACTAAAATAGTCTTATAGTTGTCGTTCTTTCGTTCGTTATTATTTGAATTTTTCATTCCAGTGTTATTATTAAAATAGTAAATCATATGATATATACAATGATAAAACATATTCTTTTTTAAAATTAATTACAACAGCAAACTTTTATTATATATCCAAGACGCTGAATTTCTAAAAGCTATATCGCATCGCACGATTGTTACAATTAAAAGTAATCAGGTTGAACTCATGAGGCGCACGAAGGCATCGCGCGAATTGTGTGTTGATTGTTATCGGAGCGAAACTTCTAGATCAGTCCTCTCGTGTAGACATTTATTGTCGGTTCTTTGAAATCCGCAGTGAACAGTGATGTCACTCTAGCAATGGATGCTTTACAATTAACTTAATGTATCATAACTAATTTTCAAACGTACATCATGAGAGCAATAGATAAATGGTTTACACGCCAGGTTCCCGGTGCATTAATGTGATAACTGTTAACAATAAAAAGTTTCGCAATGTAAAATTCATAATGATTAGGAATTTGTATAAAGATAAAAACCGTAGCGGCGCACCACCAGCGAAATGCTTGCTAATCTCTTTAATGCTTCATTGTAAAATGAATTAATTTTGTGGCACTATTATTTCTTTATGATAAAGTTAAGTCTTAACAGACTTTGTTATATTACATGTTATTATCTAGAATAAAACCTTAAATTACGTTATAAATAGTAATATCGAACTGCATAGTAATTGTTTTCAACTTTGTTTATTTCAATTTTTGGTTTTGGTTGATCAACTTTGGTTACAGCGCTGAACGCAACTTCATCTACAAGTAGATCTCGTTGTACCTCGAAGCCGATATACTTTGATCTCAACTTTGGATTTAATGAGGGATACAATACATACAAATATTATTTACATTGCTTTATAAGCAATTACATTTCACGCGTAAAATAAATAATTTATTACGTCAATTGTGATCACATAACATCCATACCGAAACGCACCCAGAGACAAGGTACAATTCAATTGATGCAATTCGATTCGTTCGATTTCCAATTGAGCACTATATTTAGAATAATTTGTATACTTAAAATTTATTATGAAACTCGTTGACACCCGCGTTGAGATCCGTCAATTGTTCGCAAATTAATGGCGTGTCTCCACATCGATTAACGTTAATAAATATTTATTGAGAATGATTTAAATGTTCCTGTGGAATGTGACTATTTATGTAAACAACAAAAAAAAATATTCAACCCAAGGATTATTACATCGCATTGTTTCAAATGACTCGAGTCACACATCTCCTATCACAATCGCCGCTCAAACTAAATAAACTATCATAATGTGTGGCGATTAGCAGCTCATTGATTCTTCGAAATTTTACCCTTAATTTCTCGTATATCAAACGGAAAATATGTCTAAATTTACAGATAATCTAATTGTGAATGTTCAAGTAAATAAATTGCATCAATGTGAAAAGCGTGATACGAGTAACACCCGCTGTTCAATCGCACTTAAATTACGATTATTATTTAATAGAGTGGTCAAGTTACCTTTTGAGCGCGAATTTTATCGTCAATCCGAAGTGGTGTCGTCAGGAACTGTTCTTCCCAGCGTAACTCGCCATTGACTGTCGGCAGGTAGCCGTTTATCATCCCCGACTCTACCGTCTGCTGTTCACCATTCATCGTCGTAGACATTATTCACTTCCAGTAGAAATCTGTAAACCAATAATTAACTAAAATCTCTAAGTATTTATGTCTCTTCTCTTGTAACATTTTTAGTTAAATATTAAATCATAATACAATTCAAGCTATATTTCGATCGTAAAATTAAGCTAAATCATACATTAGAACATGACAAACATGTTGTACCATCAGAGAGTTTTTTGTAGATCTATAAAAGAGGAATATCTCACTATGCATTGTTGTGTTACATCTTAAAAGAATTAGGAAGTGTTTTCGATGAAAGCTCCCAAGCGACTTGACTTTTTCCAACACTTTCAACAATTATCATTATATTTCAACCAACTTACACAAAACCTTGATAAATTATATACCCAAACCTTATGTATTACTCTGTCTATTGGTGAAGACCGCATTACAATCCGTTCAGTAGTTTTCGAGTTTATTGCGAACATACAGACAGACAGACAGACGGGCGGACGACTTTGTTTTATAATATGTAGTGATAGTGATTATAAATGTAGATAAACGTATACTCGGAATTGTTTTTTTTTTTTATATTATAGGGGGCAAACGAACAGGTGGGTCACTTGATGATAAGTGATCACCGACGTCCATAGACACTAGCAACACCAGGGGAGTTGCAAGTGCGTTGTCGGCCTTTTAATATATGTGGGCCTCCGGCGCTCTCACTGACCGAACGAAATGCAACAGTGGAAGCACTGTTACTTCACGTCGGCTTTCTGTGAGAGGGTGGTACTAGACCGGGCGAGCCGGCCCATTCATTCTGAAACCAGCAATAGTTTCAGCGTAGCTCTAACACCTACAAATACACAATACAATCAACAAATACAATCTACAAATTGTAGATATATGAAGGAACGTCAACAAAAATATTATCAACTATGAGACTTATTACGGGTTACAGAATTACCATAAGCGATAGCATTGTTCCGCAAGTTCGACTTTATTAAATAGATAAAAAGTTTGAGATTGATGATGACATTCGCTCGCAGATAATACATATAGCACTAGACTCAATCAGATATATGTCTGCCTTCACCACCTGTCGTCGTGATGTCTGTGCGCTGTCATTTGTTTTAAACTCAACGAATTCCTCAACGTCATCAACAAGTATATTTATTTGGCTTGAATCTCACCTTTCCTTTTTGTTATTAATTTTGTCTTTGTTCTCTCTGCATACTGATTAATTGTGTTCGCATTAGTACCATCCAGCAGACCACATTAAACTACTGCTACTCTACTACAAACTACAGTCTACGTTATTCGAAATGAAAAACGTAGAGAAGAAATAAACTAAACGATTTAACCCATTAAATTTGTTATTAGATTACTTATGAAGGAGATCTAGAGATCATTAAGTTTCAATGCCAATTCTGACGTCGCGTCATTCAGTTATCTTTCGCTATGTCATCATCATCAATCATTCTGTTTTGAAACTGAATCTTTAAAAACTTCTTTTTTTATACTTTATAGGTTAGCGTTTGACCATAACCTCATCTGATGTTAAATGATGATGTGGTCTAAGATGACTAAATTTAGAGGGAGACTGACTCTCAAGTTCAGCTGCCGGAACACACCAGCAGGTGATTGGTGACAGATTTTCAACAAGGGTGGTAGCTAGCCAGGCGAAGCGAACTTAGAAAAAGGTTCACCACCATGCTATGGTTTCATCACGCTTTTTTCCTTCACTGAAAGCTCCAATTCAGTTGCTAGAATTCGAACCTATGTCCTTCGACGTTATGTCCGAACACACTAGCAACTGAGCCATCGTCGCTTCACCAACTGAGCCAGCGTCGCTTCACCAACTTCATAATATTTATTATTATGAATGTCTTTTAGTGGATATTGTTTTGTAGTAGTGTATCGACCTTAAGTTTCACATGTAAGATGACTTTGGAAACCTTGACACAGGAAATATTTGACAATAAATAATATATATTTACTATTTATGAATATCAAAGCGTTTATCTGGTGGGTCGGGCGCGCGACGCGGACCGGGCCTTCACGTCGACGTGTTATAATTTTCACAGTACTATCGACGGACAACATTCGATCGTTGATAATATGAGGACTATCGCGCGACATCACGATGTGGCATTATAACAATTCTGTACATCCTAATCCTAAAATAAACTTGTTTGTTACGTTGTCATACTTTAACGGGTTGTCACTCTGATTTTGACGGTCAAAAATAAGACTATTTTCATGAATTTTTTTAGGAAGGAATTGTTATAAATGTTCATAAAAGTTTTATTCAGGTTGACTACAGTACTTTCAAAGTATATAGAAACAAAAAAAAAATCGCTCTTGTATTACTTCAAAATGGCGGGTGAATTTAACTCCGTGAAAAAAAGGTAGTAGTACACTGGCGGCGGTGACATCTCGATAATGACTCATCTAAAATGAAAAAGTCAAAATTATTTAAATTCAGTATGCGTGTAATTCTAGTCTGAACTACGGATAATTAATATTTATAGTAAATAAAAAGACGGCGGATATTTAAAACAAAAATTTAAAAAATGCGGTGTTTTTTCAGTTTTTGGGCCAAAAAAAAAACGTACGTAGCGTAGCTCGGGCTATAGCTATTTATAAGTCTAATATGTGGTTAAAATTTAATGAAGATTGATATGGTGTTCAGCGAAATCACAGCCGCCAACCGAAACAGCATAGCTTTGAGAAAAATCAGTAATTAGTAATAAATAATCACTGCCAGTAATAATCAGTAATCAATCATTACCTAGTAAGGTTCGATTCTAATTATAGTTTAAATAAATAAAAAAAAACACCCTTTTAGAGATAATCAAATGAAAATATAAAAAATAATTCTTAACATAAGAATAAAATTACTGATAAGAAAATTAACGTCACTATTATAAAAGCGTGGGGTGTTTTGTATGACATTTTTAAGCTAACTACATGATCTATTGGTTATGAAATGCAGAAATAGTTAGTTAGTTTTTTTAAACTCTAATAAATTTTTCACATTTTAGTTCGATTTACTTTAAAACAACAGTCTTTAATATGTACAGGTGTGTTAACAGTTGCATCTTGATTTCGAAAACATATTCAAAGATGTCTATCGCCTGCGTAGGTCGCGCACTAGCTCATCTCGCTTATTCTCATACGAAAGGAAATATATGAATACTGGCGCATCTAATCAGAATAATCGTATATATTGATCGTGTTATTGCATTGTCATGGGTCTTTGACGAGTGTGCAAAGTTTGATTCAAATCCGATCGTTCAAAGTGGGGCAAAATCACGTTCAAAGATTCCGTTACAATCACACATACAGGTGAAACTAATAAAAAGCATATAAAAAAAGGAGCAAAACCATATGCTTCGATGGATAAAGATAAGCAGAGTAAATGAGGCAATAGGAATATGGAAGAGCGCGATTAAGTTGTAAAAATTACTACGAACAAGTCACAAAATAATGTGGTTAGACTACTCCGATTTTTCTAATACTTTGACACAATAATTTTAGATATAGGTACAACATACTTTCAGAAGATGCAACAAAAATGATTTTTTGATAATTGTAAACAAGAATTATCCCTTAATTACTCAACCGATTACCATGAAATTTGACATACGCATTGTCAGGAGCAGTGAAAAGGGTATAGGGGACCTATTATCTAAAAATATCCGTTGTTCCTGAGGAATAGATCAAACCGAGCAAAGCCGCGCGTAAACGCTAGTAGTTTAAGGCTTTATCGGAAGTGCTAAATACAAATACTTAAATGATTTAATAAAATTATAAATTCATCTTATTCCCCCAGTCAGCTCCTAGCTAGGATTAGCTAGCTACTTAAATATATACTATACATAATAGCTTACTTAAATATTTCTAAGTAGCTTTTGTTCACAGCGACGCTCCTGGTTATGTAGATTAACCCTCGACACCAATATATTGTTTCGGGATGAACGGTACCCTGCGTCCTTATCTATAACCCTGATAAAGTGTTTGCAACATTTCGATATGGTCGGTTTTATAGTTGAGGCGTGAAAGCGTAACAAGCACACAAATTCACTTTCACATTTATAATTATTATTACATATGATGATACAGATGGTAACTATTATCCCGGTTTCGTCGGTATGCACCGAGATTAGGAAGACGATAAAAATGTAATACACACACACAAGCAAACAGCTTGCTTTGTTCTAACTAAGAATGTAATTCGAGCATGTGTGTGTAACAGCGGCGATTGTCTTTTGTTTAATAATACCATCATTATATGTAAGTATATCATATTTCATACTGGATTAATTTAAAAGAATGTATCGTAAAATTCGTGTTATCAACTTTTTAATCATATCTATCTAATGTTTAATCTATACTATGTCTTAGTGTATGTGACCAAAAAAACACGGCGACGCGAGGCGACGCGGGTCATACTCATACAGTTATTGCTGACACTGTTAACATTCAATTATTTTCTCAAGATAGAGAGTTACGCATACAACCGATTTTTTCACAAAAAGCGAAATGTGTAGTAAGCACTGTCGTGAAAGTAATACGCCACAAGATAACGGAAAGCACGTCAAGACAATATAAAAAAGCTGTACGTAAAAAGAAAAAGAAATCATCAAGAAACACAGTATTTTGATAAAAGATCGTTAGAAAAAGGAATCTGGTGTAAGACCATACAAACCGCAACCTCATTCTGATGTTCCATAAATCGATCAAAATTTTACAGTAGATCTGACCTAATAATAGTTCTCTGACTTCGCTCAGGACACATTCCATCAAAAAGGTTTTTATACCTAATCAGAAAATGATCATCAGCTATTTGAACGGTGTGTGGTGGCCCCTCTCTCGCACCCCGCACTCTCCTCTCTACTCTATCATATACCATATATTATCTCCATGTAACTCAATCGCGTTTTACAGCGCACGTAGGCGAAGCTCTCAAATCATATGATTTGTCCAACTTACTTGACGTTTATTGTCATATTTTGAACAATTTAAGCAACATATATATAAATGATAGTCTATGTGTTATTCTTATGTACGAATTATATTAAACCGCTACAGTTACGAAGAGACATCGCCTCATAAAGCGTGTTTTATCGGCTGTATCAGGGCGAGTGTTCTGAAGAGTTATTCAAGCTCGTCCCATCTTCTCTTTTCCAGAACAGAACCACACGGACGGGTACGCGTCTCCACAGATTCACAGTAGCAACCATCTCAGCAAGAACAAAGAAGTTCGAAAATTCTTATCTTTGTCGTACTGTGAAGATGTGGAACTGCCTTCCAACTGGTGTGTTCCCTCCCTCTTATGATATCGGGTCCTTCAAACGAGGCGTGAAGAGGCACTTTTGCAGGTCGGCATGATGGCGACGACTGCCGTTGATGTTTAACACCGACAGTCGCCGTTGTTTTTGGACTGTACCGTACTTAGCATCAGGTATTGTACAGTTATTTTACCGAACTTATATATAAAAAAGAAAGTTTCATCAAAATGCATTAAATGGTTTTTGCATGAACGAGTAACCATCATTTCATCCTCACAAACTTTCTCGTTTATAATATTCGTAGAATAATAAGGTGTTATGAACAAGACTATTATGATACAAGCATTGTTAATTGCCAATCTAGTTGTCACATTGTACGAGCGCCGACGTTCTAAAGTGAAAGAGTAATAGACATACATCTATCCATACAAACTATCTCGTAACATAGCTATTAACAATATTATTGCCTACACAAATTCTGTATAGTGACCACTAATAAATTAAAACTTGTGACTGTATATCACAACTCTTGTAAAAAATACCTTGACCTGTCCCAACTGTGATCACATGTTTATCGGGAACATGCATACTTATGCCATTTATGTGCACACGAGAGAACAGGGGTACTATACTGTCAAAATTGAGCTTTCTAGCGATCTCTGACCCCTGTTAATACTTTAAAAATGAGAAATGATAAAATTGTGCATGCTATAAGTGAGGTTATCCGTGAGATCCTGCTCCCTGCCCCTTGCTCCCCCCGTAAAGATACTCGGGCCAAACAGGCTAAGATAACCGCCCTCAACCATATATCAAGGTCAGAGATCATAATAATATGATGATAGCGACGTTTTGTAATACAATTTTGTCATTATTAATGTCAAAGTCGTTGTTCCTTCGTACATCTAATAACGCATAACATAGGAAGTGGGTTCGTATATGCAAGACGCACGAGCCTGCGATTGGGGATCTGCATCGGAACGACAAAACAGTATCGGAACAGTGAAACTTGTTTTTGCTGCTCAGTAGCAACACTTGCATTGTACTGCCTTACTGACACTATTGTTACTGCACAACGATGATGGTTCAGTTGGTAGTGTGTTCGGACACGGTCGTCGGAAGGATTTAGGTCCGAATCCTAGCAACAGAGTCGGAGTTTTCGGTGAAGGAAAACAATGTAATGAAACCATAGCACGGTGGTAGGGATTTTTCTAAGTCTGCCTGGCTAGCTACCACCCTCAAGTTGACAATCTGTCGCCAAGCACCTGTTGGTGTGTTCCGGCAGCTGCACTTGAGAGCCAGTCTCCCTCTAGGTTTAGCGTGCCTAAAATCTTAGACCACATCATCATTTAACATCAGATGAGATTGTGGTCAAACACTAACCTATAAAGTATAAAAATAATGACCATTTGCAACTTAACTAACTTCTCCAACATATGTTAGATATTTTAGATAGAACTGCTATCATTTTTGCAAACCTTAATATGCTGGCTTACTCTATGTAAATGAGATTTAAAGGCAGTTATTACTGGAGCGCAGACGACGATAAATTAAACAAGGTTTCATATGACTCATGGGAAAAATTAAAATATTTCAATATCTTAAAATTTTATATAAACGAAATAAATTTTAAACCAACTAAAAATTACACTTTTCTAGTTGCCTTTCAAAATAGCCACTTGTGAATACTCTCTTAATTCAGAATATGCATCAATACAAGTTAACTTATGTTAAGTGGTCACTGCAGCTTATAACTAAGCGTGAGCTACATCGAAAAGTACCGCTGTCCTGATTTCAGTCAAAATACGTTGCAAATCATGAAGACAGACTGCATAATATTTTGTTTGAGTGCAAGTTGCCAATGACATCACTACGAGTGAAACACATCAGTGTGAAAACTTCTGCTTCGCGACAACAACAGGTGCTTCTAAAATTTATGTAGCTTTGACGTGTGCTTTTGGTAACTTTGACGTTATATAAGCGCCTTCTCAGGGCCTAAACTAAAGTATTTTTGATTTGATTTGAATTTGTACTTACACATGTTTCGCTTCGCTACACTTCGTAATAAGAGACAGATTCGACATGCAAATAACTTTTATATTATACACATCAACTATTCAAATACTATTAAAATATTATATTTCATGTACTTTGACTTTTGTCTTAACGTACTGCGAAATCAATAACAATTGATTTTTTTCACATACTATGCCTTGTACAGATTGTATCCACTTTCTAATTCACGTTGCATTTTGTGATAATATATATTATTGAAATAATTCCTATATTATTTAAATAAAAGTTGTCATTTTTCACCTTTCCTTGTAAGTTTGACGCAAATTGTTATCACACAACAGACCATTTAATAAAGATCATCACAAATAGCCACTAAATAATTCCTGGTTATAATAGTATTTGGGAGATATTACAAGCTAAGTACGTCGCGGCGCCCCTCCATGCCGCGTGCGGATATACACATACACAAGTCTTACATAACAACTGTTAATACAAATCAAACATTGCAAGTTACGTCAGTTTACACGAGAATCTTGCACCTCTATATTTAAATAGACGACTTGTTTTGACGAAAACTTTATTACCATGTTTATACCTATAGTTGGTTTTGATTATATATTTTGAAAAGCCATTTATTATATCTCAATAATTTATACAGTAAAGTCAATTCATTACAGGAAAATAAATGAGATTAGGAAAATAAAATCGGTATAACAATAACTATTAGGTGAGTAGGTATTAGCATGTTGTATTATCACTTCAAGAATTTTATATAAATTACAAGATTACAGAAATATTATGTATACAGATATGTACGTAATTGTTCCAATAAAACACGTTACTGATAACTCCAAACAAAATCGTCCATAAACATTAATTGTTTTCAGCATTATAAAGTTTAATTAAGCATAGTAAAGTGCGTGGTAAAAGTAAAACTCGCGTTAATTATGTAACATGATACTTCTGTGTCGTTATTTAACAAAAAAAAAACAGAGTAAATGAATATACAGCAGATGCAGGGCTTCACAGCGAGCGCTCAATTAATCACAAAAACTAAATTGAACGTAGAATCGTCTGTTGCCCAGCTATAATAGTCATGTGATGCTTTCGAATAGTTTCCGTTGAATTCGGAGGGGGCACAACTGAGCCCGATGTATCCACTGCTTAACGAGCGGCAATCGACAATTGGTCAAGTGTTACGACTCAATTGGTTACTCGTTTGGACACAATTGAAATTTAGTTTATAACGATTCTATCGTAAGACATATACTTTATAATGCAGTAAGCAATATCATCAGTTATACGCTTGTTTCTCAGTCCCCAGTAGAAGCCTTAGGTTTTTTTTTTTAATTATTTAGTAATATGTATACAACTACGTGTTATCCATAATTAATATAAACGTTAAGGGGGTACCTACGTCTATATCTATAGCAAGTCACGACGCGCGTATACCTCATTGTAGGCGCACGTCACAGCCGCGGCCGACACCTTGAACCTGACCGAGGTCAAGCCTTTTACAAATATTCAATATGTGGTCTGCGCCGTTAGTCATGTGTGTAAATAGCAATATTTATGTTGAAACACCTCGAGGGTGGTCCGACACACCCTCTTGGCCCCTCGAGCTCAGTTTATCGCAGTCACTCGCCCACGCAGACGGAGATTACAATACAGATAACAAAACAAGATGATGCCCGATAAGGAGCTGTCAAAATTACGTTGATTAAAAAGTCTGAGTCGGGTATGCATTGTTTTATCAATATTTACTTACACAAGAACTTTTTACAAATATTTAGAATTTTTCGTAACAAAATAATTATACGTAGGTAAAAACGGTCGTAGCGACTTTGTACAGTATTTTCCTTTATCAAGATAACAGGATAACACAGATCCTTGAAACAAAAACGATACGACACACAAGAATACTATATTAGAGGATCTAACTATAAGATAAGACGAAATAGCGAAATATACGTTTGAAACGACTGTATTTAAGTTATTTATTCACTTGAGGGGCCCGAACGGATGTGTAAATCAGTGTCGTTAGTCGAGGTCTTCGATCGCTTTTTGCACGTTCGTCGCACCAAGTACATCATAGTCTATGGTCACGGATAGTACATATACGATGACGACGCAGGTTTGTTGGAACGGTTGACGATTATTTTTATGAACTTATTATTTCTGTTATAATATTTGTCATATAAAAATCAAATAGTTATATTAGGTCTTTACACGTGAAATTAGCCTTTTATGTGGAACAAGTAAAACGAAAAAAATATTATGAAATTATAAATTTTATCAAACGAAGTATGTACCATTATTATCTAATATTTATATATATTCGCTATTAGGTAGTTCATTGATTCCGTTGCTAAAACAATTATTGAAGCGAGAATCAATACAATTTTTGAAGGCGGTTTGGACTGCTTTATTGGCATTGTCTTTTTTTTCTCGCAAATAATTGTCCAAATTTGGAAAAAAGTGGTAACCTGTCGGAGCATGGTTCGTGGAGTAAAGTGGGTGTTGAAGACATTCCAACCGCTGTTCCTCTAATTTATCGACCATCTGTCGTGAAGTATGGAGCGTAGCGTCGGCTTGATGCAACATTGAGTTAGAGAGATTGACCAGTCTCAGCTGTTTAGGTCTTAGCTTTTCTACCAGCGTTTGCAATAGTTGTCAATACAGATCTGACGTAATCGTCTGGCTATATCTTAGGAAACTGTATTGTATGATACCAGCACTGGTCCATTAAACAATCACCAGTACATTTTTCTGAGTCAACTTTAATTTGGCCTGTTCTACTGGGTTCAGCGTTTCCGATTGCCGTAAAGGATGTATTTTTCTTCACAAATAACAGTACGATTCAAAATTCCTTCGTTATTGTAATGGTTGAGTAAGGTAACGCAGCTCTCAATGCGCATTTGTAGGTGTGCCTCAGTCAATTTATGTGGTACCTATTTCTTGAGCTTTTTCACTTATCCAATTTGTTTCAACTGAATTATAATTCTTTTATCACTCACACCGAAGCCTGCTGCTAACTCTGGCGTGGTTTGCGATGGATCCCCTTCCACGGTCATCTTTAATTCTTCATTGTCAAATACGCGTTGGAAATGTAAGAACACACTGTACATATTACAAGCTTCTAATCAACGTTATGTTGATGGTTTCTTGTTATAACAGGTCAAGTGTTCAACACACGCGATATATTTCGTTCTATTCATCATAACCGTTATGAGACTGTACTATTGGATATTTTTTGCAAGAACGATATGTGTTGTGCCACATATGTTGATTATATATATCTATTCATATGTTTACGCCTCACATAGATATTACAGGTGTCCACCTGCCATACTTGCCATAACATAACAATTAAATCTGAATAGTTTTTAGTAACTTATCTGCTAAACTGGTAAACAGGTTACCTAAGGGGGCCTTATAATCTATAAAAATTAGCCTAAGGCCACTCGAAAAACAGTTGCTACTCCTAAGAACTGGGTTACAAGGAGACCGTATACTGTGTTTTGTAAAACACCCCTCAGGCGGAACACACAGGCCAGAATAGAAATAAGTGTTGCGATTGTGCTCCGAGAGTCGAAACTTTTACAGGTTTCTGTCAAAGGTCATTTTAATAGTGTTACAGTTTTAGTACAAGATTGAGAGACCATGTGCATGGTTTAACTGCAGGATAACTTCCGCCATAGGTATTTTTATAGCCAAGCTGCAGTACATTTGCTGCTGTTGCTCGCTTTGAAGTTGGGATTTAGCGACACGTCATAAGCGAATTGCTAATTGATCTTGTTGAGTTCGGTTGTACATATTGCAGTAACCAATAAACATCTGGGGAACTGCACGTATGTAAGAATAGTTATATAATAAATAAATAGTCGTAGCGAAAATGCAAACAAAGTTCCCCATTTGGTTTATATTTAAAAATGGTGGCAGTCGAGTGGTTTAACCGAAGAAATGTCAATTTGATGTCCGCAGGTTGTATCAAAAAATTTTTGGGAATGCACATACATTTACTAATTTCAATTGGTAACACTATCGCGTGACGGTGAACGAAAATATGAAACACCACACGAAAACATCGTGAGGAACTTGAACCTGAGAAATGTTCTTATAGTACCATCGTATATGGGAAAATATGGAAGTTTAAAACCGCCAAAACGTCGTGAGCTGGCGTGGTAGTTATGCCCGTCGGGCAGCGGGGGGTGAGTGATGTCCGATTCCTACGGACTAAAAACCGCATGGTGCCTCACACACCTATTTGGCCGGAGAGCAGGAACTGCCAAAGACACTACTTCTGCGTCCCCGGCAGGTATCGACTCCTCATCAGGGGCCCCGTCTGCGGTCTGAGGGGTCAAGATGGTAAACCCCTCAAGAGAGGGCGGGTGTTAAACCCCCCCGACGAACTGTGGGAGTCGCACGGCACGATGCGCCTCCACCACGCGGGCCTGTGCTGAAAAGCACTGCTCAGGGCGACAGACGTGGCTTTCCTATGGCCCTGCAGTGTGTCTCTTACAGGCTAATGTAACGTATTATATACAAGAACGTTTTAAGTGACAAAAAGTACATGTAATATTTATTTTAATTCATGTCACGATTTAACGCGGAACTGAGAAGTGAATATATGTTAAATGTCTTAAAATAAAACTTTTATCATGTGGAGTGTAAAATGAAACTTTACATGAAAAATCTTATAGTGCATGGGAACCACGTATATTTTTATATCAAAAGGCGGCTGTATTGTAATATTACTTTTTACAGAAATGATATGTAGCCAAAATCCGTTTTCGAATTAAAACCTGTATTAATCTGAAAACCAGATTCAACCTGGTCGAATGAAATTAGTTTTCAAGTAATGACAACTGAAACTCTGAAGATGTACTATGTATGCATAATACATATATATACATAATATTTGTATATTTACTTAGTGTTTTTATTCTTCGATATATGATTGTTAACGATATCATGTGAATTATAATAGTTTTATATCAGAGGTCAAATACGGAGGGTCAGAGGCCTCGGGGGTACCGTTAGTACGATTTCGTTTATTAGTATTGGCACGTCTGCTATTAATTATCAAATTTCGCCTGTGTTTTAAACTGTTTTAACCGATTAAAAATAACCATTCATTTGTATATTTGTTTATAAGTGACTGTCATAGAAACTAAACGATTTATTTGTAGAAATCTTTTACTCGGGTAATTTTATGAAATAGTTTTAGTATACCTATTAAATATTTGGAAACCATTTTTATGTATGTTTATACATTACAACAATTAATTGATTTTTTTTTATCATTCGACCACAATCTCATCAGATGTAAAATAGTGATGTGGTCGAAGATGGTAGTCACACTAAACCTAGAGGGAGACTGGCTCTGAAGTGCAGCTGCCGGAACACACCAACAGGGATGTGCTTGACGACAGATTTCCAACTTGAGCGTGGTAGCTAGCTAAGCGAACTTAGAAAAAGCCCTACCACAATGCTAAGGTTTTATCACGATGTTTTCCTTCACCGAAAGCTCCGACTCAGTTACTAGTATAGCGAACCTACGTCCTTGGACGCTGTGTCCGAACACACTACCAATGGAGCCATCATTAGCATTGATTATACAATACAATTGTATTGTTATATTTTGTAGAAGTCTGTAACGTTATTGTTTATTTTTATTGTATCATTTCAGTTCTAGCTTTTAAATGATATACATAGGTTAGCAGATTTTTCTCTAACAGCTTGATTTGCAGTATTATACAATGGTACAATTATTATAGTACATACATATAGTCAGATTATACAATAGAAGTCCTTCGACAATAAACTTTTGTATATCATGATTTACGATATTCTCATAAACATTTTTTTTTTAAATTATATGCTTAGAAATTACACATGTTATTGATCTAGCTACAAATAGAATTTAGAATATTTATAATCGACCTTGACTCCTATGAACCAGTAGAATGAAATAATTTTATGTTTGTGAATTGAAAATATTTTTCTTTTGATATTTTGAATTATTTTTTATATAAAACTAGGAGGCCCGGCGGACGTTGTCCTGCCCTGATAATAATAATGTATTTAATTTGATAGGGATTAATACTTTATCTTTCTAAATAGCCTTCCAATTACCTCATTTATGTGACCATGTTTTTAGAAGATAGGTATAGTAAGCTATCCTTAAAAGATAGGTATATGCCATCGGAAACTTTTGTGTAGATGTATAACAGAGGAATATCTCACTATACATTGTTTTGTTATATCTTAAAAGAATTAGACAGCGTTTTCGATGAAAGCACCCAGGCGGCTTGACTTTTTCCAAAACTTCCTAGATTTGTTATTATAGATCAACTAATTTACACAGAACCCTTGGCAAATTATATACCTAAACCTTCTCATATATTGCTCTATCTATTGGTGATGAGCGTATTATAATTCGTTCAGCAGTTTTTGAGTTTATCACGAACGGACAGACAGACACACAGACGCGGCGGACGACTTTGTCTTATAATGTGTAGTGATACAATGACAAATTCAAAGAGTGAGCATTTCAAATGCCCTTACATGGCATTTTATTTAATTATAAAGTTTTCTTTTAAATTACCTATAATAAAGTCTCGAATATTTTTTTTCTATAGCTCATTATGTAGATATTAACCAGTTATATATGAATTACAAATCAATATAATAATTTAGATGGACAATTTAAAACAGATGCAGTCTGTACTTTAATAAATAAATATTATATAGTACTCACATGCGAACCCGGCAGAGTGCTGCTATTGAGCTAAGACGCGAAAACACCCGCGCGGCGTCGAAATAGCGCCAAGGCCAGTTAGATAATAAACGCGAAAACAAACGAGACGAGCACGTGCTGCCCCGGAGACAAGCTGACCGGCTCACGTCTAGTTGGGTCCGCGTGCGCTCGCACACTGCCGCTGCTCACCATCCACCATGAACGAGATAATTTTAATACCTATTTGCTTCTGGAGACGACCACATTCGCAAAAAAACATTTATCAACGAAGCGTGAATATGTAACGGTCAGTTTACACTGAGCACGAAGTAGCGACGCGGCGCTGGGGGCGTGAGGAGGCCGGCCGCCACACCCGCGCTGCGCCATCAGAAAGTTTACCGGAAAACATTACTCTTCTTAAAAGATAAACTATAAAGTTCGGTAATCGGTTTTTGTTGTCTATATAGTACAAAAGATTTGCACAATTTTCGGGACTCTTTGATTCATACATTCTAGCAGCGAATTAAGCAGCGGGACTTGAGTTCCGAACGCCGAAACATCTTGAGATACTTTTAAAACACCTGGAACCTGGAACTTGAACAACATGTGACAGGCCTGTCATTGACAGAAAATCTGTGTCAGAACAGGTTAATACACTTCATTATAAAAGAACGTAGTAACATAATTTATTATTTACTTTGGAGGAAACACCGCGGCGATGACGCAAACGTAGTTTCAAGATAACAACGCTCCATCATTCACATACCGTCAATCAATTTTTCTATCTAGAAAGCGACAATTCTACAACAATCTGTAGTACGTTGACAACCCTATCGGGTTTTTTCCACGTCGTGTCGCATCATGACATTTTAATCCAGACAATTATTGACATATGTATGCCAGACAAGCGAGCATTACACTGTGTACTACTACTGCTGCTAAAGATTCATTATAGTATTTTCCTTTACTGAAGCTCGTGATATGGTTGGGACTGACGTCGCCTAACATGACAGTGTCCAAGCGCATTAACGCTAAGCCATCATCGATCCAAAGTAAATATCGTAAACGATACAAGTATATGGATCGTATACCTACAGTGTTACAATATATTTTATTTCCTTTATGTTATAAAGGAATATACAGGCATACAATCTACCTGTGTGTAGTGATTACCGAAGCCTATGGTTATTGAAAAAATGACCGCAATTCTAAGGTCAGTTATAATGGTTTACTAGTCTTGACGATTTAATTGAAACATTTCGTTTCGAAAACAAAACGAAACCCTTCGGATTGGAACACAGTAGCGCGAGCACTGCTACATTATAGCTTTCTATAACCATAGCTATTTTAATGTAACAGTACATATAAATTTAAATTTTTACATCACTGCTATTTCACAGGAGTTTAATGAAATACGCCTACATTTTATATCCGCACTAATTTCTAAGGGTTCATAATGGGACGTCATTTTTGAAGTTATACTTCTTTTGGCGCATTAGGGAAAAATGATGAGAGTAAATTTTTACGATGCGCGCGCACACCGTCACGAAAACCCGACACCCTGAAGTTAGCTATAGTCAACATTTTATTCAAAAAAAGCATGTATGTATTCAATACCTATTTTCCAATGTTAGTGTTGTTTTTTCCTACAAACGTAGAATAAGGCGAAAGATAAAATTTTTGAAAAGATCTTTATCTTGTTACGCCAAAGATGTATAACTTCTAACGCGTGTACATACGTACACACTACTTTTTGTTAGCTCTCTTCGTCAGTCCACACATAATTTAATTTAAAACTAAAGATAACTTGTATTATGATAATAGTTGATAAAATAGATATCAGCCAGATACAGACGTAGCAATAATTATGCTCTTTCCATAAAAATCAATAATGTACGGGGGTCGACTCCTCTCAAAACAATAACAGACTTTACTACGACTGCGCTACGAGGCGCTTACGCTCATACACGCCTGCTGTCCATGCAAACAATTTTTTTTCCTCTAATCACACTATACAAAAACATTATATGAGAAATAGCAGTGATGCATGAAGTTTCATATCTAATTGATAGATATAGCTAGAGTGCGGTCGCACAGGTAACAAACTGAAAGACTCAAGACGGGTATGTGGTGATCGCGACTCATTCGGGTACTGACACTTTTTACCATCCCGCTTCCTTACTGTATATAATACACCGTCTAATCCGATAGTTGTTACCGGCGTATTGTGGTCGTTATCCGATAGGGCGGCGTTACCATGTCCGATGTAACGATAGTGAATCTCTTCATATTATGTTTGCAAATGTGGAATTAGAATGAAAGACAATAACTTCATATTACAAAATTTTATTTAAACATTGTTTATAAATTTAGACATTCAGTGTTCATCGTTTACATATAATTATTTACTTAGACAAACTAAGGCGCAACTTAACACTTGATACTATTTTCGATACCCGACATCCCATATACACCACAAATTAAATAACCTGATTACTTATTATTTTTAATCCCTCGGCTGATTTTTTAAGACCCAGATCTCAAAATGACGGTTTATATTTTTAATTATTTTACATTGTAAATTACATGGTTTGGTAAAAAAAAAATCGAACAAATGAAAAACTAATTTAAAATACATTTTACATATAAATTTAATTATACAATACATCATTTGTTATTTTTGTAATAAATCAGGTATTTTTTTAAGCTTATGCTGCCAACAGTCTGTTAACCTCTGCCTCATGAGGTATACATTAGTTTGTATGGAACTTAAACCTTTATAGTTTTGGATTGTCCGGGGATTAATGTATCAACATTTTATTAACTCCATAGTTTCCAGCAAATTAATAATAGGAATGCTGGCTTTACTTCAAACAAGTTTTTTTTTAATTACATATATCCGTATTTCACGAAGTTATTTGCAAAGAGCTACAGCAGACTTTCAGGACGACGTTATTAAACACGCTACAAATAAATTATTTCCTACAAAATAGTACTGAATGAATGAATAAATACAATTAAAAGGATATCACACGCTGAGGCACTTTTGTCCTTATGTTATTAATTAAGCTTACCCGGTGTATATCGACCATTACGGACTCTTCTATCACCGGTATCAGACAACTATACTTAACTGTAACTATTTACAAACTATGCTACCATTTCTTAGGAATACCGCGTCTCATAGTGTATGGTATATAAACTGTCACCGTTACATTAACATTTTCCCTTCGTACATTGAATGAAAATTTCTGAATTATATTTATTGCAACGGAATACTTATCATTGTTGCGCAAAAATATCTTCAGGAGTTAAGTTTTATAGGTATAATAATATTCACGCTGGTAACACGCGCTAACAGCCATCGCAATCACAAGTTATAATCCTATACTAAATACCCATAATCAAACATACACACTCTCCACACCTATCATACACTTTGCTGTAATTGTTAAACACTGGGAATCATTATATGAAATACTAGCAGCCCAGGTAGACTGTTGTCCTGCCCTGATAAAAAAAAATATACTTATGTGCATGAAATGCTTAATTAAGGCAACTAATGTATTTAATTTGACAAATATTTATAATGTCTATAATCCGTCTTAATAGCCTTCCATTACCTCATTATATGTGACCATTTTTGAAAGATAGATTGGTGTAGTAAGCTATCCTAACAAGATAGACATCATAGACATTTTTGTAGATCTATAAAATAGGGATACCTCAGTATGCATTGTTTTGTTATATTTCAAAGGGATTAGGCAGCGTTTTCGACGAAACTCCCAGGCGGCTTGATTTTTTCCGATTCTTTCAACAATTGTCATTATATTTCAACCTATTCACAAAAAAACCTCTTCAAATTATATACCTACACCTTCCCCGTGAAGTGCTCTATCTATTGGTGAAGACCGCTTACAATCCGTTCAGCAGTTTTTGAGTTTATCGCGAACATCCAGACAGAAAGACAGACAGACGCGGCGGACGACTTTGTTTTATATATAACTTTGTAGTGATTTATACACGTAAGACTATTTAACTTATTTCCTGGAACCAGTCCATTTTGAGCAGCAACCTGTGATGCATAATACTTTCTTTCTCTGACACTCTAGGAAAACGACATGAAGTATGTATGTACATACATACATACTTCAACGAATAAGCAAAAATGTTTTCTTATACAAGTTTCAGCGAAGACTTAATAATTCTCGGTAAACTGCACATTTCATATCGATTCCAATATTTGTTTGTACATAATCACCCTATACTCTTTTCCCTGCCTGAAGTTATTAACAATATCGAATTGAATCGCGTTCAATCGTCCCATTTGTTTTTAAATACGTTAAAACGTAAATAAGATACGATAGTATGTGTCTGTTCGTATCATTCACGAAAGAACTACAATTACGCAGAAATTTCCAGATTTTATTAACCTTGCGTTATGATTACTTGGACTGAGTACAATGTTATTATTTTTATCAACTCGTGATAAAATTGTAAGCGGGCGGCATATATATGTGTTTATATAATTATACTTTTTATTGCAGCGACAATTATCTGTATATATATATATACGAAGGACAACATTATTTTCAAAATGTCCGTTGATTGTTTCACCATTATTTTTAACTGGCCGTCCCTACCTGCATTACATAGAAATTAGTGGGCGGATTTTAATAGAAATCGACGCGTTGACACTTCGGAAAGCTATTAAGTAGCCCCAAAATATAATAAAAATTTAGATTAATCGTTAGAAAATCTCGAAAACCCAATTAAACTACAGATCTGAAACTTTCTGGGGCAAGGTTCACTATGCTTATGGCCTTTGACAGATAAATATAGTCGAATGTCAGCAGAAAACACTTCTATTACATATTACAATAACACTGTAGTAGCAGTGAAGTACAGGTTTCAACTAAAAAACTATCGTCGAAACCTATTTTCTATATCGTTGTACTATTCTCGTTGAGACCCTGTAGTGGTAATAAATATATACGGGTACATGTAGCTCAATTTTCTAAAATCGAGTTTTACTACGAACAATAATAATAATTTATTTATTTACAAGCAACTTGTATTGTTCAATTATGTTTTCTTTATTCCTGTACAAAAATGTGCAAAAGGTAACGAGTTAACACAAATGAATTTATTATTAATAAAAGCAAAGAAAAACATTATGTCAATATTCTCCTAATGGTAATTTGCCAGGTAAAGGCAAGTTGCCTAAACTTGTCAAATATAGTTTAATATTATTTTGCAATTTTATTTTTTATCTAACTTAAGTAAATTATTCTTAGTACAACTGAAATGGCGAGGTTTGAGTGTATTGATAAATCATGTTGTTTCTTTCTGTCGCGCGGAACGCGATATCTTCCCTCTCTGTTTCTGTTCACCTGCTATCGAATTATCGATACGTATTCGAGTCGTATAACGAATTCTAGCTTCATAATGCCAAAGCATATTCACTGTGTTTATCAATTTACATAATTACTGAAGTTATTTCTCTGTAATGTATAGCCTATTTCGCCTACAATTGATCAAATTAATTATGTAAATTCGCGTGTAATTACCATATACATCGGAATAGATAGTGTATATTACTAGTGTACTTACACTTCAAAGAAGTTACTAACGTGGACTGGATAATACCTACTTATCAAAACTTTTAAAATAATTCCAAGATATTGCAAATGATTTATTGCATTTTAATACATTCCCTAATAAATTAATAGGGGTATATTTGAAATTCATATTGTATTTTTAGAGTTCCCTGTCTAAATTGGTAGATTTAAGTAAATTGAAAGTTTTTTTGAAGTTATACTTCTTTTGGCGCGTTAGGGAAAAATGATGAGAGTAAATTTTTACGATGCGCGCGCACACCGTCACGAATAACCGACACCCTGAAGTTAGCTACAGTCAACATTTTATTCAATAAAAGTATGTATATATTAAATTCCTTTTGTCTATTGTTAGTGTCGTTTTTTCTACAAAAGTAGAATAAGGCGAAAGATAAAATTTTTGAAAAGATTTTTATCTTGTTACACCAAAGAAGTATAACTTCTAACGCGTGTACATAAGTACACACTACTTTTGAAAGTTTTTTTTTTATGTACTAAATAATATTGAAATCTTCCATATTGAGCGTAAATATATATATATATATATTGTAATAGGAGGTCACTCTCTTAGGTCTGGTCTTAGTACGTATTCGAAGTAAAATATTAATTTACAGTATTCCTTCACTATCAACCGTCAGTGAAGCTAAAATTATTACACGCATGCGAATTCCGAAAAATCTTCCTACTGATGAAATCACAGGACTACCAAAAAGCCACAAGGGGGATCCTAGATGGTAACGTAAGGGTCGAAACCAATTGTTTTGTCGAATTAAATCGGAAATTTGTTCGTGAATCAGGCGACTTATAGATAAAGCAGATTTATACTCTGTTAGATGTGAAGCATCATGAAGAGTCACCGAAGTATTAAGAGATATTTAATCTATGTATCACAGAAAACTCCTTTTGCAGAGCGTCCATGGAGAAGCAAAAGGCAAAATGGTTGGAATATAGGAAGCTAATGTAAAACCGTGATTAACACGATGCTACCGAAGACGGTAGACAATGGTTAACAAGTGTTTGTGTAGCTGCCAAAACCAAATGTATATGAAATAAAACTCTTGAATCAAGAAATAAGACTAAGATTATCTGATAAACAATGAGATAAGCAACCACAACGCAAAACAGGCGACCTCAAGTTACGGTAACTGATCCCGGGATAACCTAATCACAGGAGGTTCAGTTATTTTCTAGGGAGGTATTATTGACTAAGTTATTTACTCAGTAGTTTTGGTAAATTACACTATTAAATTGAGTGATATGGTAATTAATGGGATGTTAAAATTTTGGTATGAAAGGTTATGTGGGGGTCGTGGGCGGTGTGAGGGGTGTAGAGAGTGGTTAGTAGGGGGTGGTTCCGCTATATGCACGTGGTCTTGAGGTGCATGGAGAGCAAGCCCTTGGCGACGAACCCGCGGCCGCAGAGCGCGCACACGTAGGGCCGCGCCCCGCTGTGGTACCTGCGCACGCACAGACACACACACATACGAATACTATAAACTACTCGTTTTTACGGTTCCTTACGTCACTATCCAAAAACAGGAACCTTATAGAGTTATTTGTTTATTCAGGTATATAATTATGCCTAAAGGTATAACGGTGACATTAATATCGATTGCTAATGTGTTACGGTCTCATATCGATATAGATTAACACAACAGTTTAAACAAAACCTTTTGAAGCGGGTAGTATGTTCGGACATACTACCCGCCGTCGCCGTCGAAGAACGTAGGTTCGTATCCTAGCAATTGAGTCGGAGCTTTCGGTGAAGGAAAACATCGTGATGAAACCATAGCATGGTCGTAAGGCTTTTTCTAAATCCGCCTGGCGAACTACCACCCTCAAGTTGAAAATCTGTCGCCAAGCACCTGTTGGTGTGTTCCGGCTGCTGCACTTGAGAGCCAGTCTCCCTCTAGGTTTAGCGTGAGTACCAACTTAGACCGCATCAGTCATTTAACATCAGTAGAGATTGTGGTCAAACGCTAACTTATAAAGTATAAAAAAAAACCTATAGGATATTTCCTCGCAACTTACGCACACTTGAAACTTAACACCAAATGAGGTCGTTTAGCATAATATATCAAGTGTTGTCTGTAATTATTATTATAAAGTCATATTTTCATTTTATTTTATACTCTACACTATATCCTAAAGATTAATAATTAATGCAAACACCGTTATAGATCAAGAATATTACAAAATATAATCTTAATATATAAACAATATTGTAAAACAGAACGGAATAGAAATAGTACGGAACTATTAATGCAGCAAATTGTACTAATAACTTATCCAATGTTATTTTAATTTAACGAAATCAAGTGTTATTAAAATAGAATAGAATGTGTGTTGCCAGAGTGAGAGAAGCAAAGCAAACGTTACCTCTCGTGTATGACGAGTGTGGAGCGCTGGCTGAACGCCTTCCCGCAGTGCGAGCACACGTGCGGCTTCTCCCCCGAGTGCACGCGCTCGTGCAGCGTCAGGTTGCACTTCTTCACGAACCCCTTGCCGCACGTCCTGCGCCCACAAACGGACACGTCCCATATTGGATCAACAATACCGCAAAAAAAACATAATTATATAAAAATTTGAGTGGACGTTACTTCGCAAAAAAAAAACGGTTTTTGTTGCAGTATGACGTGACAACGACCAAACAATTCTTAGCGGAAGTGCGTAGTAAAGTCCACCCTAATTTTTAAGGATGGATTTCCGCAAAGTAATGCCTTCATCAATCAAATATAATAATATAACCGGCATTTCTATATTGTTAAAAAATATATTACCTATTTGCGAACACTAAAGAGATATCTGGAAAAATCGAGATGATTCTAAAAGGAAAATTACGTATAAACTCATAGAAAACGACAAGGATTACAATCCGCGGTAATTTTATCGATCCGAATAATGTAAATGACATAAATTTTAAACGTAATGCAATCTCGGAACTACATTATTTAACTTAAACGTTATCGGTCTGTAATAAGTCAACTTTTATTACAATCTAGAAACTTCAACTGTCACGTTTTTATCGACGTCACAACGGAATCGACTGAAAATTTTAATAAGGAACATCAGAGCGAATGTAAGATACGAGCAATCGAAAGAAATTACACAACTTTACTACGCTTTCATTTACACTCATCATAATTAGTAGTGCAATAATTTTAAGACTCCATAATTTTCATTTGAGACTTCGCAGTAACCTGGCTATGTGACGGCTCATACTACCTCGAAGAATAGATAAACCATAAACACCCCGAGACATCAGTTATGTGACGTTTTCGTTATAGCGTATAGCTTCGATTATTATTATTTTATCAATGATGGCATTTTTGAACAGGTTGTTTGGAACAATGAATTGTTCGATTAAGCTGGATTTTCAAAGGTTATCAATTAAACAGGTTTAAGTTACTCTAAATAAAAATTAAGACGAAATATGTATATAAAACTACTGTTCCGAATTTTCAGAATAGAATTTTTTGAAGTTAATTTTTGAATCACAAATGCAAATAAGTTTGATTATAGATATCATATGACATCGGAAGGCTCGGATACTGACTTGCAGACGTTGGGCTTGTAGCCGGTGTGGATGCGGATGTGGAACTTGAGGTGCTCGCGCGAGGAGAGCGCCTTCCCGCAGACGTTGCAGAGGTGGTTGCGCTCGCCGGAGTGCGCGCGGAGGTGCCGCCGCAGCGAGTTGAGGTGTGCGAAGTCGCGCGCGCACGTGCCGCAGCGCAGCGCGAGCGGACGCGCCGCCGCCTCGGGGTGTGCGCGCGCGCGGTGCGCCAACAGGTACCGCATGTACACGAACCGCTCCGGGCACAGGTCGCACAGGAACCGCTTCGCCGCCTGCCCCTCCGCCGCCCCGCCACCCTCACCGCCCTCATACTTGTGCGTCAACCCTGCACCGGTGACACAACTCTTAACCAAATCACAATATTACCTCAGCACTGATGACAAACTTCCACTTTTTTTTTATATTATAGGGCGCAAACGAACAGGTGGGTCACCTGATGGTAAGTGATCATCGCCGTCCATAGACACTAGCAACACTAGGGGAGTCGCAAGTGCGTTGCCGGCCTTTTAATATATGTGGGCCTCCGGCGCTCTCACTGACCGAACGAAACGCAACAGTGCAAGCACTGTTACTTCATGTCGGTTTTCTGTGAGAGGGTGGTACTACCCCGGGCGAGCCGACCCATTCATGCTGAAACCAGTAATAGCTTCAGCGTAGCTCTACCGCCTACAGCAAAACGCCACGCAGTCTTGGCATCGTTCTATAGTCGCAAGTCAAACTAAGATTCCAGTTTTAAAATCATTTTTACATTTCTCATATTATTATATCTACGCGTAACAGTACATATTATAATTAGCAGAAAATTATCTAATAATTCCGAACAATACAAATAAATACAGTGTAAACTCTATACAACGACATTTAAGAAAATGCTCATTTTATGGCATTATTGAGAGTTGTTAAATAGATAGAAAAAAAAAACAATATTATTTCAATTGGTAAACCAATCATAGTGAAGTAATATCAACGTTTTAGGGAGTTTGTCGGTTGGTTGGTAGTATATAGATTGATTTTCTTTATAGTATAACCGCAACGGAGAACACATGTGATAGTAAATTTATTATGCTTTTGTGTTAGTCTTTGTATAAGAATATTTTTATCTCTTACACACGACATTTAAATACCCACAGATAAAACAGTATCATTTAATTATATACTTTCATTCAATAAATGATTAGAGCTAAGTAATGTAAATATTTCATAGCAATCAGTTAGATTTAGTTACTATAAAACAAAGACTATATCTGTCTCTTTTTATTGTACATAAATGCGGGTGTGGGTGTTGTGAGTGAGTGTGGGTGTGCGTGAGTGAGTGAGTGAGTGTGAGTGAGTGTGTGAGTGAGTGAGTGAGTGAGTGAGTGAGTGAGTGAGTGAGTGCGTGCGTGCGTGCGTGCGTGTGTGTGTGTGTGTGTGTGTGTGTGTGTGTGTACTATCGAAATTCGAATAAACGAGCATCGTCTGCTGCCGGTTAATGATATAAACTAGCCACCAAAAATTAAGGGATACAAAAAAATTACATAATTTCGGGTGACATTCAACAGGCCGTAATTCAGCAGCAAATGGCCGTAGAGTAAAAGGATAATTGTAGCTTCGAGTGTATACTTTTTGGATCCAAACATAAAAAAAAATTAGATCTATGGTTTCTCAGAGGAACCCTTAGAAAATCAACCAATAAATTTTTCCCAAAATGTTTGTTCAACTTAAAAACACTTCATGGCCTTGATTCTCTTCTACTTGCCAATTCAGACACTATCTTGGAATGAAACGGAATTGGACCAGGGGATCTTCCAAGGTCAGAATCATTAGTATGGACCCAGCTGCAAATCACTGCTATGACAATCCTCCTTTTTTGCCTTTTACACAACTATTAACTATTGCAGGATTTAAAATGTGACATAACACTGAAACTAGAGACTAGAGAAGGTTGTTACACACACAAAAGGAACTTGGAAACGCTAATTTCGCGTTATAATTGGAATGATAAAGGTCCACGGAGCTTTTTCTGCTCTTATCGGAATTCATTCTGAGGTTAGTGTTTAGTGCGACAAGTAGCCGAAATATCGTCACGCAAGTGTCACAGTATCAAAATTATATTAGGTCCTAACATATGAAATTGGCGTTTTGTCGAACTGGCTACTTTGATCTCAAATATATGGCGTTTGGTTCGGAATACCAAATTCAAATCTACGCTTGTGTATTTTTAATTTTTCGAATGTGATACATTTGTTTTCGGACCGTTTGATTTTTCTTTAGCACATCGCTCTTTTCACAAAATGGAAAGTAGTATAGTTTTATTTACGAATACGACTTCCACCAGCGCAGTAGAAACAACTCGAAGTATTAATGATGTGTATGGGAAAGATACTGTAAAAGAAAGCACGATACGTTTTTGCTTCCAACATTTTCGTTCTGAAAGTTTTGACCTACGAAATTAACTTCGTAGAAGGTCGAAGACCCTAGTTGACAAAGAAGAATTAAATGTGATTGTGGCAGCGGATCCATCGCAAACTACGACAGAGTTAGCGGCAGTTTCGGTGTGTGATAAAACAATTTTAATTCACTTGAAACAAATTGGAAAAGTGAAAAAGCCGAAGAAATTAGTACCGCACTAATTGAATGAAGTACACAAACAAACACCCACCGAGTGCTGCGATACATCACACAATCGTCACAAAGACGAGAAAATTTTGAATCGTATCGTTGTGATGAAAAGTGGAAAATTTACGACAATCGGAAACATTCGTCACAGTGATTGAGCTCAATACAACCGGATAAATCTTGTCCCAAGCGAAAGTTGACTCAGAAAAGATAGCGGTGAGTATTTGGTGAACCAGTGCTGGTGTTATAGACTAGAGCTTCCTAAGATCTGACCGGATGATTACGACAGATCTGTATTTTTAAATAATTGCAAACCACGATAAAAAGTTAGACTTTAAACAATCCAGACAAGTTAATCTGTCTAGCCCACTGCAGCTTCAGACCAACGCAACATCCCATACTTCACGACAGACGGTCGTTAAATTAGAGGAACTACGGAATGTGTCCAACACCCAGCATATTCACCGGACCTTGCCCCAATGAATTACCACTTTTTTCGGAATTCGTACAATTTCTTGCAACGAAAAAAATTCAACTCCGATGAGGCAGTCGAAACCGCTTTCAAAAATTGTAATGATTCTCTTTCCCACAATTTTTTTAGTAATGGAATTAATGAACTACCTATAAAATTACCAAAGTGGATCGATAATAATGGTACATACTACGATTAATTAAATATATAATTTCATATACGAGGATTTCATATTCATTCGTATAAGGAGCGAATAGATTAGAAAATAATGTAATATTAGATGTATCCCAATGAGTGGGAAAGTGAAAAGAGATAGTGTGAGACAAGAAGCAGAGGTAGAGTGTTGCGGGTACCGTGCTTGAGTATCTGGTGGTGGTCGCGGTACGCCTTCTCGCAGAGCGCGCAGCGGTAGGGGCGGCGGTCGCGCGCCCAGTGCCGCTCCCAGTGCGCGCCCCACTGCTCCGCCTGCACCTCCTGCGCCCCCACACACCCCACACATGTTATCTAAGCGAACAGCTCCACGACAGCACCTCGTATGTCAGGCTGCCACGCCAACTACATCTTTTACACAAGAAGGCAGCAGCATGACTACTGCTGTTTTGCATTTTGCATGAGACATAAGTTTCATGATAGAGCTTCCGCAATTAATCCTCGCACTACATCTCTCAACATAAAGAAATGATGTACTATGATTTTATGGTAAAAATACTTCACCATCTATTATATCATCATCATCATCTTACTCTTATTCTACCTAAGTAGATGTCGGCACAACATGTTTTCCTTTTTCATTTCGGCTGTCAGACGTCATCTCAGTATTTACATTTTTTATACACATATCATTCTGCACACAAACCATTCATACCTTTTTCGGCCTTCCTCCGCTCTTATATTCATTCCACCTTCATACTTAAAACTATCTATTATATATACATATCTAATCTAATTTTTGTATAATTAAATATCCATCAATAAATATACCTATTAGCATAAACTGGACAGACTCCATTAATAAAAAAAAACAATGCATATACGAAGATATCAAGGAAGTTTCAATACAGTGGGTCTCACCTTCCTACACCGCATGCAGCGCTGTGCACCGGGGCCGGGAGGCTGCGGTGGGATCGGCTGCTCCAGTAGCGGGGCCTCCTCCGCGTGCTGTCTGCGAATGTAACAATTTTATTGTTATCAATTTATGTACAACATTATTATTGGTTTTTATCAGCATGTGTGCGGTGGTAGCAACCTAGTCACAAAGAAAGAAATTCCTACCACTCCACTTGGTTCCTGCTTAAGCACGTGACTACGGGAGATACTATATCTGGTATATGACGATCGCATTCCGGCTAGACACACTATAACCCGACCATTCAGCAAATTTCATTATTTGAAGATTGGTGTATATTTCTTTTCTTTTTTGCATAATTAGTACTATAACCACTCCATTCTAGACAAAGTATGTAAAGTGGAATGTCACATCATTCAATCCTATAAATAATAATAATAATAAATGAGACAACACAATTCACATGTAGCCATTTAATTAAAATATTTGTCATAGCTTGTATTATGTGGCAACTAAACAGCTGATATACATACAATATGTATTCCAAATACAAAAAAGGTATATATAAATGTACATGCATAATTTTTTACAGTAGACATTGTATTGTATAGCTTACAATAAAATAAATAATCCAAAAGTGAAAACAAAATACATGAACTCTTTGGCATAAAACACTATGTAACTACTGTGATACACTCTTTTTTCATTTACCATGCTACATATAGATATTTTACAGTCAAACAGTATTAATAATTATGTGTATCAAATAAAAGTCAGTTATTTGTGAAAATCCAACCTGTATTTGCAGTCTTTCAGTTCATTACCACATCACAAGAGCCCACATATTGATGCAAGTTCTAACACCTCTATGTAGTACCATCTATTTACATTATATACCAAATAAACAAAACTATTCAAAGAAAATGTTGTGGTATTAAGGCCAGCCCCTGATAATTTACCACATATTACAACTAAATTTGTAACAGCTTGCTTGTAGTATGTGTTATTGCATGAACAAGGCCGATTTTGGCTAGTAAATAGCTTTGATAACAGTAACTCTGTAGTACAATCTCACACTAGTATTGCCATTCGGGTGCACTATAAACTGAATGTATATAAACATAAGGATTATTGTAAAGTTTATGCATATATGACATTGATTGTGATTAAAAATAAATTAAATAAAGTAAGAGTGACCTACAGTGATAATTTGTTATTAATCAGTTTGACAACAGATCAATGTACTTAAATGCCAAAAAGAAAATAAATATCATTAGGCAGTCCAGGAAGACAAACCTTTGAAACATCCTAGCTTTAGTATTATGTCATTTGATAATACAGACCTGTAGTGCTGTAACATTTCACTTCTACTGCAACATTGAGTAAAACATATGCAGCAGTGGAATATAGTCGTCTGTCAGATTTGGTTCCTTTTTAACTTTTAAATTGACATGTGACTGCTGATTTGGGGATTATGTCCTGAGGCAACTCTTGTAACACTTCTGGAATGTTAGACTTATCCACTAAAGTCAATGCTGTGCCTTCTGGTAGTGCATTCATTAATAATTCCCAATTGTTTAATTGTGCTTTCTTCTTTTTTGATTTCTTTTCAACTCCATTAATTTGTTTCTTTTTCTTCTTTTTCTTCAATGTAATGAGGGAAATATCTTCACTGTTATCAGAATACGGGTCTGCTGTGTTGTCAAAATCTATTATATCATCCTCTTGTTTGACATCTGTTGGTGAAGGAACTTGTTCCTCCTTGATGTTGATTGGAACATTATTAAGATCAATATATCTACCATCATCTGTCTGTGTACTCCTTTCACAACGTGTGCTCACTGGAGGAGATGCATTGGTCTTGATGCGTGTGAGATCAACAGATTCATCTTCTTCTAATCTTACACTGACCAAAATAGAACGTAACCTGAAATGAACAATGACATAAATTATGAGTATAATAAATTAATTATAGTATATTCACATTAGACAATTAGCCTTTTCTCTCACAGCGAATTTTTTTAATATAAATCAAAGTGGGAAAACAATTTCATAATTAGTTTGAATTGTCATACATAATATTAACTTCCAAAGACTGTATAAATATGGTAGATTCCACATTCACACAGTATATTGTTAACCTTTACAACATTTAACCTATATTTACATATCAATGCTCTACCTGTTAACTAAACTAAGTAGGTATTAGCCAACAGCAAATAGATACAATATTTAGAGGACATACTGAAATGTAACAAAGATTAAAAAATAAATGAACCTATTTGATATATATTAGTTTCCACAAGGCAAAGGTTTCGTTAATAATGCAAATAATAATCATGGAACATTTGACCCCTATACTCGTATATTACAGCATTAGTACATTTAGTCTTATAATAGTTAATTCAGCTCAAAGAGTTAATAGGTAAAATGCTAAATTTTCATACAGAAACTAAGATTTATAAAAAGCAAATAGTAAATACATAATAACAGTTTCAAAAAGTATACCTTCTTTTTAAAACTTCAGTTCTTGTAACACTCATAGTAAAGGTTTGTCAGTATGCGTGGTATTAGCGTTAAAGCGAATATATTTATATTCATTAAATTTATAGAAAATACTAACAGTTACTTACCTATCTTGAACTTCAATAGTTTCATTACAGAATTGATAAAAATCGTTTACTTTACAACTACATCTATCGCAAATCTTCTGGGGTAGACGGTCATTCTTGAAAATCTGCCGAATTTTAATTCAAAGAGGTTAATATCACTATTGAAAATAGTAACAAAATTAATGAGAGTACGCACCTTAATTGGTAAATATAACGACATTTTTAAATATAAAGCGTTTTCTTCATCGAATATGCTATTATTAACATATTTTGTAGAACAACATAATCTACATATTTCTTCCATTATTCAATATTTTTTTAATATTTACTTAGCGTTCGTGGTGTTTATTCTTTTGCGCGAAAGTGACAGATAGCGCAACAAATGTTCTCTGTGGTTGCGGCTCAGCAGTCAGCCATTTGTCAAATATTGACCTTTCTTACAACGATGTTGCCAACAAACCGAGAGAATTATGAAAGACCTAAATATTTTATTGATAAAGTAATATATATTATTTATAAAATGTATCTGTATGTTGAAATAGGGCGGGAGGGAGCGGGTGTAGAGATGGAGGATGTGAGGTGCCTGCGCCAAACTTTTGATTAATGAATGTTATAAAGTGAACTTACTTTAGATAAACTGCAAGTATTCAAAACATTGTGAATACTTATGTAACGTGTTTTAACTTATTAATTATTATCACTATTTATTACTTTTGACCTTTGTTACTCAATTATTTCTTAATAATATTGCCGTGCCTGGTTTTATTTTTATTACATATGAAAGTGAACATAGTTGAATTTAAGGAACTAAAATTCAATCTACTAATTATTTTTATTTCAACAACAATTGTTAATTAATTTACATATGTTAATTCTTTGATATTCGTTTGTTTGACTATTATGGAAACTGAGAAAAATGTTGTTGATGGCGATTTATCTTAATTTGATTGTTTTATTTGTAATTAGGCTAAATCCTATTAATTTTATAACCGAATAAGTTTCTGAGGATAGATGGATCTTTGTTTTATCTTTCACGCTAAAACTATTGAAAAGATTTTGTTAAAACTTCACCATAATATAGCTAATATGTCAGAGTAACACATATGCCATAATGTATGAAGATATTGTTTAAATTAACTAAAATATAGCGATAAGTAGCAAGTAAATTCAAAAGAATTCTGCTAGCTCAAAAATTTTGGCATGCGATTTTTAAACCGTTAAATGAATAATGCAAAGATAATGTACGATGTCATCATTTATAAAGACACAAAAACAGACAAAATCGCGGATGGTTGTTAGTAATAATTATACAAAAAACTAAGTATGCTAAAAATAATCTTAACATAAAAAAATCTTTATTACCTTTCATAATAATATGTATATTTAAAAATAAATTTTTATAAACCTACTGGAAGATTGGTATGAAGAACATCACAGTTTATTTATTTTAGCAAGCAAAAACATGCAAAAAAAATTTGTTTAAGTACTATTTTAACAATCAGTAAACCAAGAAATCTCTGATTAAAGGTAAATTAAAAATGTCCTAAATTACCCTAATTGCTAGGAATTTTTAATTTAGAATTAGAACCAGTATGTCTATTTATGTTCCAAAGCAGCAGTGGTAACGCTAGTATATTTCAGTACAAAGGGTGTGGTTGCCAACACGTACAGATACACAAGACATTCCTACTCAATCCTCAAGAGTAACAACATATTATAACTAATTTCAGGAATGTAGTATTTTCGGGTTGCTTGTATATAGCTGATTACCACATAATATCAGGTGCACTGCCTACCTATTTGTTATTGTATATCTTAAAAAAAAGCCAGATTGCTGATCTAAAGCCAGCTTAAACTTAATGAAAAATCAAATTGTGGCGATTTATTTTTATAAGATTTGTAATATGATAAGACATAGAAAGAAAAAAAAATGTTTTGTGTAAAATATTATAGCTTTATTCATTTTTAAGTGTTGAAGCTTACAGAAGTAATAGTCTACCGAATATTCAAGTATCGTATTAGTCTTTTGAATACATCAAAGCTCAGTGACGAAAATCACTGTTTATAGCGAACGCTGAAGAGTATGTAAAGGGCTCATGCTGGCCTTTTGAATACATCAAAGCCTAGGTAAACAAATAGTTCTTTTAGCAAGGTACAAGATTATTTGTAAGTTAAATAATTCGATAAAGCACGCTTATTGTAGGATATTATCAATATCAGCACTAGTTTTAACCTGACACCATCTACTTTATTCTATTAGTTCGTGTACAAATCCTATGAGTGTAAGCTACTTAGTAGCTATTATAATTTAAATGTAGGCTATCATAATCGTGCCCAGTGAAGAAAAGCATTGGAAGCGATTTCATGTTTATAGCGGACGCTGAAGAGTATGTAATAAGCTCATGCTTGAAACGATACTCGATAATGACAACCACAAATCAGAGGTGAGCTGATGCAAGTTTTGAATATAGAATAGTATGTGCAATAAATTCTAGTGTGTGTTTTTTTATATTTAATTGTACTACGTAAATTAATTACATATTACTTTCAAAACATTTTCTAGCTCTCTAAACATATTCCTCATGTGTGTTCACACTGGTTAATATAAATCCTATGGTTTTTGGAATAGCAGTTATTGTAGTGTCAGGACACCAATGTGTCAATTTTAACATATGCTCATATCGTCTATCAACGTAGTCTTTAGAGTTGCACAAGTTGCAAAAATTCCGCAAGTAGCTTGCGATATTTTTCAGAGTTTTGAGTAATTGCTATAATAAAAGAGTCAAGCGAAATTGTGAAGTCAATGCGCGATAATGTGCGCCCGCATACCGGTAACATATTCAATATGGGACTGAAAACATAGTCAATAGATGGGAGTATGTCGTAGAGCATTGCCGAAAAAATACTGTCGATTCTTTTCTTATGTTATCTTTCGTTTTCCTTAATACCCAATCTTATTCATGAAAAGCGCGTAAATTTAGTACAAAAGATGAGTTAACAATACAAGTAGTTTAAATTTTTAATAATTTCATAACCAGAACAATAACTCAATCCAAAAGTTTTTGATACGTAAAAAGACGTTATGATTAATTATAACAAAAACTATGGGAAACGGTTATAGTATGTTCGGTTACAGTGTACTCAATACGTCATAGTATATTCCAAGTATTCGAATACCGAATTCCGTCATGAGTTTCGGTTTAATTGACTTACCCGGATATTTTTACCTTAACACTGATAAAAATAGATAAAAACAATGATATATTTATCGGAACCAAATGCAACTGATATGCTAGATAAACCGAACATTCCGAAGGTTGGTTTCGGACAAAAATTGACGAATGGCAATGAAGCACCGCGTTTAGGAAGTCCGTCATTGGCTCATTGAGCCGTTTTTTTTTTTCGAATTGTCTACACTGTTGACCTGGCAAGGCCTCTACAGTTTCACCGGACTACTAAGAGGAGCGCTTAAGGCACTTCCCCGATTTTATATAGGTTAGGAAGCCCGTCTCATTGCTATTGTCGCCGCCTGATAGATAGGGAGGTCAAAAAACGATTTTCATTTTTGAATGATTGTCTTACGATCTATTATTACTCACACCTTAATTTTAGGTACTCGTTTTTTGTAAAGTCGTATTACGAAAACCATCAGCTGTGGTTGTGCTATAATATAAATAAGTGTTATGTTTTTAATTTTTCGAACTGACTACACTATTGACCTGGCAAGGCCTCTACAGTTTCACCGGACTACAAACCGTTATGTAGTGCAACGAGTTCGATACCAATTAATGAATAATAAAGTCGACATTATTATTAATCAATAACTGTTTCAACAGGTGATACACTGTCAACACAACTGTCCACCTCGAGTGTGTTCAGTCGCAATGATAAATACAAAACGTTGAGAAATGTAACTTATGTATCGTCACGTCAGGCACAATAGTACGTCGGCTTTATCTGGTTTTTACAGTTTATTTGTCGAACCCGATAAAGACTGAGATAAGTAGCAGTTATCGCGGCTCGCGGCTCGCGACTCGCGGCCTGGTACCTACTCGCTGCGAAAAGAACTATCATCAGGAAATTACGTTCATTTTCACGTAATTACGCTTACGATGTTGGACAAAACAAGGCAAGATTTAATTGAAACGTAAGATACTAAAATAATTACTTGAATACATCACTCAAAACTTTTACATGTTTCAAAGTTCATAGGGTTGAATGGCTCGAGGGCGACATTTATGGTTTCGAAGTATCTACTAAGTCACTGCTTCTTAACACAATGCTTAAATTATTATTCTAAATCTTTCGTTATATTTCACAGAATCTTATTTGTGGTGTAAATGGCGAAAAATTATTTTATATATCCAAATGATAAAGTATACGAAGCCGATTCACAATGGGGCCAATCATAATTGGTGCTCTCATCTTGCCATTTCAACAAAGAGTAAAACAAGTAGAAACAAGAAGTATAGGATGTAGATTTGTATTTATATTCATGGTTTAAACATAATAATTAATAATGGATACTTCAAGAAGTTTAACGAGAAGAGACAGAAAAAAGCGCATCTATAAGTACTAAGTAAGAAAAAAACATAAATTTAACATTCGTTATTTCATACAAAATGGTGCCTTTATGCAAAATGATCTCAAACTCATTATGTAAGGCGACAGTTGAATTTACACGTATTACCATTTAAAAGGAGCAAGGACACGTGATTTTGGAGCACTGGTGCTATACTGAAACACGAGATACGACCACCTTATACTTAGTGAATACCATTATGACCACAGAGTACGTTATATAAGTTATGATGGCTTCATACAGTGCGTATCCTTTAAGAACTAACCATATGGATCATATGAGTCACTATAATATTATCTACAGCGATCTATACCGACGAATTTTCAAATTGAAAGTGGTAGAAAATGCCTTTCCACTATGATTAAATTGTTCCCATCGTGATTTTTTTTGCTATAAAAATTTGGATTCATTGTTGATTTCGAACCCACATCGCTCGACGCGGTGTCTGAACATACTACCACTAAGATGTTATCGTTTATGAGGATAAAAATCAATCAATCAATACGCTGTACTTCCTCATTGCATATGTTATCCCTAGTATTCCAGTGATCTTATAAAAGGAAGCAATATACTAAACATAAAATAAACAGTACGTCTAAATCGCAACTATGAAACCTGATAATGAACATCTTTAATACAGAAGATAATCGCTATTACCCATGACTCATTAGCTACTGTGTTTTTATTAGTACCTACTGTGTAGCTAGTGAATTACATATTAGCTACTAAATATAGGTAATACTACTGTCCATAATGATATTTTCCTTCACTAAAATCTTAAGCTTAATGTTGCTATATGAAAATGAAAAATATACCATTTAGTTGAGATAACAGTAAATATACATGAAATGAAAACATAATTAAGACAAGCGTTGTAACTTGTAAGGCTGTATTCACATACGTTACCGCTGCATTATCTCTCTTAAATTTGGTGCGTATGCGCGCGTACTTGTGGTAAGCGTTGGCTAGCCGTGGCATGTTAAAATCTATGTCGCGACATCGACACTGCTGCTTTAAATATATTTTACTTGTAACGAAAAGATATTCAAGAAGGCGAGTCAAAAAGGTTTTTTTTTTCAATTAATATAATTACGCGTCCAAGCAAAAGGAACATGTTTTGAGAGTTATATATCTTTAGTTATAGTGGAAATACAATTTGTTCTGACAATTCTATACAATAATCTTAATATTTCTTTGTTCAATGCATTAACATGTAATTAAATTTAAAATATTTACAGTATGACGATAGCCTTGAAATCAGTTACTCCTATATTGTATGATGCTGGGAAACAGGGATCAAGAATAAATTTACGCCTTTAAGGAAGGTAGTGATGAGTCTCTTCGCGGCGGTGAAGTATTTGTCGTATAAAAAAAAGTATGAAAAGTAAAAATATGGATTATAAAGGCAGTAAGAATCAGTGTATACTTTACGAGATGAAATTTACCTTATATGTTTGGGAAACCGATAACACACACTAACTATGGTAAAAATCTGTTCAAAAAAGGCCTTTAATTTTGAAAATCTAATAATCTTAGGATATAAGGGTGTATGTGCGATATCATCGCTACATATAATATCATATTATTATAAAAAATATATTTATGCAAAAGATAAATATAGTTAAAAATCTGTCGCTAAGCACCTGCATTTGTAAGCCAGGTTCTTCTAGGCTTAACGTATTATCATCTTAGGCCACATGACCACATAACATCAGATGAGATTCTAGTCAAACGCCAAAATATATAAACAATCTATATATAATAAAATAGACAGAGACAAACCAGTTAACTACGTCTTTCTCCTCTGTTTCTCAAACGATTTCCTTTTTTTGTTGTTTTGTAGATATTGACAAGTTTTAGTTTTATCAAGAAAAAAATCGGAAAAGTAAGTTTTTTTTTCCTTAATATTGAAACTTGAAAAATTATTTAAACATGAACGAATTTCGGCCTTAGGAGCTTCGAGGTTCCAAGGTGCAGTCGGTGGCGATTGTTGTAGCCACCTCAGTTTGTTCACGCATTGTAATATGCTTACTATCAAATTTACTATCGACATCTCATCGAGCCATAGAGATAATTTCTGCAAATGAAAAGCAAAATATAAAGCTATTTAGCAGGCAAATGCAAACATTTTGTTATTTTAATCGAATGATGTGTTTCACGATGACGATGTTTTTTTTGTTTATCCAAAGAAGTTATTTCTAGAAGTGCTCATAGCTCATACCTTTGCGAAATAGTGTGTGAAAGTTTATCGGGAACACGTACGTACGTACATTGATAAGAATTTGGTTTGAGGTGAGGCACATTATCGTCGATATCTAACATGTATTTGGAAGAAACCAAGATTGTTGAATATGACACAAATACAGAGACGCACCTGTAATGAGGAATGGAAACCCGAAAATGAGTAGAAAATAATGTCCACCTTAGCACATTGACCATACGGGCCAAAAATAAAGGATTGAATAATTTTAAAACTGATTACCAGTACTGAATCATAGACTAATTCTAGATTTGCTTACAAATAAATGATTAAAATAGTTTTGGTTTAAAAAAAATATGGTATAGAAACGCCACGTCATCTTAAATATCTCATAATGAGTGGGATAAATCACCAAAACTCATGCGATCTGCAGTTTGTATTTGAACAGCGACGTGACAATTCTTGTGTTCGTATAACTATTATCTATGTGTTATTATTGGAAACCTAAGGAATAAGGTTCTCGATACCAACTATAAGACGCTAAGTTTTACGAGTGGTATATAATAAAACATAAGGCTGTCCTATTCCAATGTATAATTTTGCCGTCTGTACCAAATATTATTAAAGTCTGTCTACAGAAGTTTAAATTTAACTGTATGACAAACATTTAAAGAAATTTCACATCGCATTAAAAGTATACTAGTTCTGCCCGCGGCTTCGTACAAATTTATTCGACAATAATTACTATCGTTCTATAATGTTTTATCACTACATAGTATAAAACAAAGTCGCTTTCTCTGTCCCTATATATATGCTTAAATCTTTAAAACTACGCAACGGATTTTGATGCGGTTTTTTTTAATAGATAGAGTGATTGAATAGGAAGGTTTTTATGTATAATAACATAAATTAAATAGTGAAGAAATACTGTTATTTTTGAGGTTACTCCAAATTTGACGCGTGCGGGCCACGGGCAGTAATTAATGAATCAAAACTACTGGATCGGTTTTAATCATTTTTTCAGTGAATGACATAGGCTATATATCTTATACCTGTGCGAAGCCGGAGCGGGCCGCTAGTATATAATATACTCTTATATTTTTATTTCTAAATTTTTCTTTTTACTCTTTACTTTATAGGTTATCGTTTGACCACAATCTCATCTGATGTTAAATTATGATGTGGTCTAAGATGGTGGTCACGCTAAACCTAAAGGGAGACTGGCTCGCAAGTGCACCTGCCGGAGCACACCAACAGGTGTTTGGTTACAGGTTTTCAACTTTAGGGTGGTAGCTAGCCAGGCGGACTTAGAGAAAGCCCTACCACCATGCTATGGCTTCATCACAATGTGTTATTTATGATTATTATAGGCTACCAATTTTGGAAGTAAATATAACCCCTGGATATATATTTAATTAAAATAGGTTGTAAAAAATACATGACATATTTCTTTGTAATTTTTCTTATAATTTCTAAAAGTATATAGTTGATACTTTTATAGGCGCAGGCAACATTTTTTTTTAATAAGGTCACGATACTTTTGTGTTAAATTCAGGCATAAAAAAGCCTAACAAATGTAATTCTATTTAGACATGAAACAGGGACATATCAATGACATTTAGTCTACTAGCTAAAGGGGCGCAATTTCATATCCCTATCGGCAAGAGGCTTTTGATGAATTTATTATGAAAATAACAATAGTGTTTCTAGTTCCTAGTGAATCGTCGTGGAAAGCACTATATTATTAACACAACAATGAGAAGTTGGTACATAAAAAATAATGATAAGATTAACAGCGCCACTGAGTAAAATTACTATACATCGCTACAAATTTTACTGCACACAAGGTATGTTTTTGATCATTCAAATTTTTTTTAATAAAATGATAATTAAAATCGTAACACGCTCGACCGACCGATCTCACGTTTTCACCGATACGTGCGTCTTGCACGCAGACTGTCACACCATATACATATTATAAAACAAAGTCGTCCGCCGCGTCTGTCTGTCTGTCTGGGTGTTCGCGATAGACTCAAAAACTACTGTACGGATTGTAATGCGGTCTTCATCGATAGATAGAGTAATTCATGGGGAAGGTTTAGGTATATAATTTGTCAAGGTTTTTTTTTGTAAATTGGTTGATAATTGTTGAAAGAATCGGAAAAAGTCAATTTCATGCACATAAGTATATATTTTTTAATATCAGGGTAGAACAACGTCCGCCGGGCCTGCTAGTTTTTTTATAAATTCATGAATCAATATAGAGGGCATGATGGCCTTTGCCGATGTGACATTTACATTAATGTAAAATATAGGACAGTCGGTTGTTCCATAAAATATAGAACGGTCGGCAATGCTAATACCTAAGCAGCGTGACACAATACCACATAACACAGCCACGGTTTTTATAGAATAGCAGTCACATGGGTCATGAGGTATAGATTAATAACTTGTCATTTAGACAATAAGGTATCTACGAATTGTAATATGAAGATGGAGAGTAATATTACTGAGTGTATTGTTGCATTATATACTTATTACTAGCAGGACTGGCGGACGTTGTCTGCCCTGATATTAAAAAAATATATACTTATGAGCATGAAACGCTTAAGGCGGCTTGACTTCTTCCGATTCTTTCAACAATTATTATTATAATTCAACCAATTTACAAAAAAAAACTTGACAAATTATATACATAAACCTTCCCCGTGAATTACTATATCTATTGGTGAAGTCCGCATTACAATCCGTTCAGTAGTTTTTGAGTTTATCGCGAACATCCAGACAAACAGACAGACGCGGCGGACGACTTTGTTGTTTTATAATATACTTATTATGTGAAAAGATACAGCGCGGTGCAAAGAGTATGGACAGCGCTAGATTACGATATCAGAAGCAACCTTGAAACATTTGATAAACACGAGATGAAAATCGATATGACAAAGTCGAGTAAAGTTGCTCACACACGCTCAACTCGGGTTTTACTTTAACCCACATAAAGTTCTATGTAAACACAATATGGCAAAGTTTCGAAGTTCCAGTTCAGGGCCGCGCGGCGCGTCGCGTCGCGTCGCCTCCCGTACTCCCACCCTCGCGTGCTCCGGCACTCCCCGTCTGACAACTTCTGCTGTTGCTTTAACTCCGAAGAACAATTATTTCGTCTGGTCTAAGTTCATCACACTGATACAAACATTTTATTACGTTAATGTCTTCTTCTTCTGTTTGTTTATACCATAATAAAGCTCTGGAACCGTCGGTTTTTCTACGTTGAAAATTATTGTCAAAAACTGATTGCAAGTAATGTATTGAGTGTAACGGAATACAAAGAATTAATATTTAAAACTTTCCCTGTCGGTGAATTATGTCGAGCACGTCCGCAAAACATAAATAAACACACTTTTGCATTATTTCTGATCAATAAAATAAATAACAATCAATATGTGGCTGCCGGTCGAGAAATGATTAATTAGTAGACCAAATCTTAAGCAATTAGCTGTGACTAACATCCAATGCATGGCCGAACAGCCACAGCAAGATTCATGTAGAGCTTAACATCAGAGGAGAGCCCAAGTGTGATTCTCATGGTATCGTGATGGTGACATGCGAGACTTCCTCGTATACGCATCTTAAGTTATTGGTGGTTGGCGTGTTTGTAGTTACAATACTTATACGTAAAGATGAGTAATCGTTCGCAACGGTGCTAGCATGGTTCTCTTTGCGGACGACACTTCACTTACAATCTGAGTGAAGACTATAAATTCAGAGGTTAGGTATCTAAATAAAATATAAAATTGTGATTGGTTCGCATTAAATAATTTATTGCTAAATGCAAATAAAACAAAATGATATTAGCATTGCTTAATGCCGTGGAACATTATTAATAGCATAATTAACATAGATGGAAAAATAATAGCCTTGGTTGACAATACTGTAATCAAACATGATACTAAATTACAAAGGAGTTCTCACATTACAAAGTTGGCTAGATCATTAAGTTTTGGTGCATTCGCAGTTTACGAGATTCGTCAGTTAACAAATATTGCCAGTGCAAGGTTGGTCTATTCTGCTTACTTCCATAGCTTAGTGTCTTATGGTGTTTTGCTGTTGAAGACAACAGCTGATGTGGATACAATATTTATATTACAAAAACCGGGTAGTTCGAGCAATTTACAATATGGTAGGTACCTCACGAATTATTATAGACTAAATTTCAGGAATTAGGTATGTTCACTCTGCCCTCACAATACATTCTTGGTAATTTAATGTAGGTCCGCAAAAATGAAAAAAAAATAGATTGCGTAAAGGATCGGTATGATTTAAATACTAGGGACAGCGGCAAAGAGGCCACCACATACTTTCCAGGCTCAGTAAGACCAGTACCAGTTTTTTAGGTAACAGTTTGTTAGGCTTTATTATATAACAAAGTCCAAAAGAATATTACAAATTTACCGGATAGTAAGTTCAAGCAGCATGTCAAGGGAATTTTAATGTTTAAAGGTTTATTACAACTTCAGTCAATATGTGAACGATTATGATGTCGGGAAATAACATCCTTCTCTGTCCAACCGCTAAAAATGATTGTAACCAATATATTACTATAAAAATATGTATGTAAATATATTTAGGTACCAAATCGATTGTCTTGCTGATTCTTCTAAGTGATTAGGTTGTTTTCCGAACTGTTAGTAGTTTTGACATTGCATTACACTTAATGGAGCAATTGGAAGACTTAATGTTCAAAAAATGTACAGATAATTTAAGAATTATTCTTATTAAGTGAAAATTGTCAAGTAGTCAACTGCTTTAAGAAGAATTCACAAAATATATACATATATACTCGAAAGATTTTAGAGATTTGGTTAATTCAAATTACACTGTAAACTAGTTCCAATGTCACACTGCACCAATGATCAATCCTCAGTACAGACAGTGAAAGGTAATGAGAAATAGTAGTTCATGTTCTATTTAATTAAAAACTTTAATTCTGTACTTAAGGTGTTGATTACTAACTCTTAGCCACAGGAACAATGGAAAAATATTTATCTATGGTGCCTATTGAAGAATACAATTATAATTGGCGGCTTTTTTCGACTTTACCGACAAAATAACGGCAGCGATCGATCAGTAGCCCTCCGACTCTGCAAATAGAGCATGTGCACCCCCGCTAAGCATATCCACATACCACGCCACCGTAGTTTGGGGGTGAATTTCGCTACTGCACAATGGCTGCGACGCCTTTCAGCAGCGGTTCAAGCCTAGGTGCGATTCCCCGGAATGGAACCCTCGAGTACGCTGCTAGCGAGAACTTGCTTAGTTTCGTTTAGCCGAGTTGATAGATACACAATACATTTTTGAATTCTCACTGGTAACCATTTGTACCTTAGTAATTCCTATACAATGTGTATGGTTAGCTTAACGTATTAAGATCCGCGTTGTTGCATCCAAGGCCACAGACCAAGCCGAGATTCGGCCATTTTGGCACCCTTGAACTTGTTGCACATAGCCATAAGCACTCGTCCCATTAGCCCAGTGAAGCTGTGAAGGGCGATAAGGCCAATAACGTCAATGAGTTCGAAAAAAAAATGGCTTTTAAATTATCGAAAGTTCAAAATAGCGCCCCATAATATGACAATATTTCTAGTTAAAAAACAATATATAAAAACCTGTACCTCATTGAAAATTGAAATCGTAATGCTGATATAATGGTGAAATCACATCGAGTTCGTAAACTATTATTCTGTATGATGACCTTAGATCGGTCTTAGTTAACGGCCACATTATTACATAATCAAAGGGTTTTAATAAAACATCACGCAGTACGAAATGTGACCCTGTCACGGAACGCTGCTCTTGTTTTCTTAGAATTTAATTCATCTTATAAAACAAGGTGAGCTTGCGATTTCGCACGCATATGTATATAACATTTTTATACTTGAAAGTATTATAATTAAGAATATGAACAAATAGCTTGTAAGTTTCAATAATATGGGAGAGAGTTACATAGAGCTAGACGCATACAAAAAGGAAAGTACACTAAGATCTGCGCCCGCGACACCCCTTGTCTAGAAATCAAATAATAAAAGACTATCTTTGAGTTTTACACGATTTTAACTAAATTGAGCAGACTTCGAAATCTTTAAATTTAAACATCATTCTTCGTTCTACTTATTTGTGAAAGCCCCACTAAAACTTGTCTTACAGTTTAGCACATTAGCGTTTTCAAACAGACAGAGTTTTTATAAATAATTTTATTGTATTCTGCTTCGTTTCTTATATCAACCGCAATAAATTTTTGGCAAATATTTTCAATATACAGATACGACAGTTGTACAGTTATATTATTATATAGTATTAAATCTATCTATCTACATCACAGATCCAGGGGTGTGTTTATGTGATTTACAATGAACGAATCTGTTATATGAAGAAGAAGAACCAACGAGATGTAAAAAGAAAACTCACGAATGAAGAGTAGGTCAACTTCAAGTAAACTCACGTTTACAACGTTCATTAATTTTTGTGGTATACAATGGTTAATACAATGTTACTATATATATAAACAGTGTGTATGTATACACCTATATTGTGGTGATGTACAGGTGCTGTAGTGCTCCAGAAAGAGCACGAGCACACAGGCGCACCTTGTGTCTTATCAAATGACACCGTTTGATATGGCTCACACGTTATCTATCATGTCGAAATTCCTCCACGTATCACGTACCCCGGCCATGTAGATGTTTACGTTATTCAAATTTGTACGTATTTCGCACAACAACGGCAAGGCGCTACGCAACGCGCGCCATCGCGCCACGCCGCAAGGTGCGATGTAGAATAAATACTACCTGTCACATATCCAAGTTAAGACTTTATCTTTGTGTGACTAGTTCACTACCAACATATAACAGGTATATTTGTGATAATTGAAGTCATCAGAGTAAACAGAAGTGACATAAATTACGTAGAGTTTTCTAACGGCGAGACGGGAGAATAGTGAATTTATCTGTTAGCTTGATAATTATAATGTAATGAAGGTGGAGTAAACAAGGCATGTAGTCAGCGCGACGCGTCGTTGCGGCCGCCTGCAGATGGCACCGGGAGTGCCGGAGTGCCGGAGCGCCGGAGCACACCGGCCGGCTACACATCACCGTTCGATATCAGTTCGTCACCGCGCCCTTATCACCGATACCTTGCCGATTGGCGGAGTGGAGTGTTTGCGCGCTGATACGGCCAGCGGGAGCCAATCGATTCACCGTTCCGTTAAACCTTATCACGATCATGGTGGACGTTTGTACCTCGTGTCGGCTCCCTGATATCGTATCTAAAGATATCGACGAAAGTATAAATATGAGCCCATCGATCGATCGGGTCTCTATCGAAGTTTGCTGTGATTACGATTCGCTGTGGATACGGCGCGCGCTGTGTACTATCCCTGGACAGGGACCTCGGCGGCTTCTCATCCAGGTTTACTGTAAACGGTGTTCGCTGTATTAGTGACGTTCCATTTTATCGTTCTCCACCTTATTAGAGTTGTTTTAAAATTCTTAAACCCTTATCGGGAACATTCGACGTGGCAGTTGTTATATTTCGCCCTTTTATAATATTCGGTACAGAGCAATTACATTTATAGAACATTTGCGGTAGTGTCACTGGTAATATGTAGCTAGTATTACGTAATAACATATGGCGGTTCAATGGCACATGTGTTCAGCCCGATCGTTGCGAGTTACGACAACCGTCCACGTTATTCGTACATGTTCTAATTATCCTCTTCTCGGAATTAAAATAGTACTGCGAATATATACATTCTTGTTAGAGCTATGCAGGATTGCTGACGTTTACAGGGAAAAAGAGCTCTTATCAGAGAATCGTAGCGGGCGCGGGCGCACCTTTCTGAACGGTGATAGCGGCGCGGCTTCACGACGTCAGCCTGCCCGCGCTTACTTTAATAAATTATCAAGACACAAACGTGCTGCACACATTTAAACATCTTTCATTTCATTTTTCAGGGCCGCGGTTCTCACCAAGAATTGCGTCAATTCATTAGGCTTCACGTCTGAGTTGGACAGGGGATCTTGACAGTTTAATATCGAGTGCTGCCAGATCTATCTTTCCAGCTCACGCGTGGATCCGCTTCACAATACAATACAATGGAACTTCTGATCTGGTCTGATCCTCACCGGCAAGAATAATTTGTAGCGGCGTTAAAGCGTGACAGATTAAGTGGAGGTGTGATCTCTTCACTTTTTTTGTTTAAAGTGAGATTCAACTCCTCCAACTTAACCTTGAATCGCTCATCCAGCTTATGAGAAGAGAACTTAATTTAGGTTGCTGAAACAATATTGATGTATTTAATAAAGGCAACGAAATAATTTGAGCTACATAATCTTATGTGTGATATTAAGTGGGTAAATACTTTTTTTTTGTATTTTTGTCTTTTAAAGTAAAACATAAAGTGTAACTTTTACTGTTTATTATATTTATTTACGACTGAATATATTACAGAAATAAAGATATATAAAATGTTTTACATTTTTTATTAAAATATTAAATTCCTTACTATCTACTACTTGGTTTTAATTCGCATAAGCTCTACGGTATATACACTATGTTGTAACGTTTGTATTCTCTCTGCCGCGTCATATACAGCTGCGGGAGTATTATGAGAGACCTAACTCACCGCAACAACTATGAAGTACGCAACAAATCTCTAGAAAAAATCACAACAGAGAAAACAAAAAATGGGCAAAAAAATGTTGGTAACACCGGTGCGCTAAAAAAGCTTGCAAACTTCACGCATCTAACCTGCGCTGGACATCGACTCGTCCGTATCTCGAAACTCTGGGAAAATGTATATTGATTTTTCAAAGAAAACTCAACCGATGTAACAAAACACTACTCGTGGAGTGTTTATACGTGAAGTGAAGTGTCGTGGAGGACGTGCAGCGTCGTCGAGATGGTGCGACGGGGCTCATCGGCGCGCCCCGAGTGAGGTCGCAAAGAGTGTCGCGTCGCTCGGCCGAGGGCTCGGTCGCGAGCCCGCAGCCCGCAGCTCGCCGGCCACGGCTGGCGCGCCATGGACGCCGGCGCCGACCCGCTGCGACCCGCCAGGCCGTGAGTATCGCGTTGTCAGCACCGTCCCGACCCACGCCAACGATTATTTCGGTCCTCGCGAGCCCGACTGTCGTTGCGAAACGGCCGCTTTGCTCGTTCCTCGCGAACCGAACGGACGTTCTCTCGCTCTCGCGGCCTCCGCGCTGCGCCATTTCGAAACGTCACCTCGTTCGTGAGCGCCGACGGTGGCGACTGAAAGACCGACCGAGCGTGACCGCGGGCAGGGCTGCCGCAGCGCCCGGGCTCCTCCGCCTCTGCTTCGAACCCGTCACGTCAACGACGACGGACAAAGGGAGGCGCGCGGCCGGGCGCTCGAGCTCGCCGTAAACGTACGGCTGGATGCATATGAACCGTGCACCGCGCGCCGCACGTACATAACATACGCGCTTATGTATAACTATACGCGAAGGCTGCGAGTATGTACATACTTGAACAAAGCGTTTTGCCCACGAATCCATAGCGGCAGGCTCGCTCAGGCGACGATAGCGTTCTTTGTCGAAACTCGCACGAGTTTGTCGCGGAGGTGATGTCATGTGCGCTCTGTATGAATCGGGAACATCTGTGATTAGCTTTCGTTCAATTTTGTGTAAATTTTGAGGTTAGGTCCTGATTTGTGTCGCAAGTGCTCCGCGAAAGCGTTTATTTTGCGACAACAACATAAAGGAGGCGTTTGGATACCTTACAGTGAGCGCGGTTGTGCAGTGTCTAGTGAGCCTTCAGTGAGAGTGTATTCGCGATATCGTGTAGATGTCTCCTACTTGAACAGATAAATGCGTCAAATTGTAGTAAATGGTTCATTAAAGTGTCGATTTAGTGTTTTATGTGATTGGAACCCAGTGAGCAGAGGTGAAGAGGCAAGTCGTGTGAATGTGAGCAGTACCTGGCCGTCTCATGATCAGGTGATGAAGTGCATGCACCCACACACATACAGAGGTCATTTACCTGTATAGTAAATTAAAAGCCAAGTAATGTGAGTGATAAACACAAAAGAACTGCAGGCTTTCGGTTACATCACATTATTGCACACAAGTTAGGTTTATCAGTGCATTCTTTGTTGACACAGAGTGCAGCTCGGTTCTTGCACAAAGCATAACTAGTAAATGTGCTTATTCCACATGTATTTATTCCAATAAACAATTTGTACCCTTCAAAGTGCGATGAAAACTCTTCATAGTGGACCCAAATGAAATTGTTTTGAAATTATTGTGATTTGTGTGTGGTATTATGCTGTTGCCATTTTCATCCATAAGGTATGTGTGTTATTCCTTTATTAAAAAATACTGCCTGAACGAATGATTACCTATTTATATATACAGGAAAACTGTTTGTTGGGCACAAATAAACAATAATTTAAGATATTTTATACCTTTAGACACTGTATCTTCAAAGTGGAAATTATACACACAATTGATATTTATAATTCAATAACTTTTGTTCTATTTTTCTTTTATGAATGAATATCAGATTGTGGAGTCATTCATGATCGAATCATTAATAATAAAAAATGTGAAGTCTTTGAATACTGTAGCTACACAGAAAATATCCAATGCAAAATTTGTCTTGTTGACTTTATAAGTTGAAGCTTATTTACAATATACCTTAACCTTTATTTGCCATTAATAATTTGGAAAATGTTTATATTTGTTTTAACACATTCAACTTTGCCATTACACTATGTAGATATTATTATGACAATATCTACCTATCATTTGATTCTAGTTGATATTATGTCAGTAACAGCTGTAATAATTTTTTTGTAATGTATTACCATCTGGTATACTTCTCTTCTGCATTTTAGAATTTTTATGAATTGCATAAAGATTATGTTGAAGTTATTTATGACCATGTTTTATTAAAAAAAAATGAAGTTTATTTTTTACAATAATATTAATTTCTGTTTGACTGTCAGTTCTATTTGATGTCTCACATAAATGATTCCTGAATTGAATAATTAGGCAATGGTGAGAGTATCAATATACTTATTTAAAATTTTTAATTAAAATAATCTGATGTTTTGTAAGAGGTCACTTGTAATGTTTAAACTGACATATGAAATATCTCCCATTTTTCAGGACGGACCACACAAACATGTTATCAAATGACATAATCCATATTAGTTTCGTCAAATAAGCGACTATGTTTCTTATAACTGTAAACAAGAGTTTAATTATTTGTTGTCACTTAGTGCCCTGTAAGGCTACAACATTTGATATGTTTGAAAAAGAAACCATAACTTATTATAATAAAGAATAGGAAAATTAAACTATAATCAGACATATGTGACATTGACTGACATGTTTTTATAAATTATAAACTTGTCAAAACCACCTAAACTCTATCCCGATTAATTAAACATAACTCAAAAGTAAATACTCATATATGTAAAACGGAATGAATACATTCATATATTGCTTCATATTGGTTTAATTTCAAAGTAAAACTACACTTCAATAATTTCTATGTGAAGTGTCTACATTGCTTATAATTTTGTTAAGTCCCACCACCAAAATTTAATGTATTATTTAAAAAATACATGAAAAATCGTATGACACTGTTAGTGAATGTTCAATCATGAAGTTACACAAGTAAATGGCTCAATTAACTAAATTCTGTTGTCATTAGTTCAGTGTAAGGCTGTCATTAAATTTCATAAAACAAAATATACTTTCTTCAGTTCTTTGTCTTTATAAAAAATAATCGTAATCATTTTTATCTTATGTATAGGCAGCATTTAAATTTATTATTTACATACAGTGATAAATATCAACACTGAAAGATTGTATATAATTTGTTTAGAACAACCTTTTAAATTACTTATTTTTGATTTCACAAAGTGATACATTTACAATTTTCATATTTGTATCAACTATATATTTAATTAGACAAGAGTGAGAATATAATAAATTTCTTGATATCTTTGGGCACTAGTGTTCAGTCATACAGCTAATTATTTTCGACAATTATAGTCGATTTTTGTTTTTATAATTACTTTTAATGTTATAATCAACTATATCATACACTAAAGACTGATATTCATATGAATGAAGTAAAATATAAATTGAATACATTACACCAAAAATTAAGAAAATTAAATTTTTCATATCATCTAAATTTCAGACCTTGAAGTGTGCAAAACTTGCATGTGTGTATAATTGTTTTCGCTTTAATGAACCTTGGTAAACAATTCTACATTTTGTTGTGCAAATTCTGTTTCTTTTCCATCTAAAATATTTGGGTAATAGCAATATTTTACATTATATGAATTAATATATTAATCTGATACAAACTGATTTTGTGCTTTGACAGTAAGTTGAATATATCTATCTAATTTATATAGAAATTGTAAATTCATATTTATGATTTCTAGAGCTGATTATATTTAAAGCTTTAGTTTCGATTAAATTTATATAGTATTCACCGAACAGTAGATTAGGTCTTGCCCATTTCTCATATCTAAATATAAACTCAATTATGGAAACTGGAATAGGAAAAGTATCAAATAATAATTTGGTATCTAATACCAATTAGCAATTAGTTATTATTAGCAACACCTGTTGGCTTACTAAGAAAGATATTATCCATCTTGTCTCAAAATTAAATACACATCAGTTGTGAGTATATAGTTTTGAAAGGGACTTATTACGTGGTGTAGTATGGGACCACTACTAAGTATATTAGAAACTATAAACATTTATACAATAATAACGAATTTGACTCAGACTAAGGTGAAAGATGTCTATGTCAATATCGGCACTGCAGGCGACACAATGTGTGATATTATTATATGAGTGGCACATGTTAGCTATTGGATTGTTAAAAGAAATGTTATTTTTAAAGAAAGGATAATGAAATAGACTTTTATTGCAACCATAAATATTGCTATTAAAATTAAACATGTATAATAATTATAGGCAGTTTATAATATTATTAACTATTTTATATACATAAATTAATTCATTCGCTTGCATTTTACTAGACGAAGATGAGATTTAAAAATATTCAGCATGTTCAAGGTGATTAGGATATTTTCGTTTCATCCTGTATCTAACACAAAGCGTCTGTAAAGTGTATTTGTTTTAATATGGAATAGAAATTATTTCTAACACAATATTTACAAAGTTATAATTTAAAATGAATAGTTTACTTGTATCTTCCACAATGTTATATAGAGTTCATGAGTTAAGTTTAAAGTGTTTAGTTTTTAATATAGCAATGAAGTAATGTATTGCAGCAGGAAACAAAGTGAATTACCCGTGATATGACAACAGTATTCATATTCAATGTATTCCAACATTTTCCTGGAGTCATGAGACACATTGTAATAATAAACTATCATTACAAACTCAGATATAATAATAAGCTATAACATTTACTAATGAAGTATTCTGCTTTGTACTCAATTTACAGTAATTCGAAATATACTTAATCCTACGCCCTGTTTATTTCTTTGTTTAGTATAAATTTACCTTTAATTATCAACTTAATCGAGTTGATTGATATCACTAAGATTTTGCATATTTTCTTGTGCTTTAATAAATGTGTGACTTGACAGGATGGAAAAAATTATTTATTATGTATGGATTGCTATAAGTTATAGTTAGGTATCACATCATTTATTCAATTTTTATTTGTTATAGAATATTAAAAATATGAATGTGTAACCATGTACCGAATGTTTATTAATTTACATCTGTTATATTTTTAACTAACTTGTAGGAGCTTGGTGGCACGAAAGCCTGCCTTTCTTGCATTTATGCTTATACTCTTCCTATTAGCATTTTATATAGTTTATGCCAATCTTATATATACTGTCAATATTTTTATGCATTAAGATTAAGAAACATGAATTTTCTGATATTCTGACACATGAATTACACTATTACACAGTTGCTTTCCTTTAAGAAAGTAAAATATTATCTCCAATCAGTCCCAGTAGCATTGACTGCTAAGAGGATCCGATTATATAGAATTAAAAGTATAAGACCGAAGTCGTATTCAATTACTTTAAAATCTTTTAACTTTAACAACAGTACTTAAAAAATATAATTTTTTAGAAAAGTTTTACAATTATTTCATTGTGCTTTTTTTCTATGTAGCCGAGGGCTCCGTCAAGAAAGAAATTCATTTTAAAATGTAATAAAATTGTTATATCGCGATTGAGTTGAGTAAATCGGTGTCCTTTGAATAAGCGGTGAATGGGTAATATTGTCGAGCGCAACCTGTGCACATAGTTGACGTCACAGCTACACGGTTACACAGTACACAGGGGAAGTGCGGCTGTCGGACAAGCTAGGCACCGTACCGAGTAGCGAGCGTCCTTGAGCACCCCGCGTTCTCGGGCTCCGTGTTACTAGTCACCACAACATGGCGCGTCCGTACCGTCTGCTCACTGCTCTACGTAGTTACACTATTATCTCGGACACAGTTTGTGCTATTTCAATAATTATCTATTCTGCACATTGGAATGTAAAATCATAAAAATGAACGTTGTATCGATTGATTGACAGATCTATAAACTGCTAAAACTGACTGACCATTACGAAAGTTACCACATATAAATGTTTTTTATGTCATCCAATTTACTATAACTCGTCACTGGGTGCCGTTTAGGCCGAAATATATTATTATTACATTACTAGTATCGTATAATACAAAAATAATACGTTGTATTATTATCTTATCGTGCATCGTTGGTCAATGTCGCCGATTTTTTTTTTTGCTCATATGTACATGTATATGGTCGAGGTGCGTCGGGCTTGCGGGTTTGCGATGCCGTCCGATAAAACTCCATTCTCTAATAAGAAACTAGTTTTCCTCTTTTTGCTCACTCTTAAACGAGTTTCGTCGATATTTTAATTACCGCCTACGTCTTAAACGAAGAATGTAGGTAATAGCACTAATTTTGGAAGTAATATATGAGCACGCTGCTTGTCCTCGTCAGGAGCAGGATAATCTTAGGGTTGCAAGTGAGGCCTCGTGTGGCGGAAAGAGTAGCGAGCAACTTTACCGCTGCGCACGGACGCGACGCGACCCTACCCTTGACATCTGACATTATTCTATCAGACGCATGATTATTAATGCTCAGACGCGCCTCGGCTTACTCGTAGTTAGTTACTTTTGACTAACAACCGTATAATTTACGTCTAGGTTCTGATTCATTGATGTACGAGAAATATTTTTTATCGATGAAAAAATACACGAATGAACAAAATCTCGTCTAATGTGAAGTGACGTTCTAACCTAACCTAGCAGTATGCGAAGCACGAAAACCGTACGTTTTTTGCTGTCGAAACACACTCATAGACGGTGTTTAAACAGTAGCTGCTAAGTACATTGGATAATTTGTAGCATGTTTCATCACGATTTACATCGTAATCGAAAGCTTGGGATCCTCGTAGTATCGGAAGCTATGTCGATCAACGCAATGTCTGAGTACACTATAGTCAATATTTACGTTTAGCATTGTTACGAGTTCAGATTGAGAAACTACATACTTGTTAGTGTTAAAACCATTAACTAGTTAACCTTGGCAGTCGGTTGTTAATTAGTAATAGTTTAAATTGAATAAATCCGCCAAAATACTCGGTACCAGTTGAATGGATAGGTCACACGAAACGAAAGTCGCTCGCCTTAGTTACATCGACACAAGTTAAAACAGTAAGTAATATTTTCCACAGAATCACGATATGCCTTAAAAATGTATTCTCTCAACTCTACATCCATAACACCTGATCATTTGGCATTTCGTTCTGTGCGCTGCAGTGACTTTATAATCTTGTTCGGATGAAAAAAGAAACTCTTATTGGATCACTCGTTTATTTGTTTGTCTATCTGACTGTATATCAAAGCAAATTTTACCAAAATAATTATCAAAAATTGAGGTATGAACTTGAAATTAATAGCGAATAGGCAATGGTTTAATACAGCTATAAAAAGTGTGTGTGCTATGACCACACGAAAGAAGTGACAACTTCTTTATAAAAAGTACAAAACAAAGTCGACTTCACACAGTGTTCCTGGGTTCTCCATCCAAGTACTGACCGCGCTCAGCGTTGCTTAACTTTGGTGATGGTACGCGAACAGGTGTTTACAACACTATACCCGGCACAATGCTTACCCCCGTCACTTTTCTTTACATAAAAAAGTTACGGACCAGAATTTCAAATCCCTCGCATAAGAAGTTTCACTTTAAAAAGTTAAATTTTCCGTGACAGTAAATATATGACTCTTCATACTTATACTGGTCGATTAGGAAAACCTATAGGGTACTTTCTGATGCCTAAAATTTTTTAACACGAAGAGGTTGTTACGTGCAAATCTAAATTAATCGTAAAGATAATTAGCCTTAAAACGTTAATACTATAACGTTACGTAACGGGATAGTTTTTATGTTTAAACACAGATATCACGGGAAATATCAGTATCATTACAAATCTTCGTGTGTTTGGTAGGGTAGCCCATTGATTGCGTAAAGTAACATCGTGTTGTGTTTCTAAAAAGTTAAGTAGGTAGAAGTTTAACATCACTGGCACAACTAATAGCCACTTATTCAAATAATGCTTTAGCCACTTTTGAATCAGCATACTAGATTTTGATAAAATTGCAAAACTTGTCACAAAATGCAAACAATAAAGTAATTCAAAACGTAATCAGTGCTATTTAGTCTGGGACTACCTACTATTTTCAAAATTACCATCGTAGAGTATGACTCCAAGGAACAATTACTTACATGTATGATATTTAAATAAATGTTATTGTACGATTAGATTGTATAGAAATTTTAATGGTCGTAAATTTTATTTAGTTATTTCTACAAAGTGGCAATTATGAGTTGACTGTGGATATGTATCCATCGTGTGAACTCTGTTTATAGGTGGATCTGTTGTACACTAAATGTATTAATTTGACTAAACGTAACTAGAAAAGATATAATGTAATCAATTACAATATATTGTAAACTTCTCTGTAATGTAATCGAAGTCGATCCCGCGTCACGTCAATTTCAAAGTACATAATATAACGTTTATCAATTAACATAATTATTTATATATTAAAAATAATTATATAGTTAACGCTCACATTACTTGCTTTTACGAGAGGTAAATTTAATTTATGCATAGTTTTTTTATAATATAATTTTTGTCTGACTAACATAATCCTCATTTCTGTGAGTGTTAAATATCTATATAACTAGTCTGGCCATAAATACTGTTACATAAAAACTTTTCTTTTTTCAACTTTTTAATTATTTTAAATTTGGAACACGTATATTATTTTAAAAACTTCTTCCGATTTTACGCCATTTCACATATTTTTTCGTGTTCATTATCAAATTATAATATGGCATGGGGTGTTAAAGAAAATAGGATTGCAGTGATGGCCTTGCACAAAGTGGGTACGGAAGAGCCGTCGGTCATATTCTAGACACTTCAAAAGCTTGGTATCAACTGTATGTTCGTATATCGTACTATCAACAGATACAACAACACTTCCTCTATCGAAGACCAGAAAAGATCGGGGCGGCCGCGTACTGTTAGAACTACAAAGACTGTTAATGCTGTTAAAGCCAGAATTCGTGGAAACCCCATTACGAAGCAAAAAATTTTATCGTGAGAAATGAAGATTCTAGCTAGGACTCTATCGCGTACTATAAAACAAGACCTGAAGCTCGGTGCTTATCGTCGATATACATGCCCTAAATCAATCTTTACAATTAAAGAGAGTGGATCAATCAAAACGCCTTCTGTCCCGATACGGAGGTGAAAGGCACAGAAATATCCTCTTTACCAATGAAAAAGTTTTCATGACTGAAGAACACTACAATAAGCAAAATGATAAACTGTACGCTCACAGTTCTAAACAAGCTGCTCAAGTAGTCGAAAAGGTACAACGTGGTTATCATCTTGCGTTAGTGATGGTTTGGTGGGGCATGTCTTATCAAGAAGTCACAAAACTACATTTTTGTGAACAGGGACTGAAAACATCAGCCAAAGTGTATCAAGATACAGTGTTGGAAATTTTAATAATATTACAAGACTTCATAAAAAAAAAACATTTTCATTTGTAACAGAAGTTATGGCCAGACTAGGTATGTATTGTATATCAGTTCGGGACACACTGAAAAATTCCGAAACTGGCCACTTACATTAGTAATATTTAAGAAGTAATTACGACATTTGAAAATAGATCTCTTTGGCTTTAAAATACAGTTTTAATAATTGTTTTTATATTTTGGCGCCACATACTGCATGTCGACGTTACCTAAGATTTAACACGTGAAAATTTTCTTAATATGTTTTGATACGATTTTAAGTGAAGTTTCACCCCTCAGCAGAGTGTCGCTCGCCATTAAACTGTGCTTGACAATGAAGCACCATGCATGTCTACTGTTTATAGCTGGTTTGCAGCAAGCAATTTAGTGAACCTTGAAAACTTAGATACTGTATGTCGTATAACCGAAACAAATGGTCATGTGACCTGGCATGAAACACTGTCAATTCTAAAAAAACACTTTGGTGTGATAAAACTATGTTACCGGTGATTACCTCACATTTAACTGAGGCTCAAAAAACGGATCGCGTCAGTTGGTGTAAATTATTAGATTCAAAGAAGATACGTCAAATTTGGTTTGGAACATAGTTACAGGTGACCAAATGTGGATTTACAGGTACGATCCATAAACAAAGCACCAGTCGACTGGTTTGGTTCTCTCCAGAAGAGTTTCATAAAACTGAACACGTGGCTACTGTCGTTTTTGAGGATCGTCATACAGTGGTAGCGATTGGTATGGAAGTCCTTGGTAAATGTTAAAACAATTAGGTATAAAATGATAATAAAACTTGACGCTGTCCCTATTACATCAATAGTTAGGTAATGCAAAGTACCGAGCTTACTTACTTCGGACATAAAATACTCGCGTAAATCTTACATGCTCATAAATTACCACTTAATTATTAATTCATTAAAATTTATTCAGTGACTAAAAGCTAAGATTACCTACTGATTCGGTGAAAGCTGTTTCAAAATTCTTGACTTGAAATACTGCAAAACACGGACTCGGGTTTCGACGATGTAAATTTACAACGTGACAATAAATAAGATGATAAGTCGGGTATTATCTGTTGCTCGCGTGGCTAGCTTTGTCATAATCTCCAAATTGAGAATCTGTCGACAAATATGTTTAAAAGACATTTCAGTTTCTCGGTTTAGACCCTAACAATTGTTAACGTTGAAAAAAATGCAAACCTGTGATACTTTCATACGTTTCATTCTACGGTGTTCGCTCACGGAACGGCAACAGCGTCCTGGCGAGCTATATTACGAATATACCCCGGTGCGGCGCGGCACGGCTTGCGTATTCAATGATGTCAGCCTTGCAACAATGTTTTACAATCAAGAGTTTTATTTTGTTTCTACATGTCTCATGATACTTAACTGAATCACGTTTGCGTGCGTTTAAAGTTTACACCGTCCTTGGAGTACTGATCAAATCTGTAATCGAAATCTATAAAAATAAAATTTTTTCTACCTAAAAGTCAGAAGTGGATCGCCGTCATTTGCCAAATGATTTGGCTTTCATATTTTATGTATTAGATGGAATGAAATTCGTCTAGGCTATGTGTATATTTATTTAGGTACTTTATTTTCAAAGGTATGTAAAAAAAATTAAATGATTAAATACTGGTAATGTTTATTATATACAATGATTCTAGAAATTCAGTATGTTATCTTAAATCACTTGATTGTTCTGCTTTATGTATTTGGTATGAAATTTTATTTTGGTATAAGAAGTTGATATAGAATAATAAAAAATCGTAAAGCAGTTAGTTCAAACAATATCGGAAATTATGAAGTAAATTCGTCGTATTTAGTAATTCGAGGGTCGCGTCTGCGTCGGAATACCACGCGGTGAGTTCAAAAGTATCGACTCGACGATGGCATGTAAAATCAACTTGACCTTGCGAAGTTTTTACGACTCGCTGTGAACTTATTATACGGAAGTTCGCGAGTTGTCTCGGCGCTCGGCTGCATCTCGTCTGCGTTTGAAATTACGCGAACTCGAGGTTTCGACACTCGAGAGAAAGGTGCTTTATTTTTCTCAATTTTTCACTTAATATTTTTCGGTTGAGCGGCGCGACCTGAACGACACGCCTTGCTGTCGACGTCCTTTCTATTTTTGTGACGTATTGCTGCGTTCGCGTCTTAAAGTACAGGTATTTGAATCGAATGTTCTCGTAGTGTTCCTGGTCTGGATATATTACGTTACTGGTTATTTATAGTTTTCACTTAAACCTAGATCAATATTATTTTCTAGTGGTCGTCCGTATTTATTATTTGTAATGCAGTATCTAATCACCTTTTTGAACTTGCTTTTGAATATTACAATTACATTTAATTTTTTTATAAGGTTTAAAAAAATGAGAACCATAAACTTTGTCTCCAATCCAAAACTAAACGTCACGTAAGAATTACCTATCGGTATTGGCGGTCGTGATGTTGACGTAACAACGGTCTCCAAACAACAAGGGAAGTGTCTCTCGGTAATTGATAAATCCCGAACCACGGTGCGTCGAAGCGATTCACTACCATTGGAAATTATCTCTTACCATATGGTAAGACTACTATACTAACTGTGTGATCACCTGTTTAATACCATTTTCTCTTTTATTGGTCATTAGGACGTACAAATATACACCTGTCACAAACCAGAAACAATGAAAAACTTAGCTAAAGTACACCGGTTTGTAAGGCGTACCATCATAAGATAACATAATTATGCAAAGCGCCGTAGAGCATAATTCGCAGAACAGATAGTCGGGTGCAGGCGGTGTACAGTTTCAATAAACTGTGCAATCACTGTCCGCATTGATAAGTGAGTAGGCAAACCAGAACGCAAGGCTTCACTCGCAGGTTGGTATTTGCGGCGACGCGACACGACAGAGCGCACCCTTAAATTCCTAAACAGCGTAAACTTATCTCTCGGAAATTCTCAACTTGTGTTGCGGTACCACATTCCCGAATGCATAGTTTCTTCCGCGTTAATAGTTAATACCAATCACAAGAGAATTTCACAAATTCTTCTAATATTTGCGCGGTTTGTTTGGAAGAGCGCTCCGTGTCTGAGAGAACACATACGCGACCACTGCACACATCTTATGAGTCATGTTCCAGGTTCGTTTGTTTTGGAATTATTCAAACTTGGTCCAGCTACGACAGAAAAAGTGTCATTCATTATCAAGCGATGTCTTCAGCTGGACAAGGCATCAAAAGTAATGACAATTGTCATATTTCTGTCGTTCTGTTTAAACAACGATGAAATAACGAACTTTAAGTTGAGCGTAGTCTCATGGGTACGGTTGTCTCACGCAACACTTATTTGTAAAATACGTACCTTCGTTGAACTAATGGGTTTGTCTTAGCTAATCAAGTAACTTTTTAACGACATAGAGGTTGCGCGATGCCAATACCTATGTCATATAAACTTGCGCTCAAAGGCGTGTGTGTGTACAGGTTTCGCAGGACTAGCTTATTCAAGAATTAGATACACCGATCGATCCCAAAACGGAACAAACGAAAAGACGTGTCACTGTAAAGGATTTTCGCCACACATATATGATAGTAGCGATCTAGTCGGATACAGCTACACGGTAACCAACCCCGCTTGATTACTGGATATACACCGAGCTGAGATGCGATACGCGTGTCTCGCTTATTACAGCCGGTGTAGGATAGTAGCGATCTAATTGGACACAGTTGTCGTGTCGTGCCGGCTTAAAAATACTGTTTACGCTTTAGTGTATAATTCAGTCAGTGCAAATACAACGAAATATTATTTCTCCATAACCTACAAATGAAAACAACGTAAAACATTACTTCACAGGTTTAGAAAGTAGCTCACAGCAAACTTAGCTCGCAGCGGAGAAGCTTTGGTATATATATATATGTATACCTAATATTAGGTTGTTTCACAACATAAACGCTGGTTCAGCGTTACACGGTATGGACAGTATATTTAATACAGTATTTTACCAAATAACTTTTATTAATGGTTAGTAATCTAGTATATAACTTCCGAGGGTAACCGTTACAGACAAATGTCGAAGAAAAAAATATTGGTAATTATATATATAAATCCAATAAATATTTGTAGTTCATTTGTCACAGCATGACAATTTTTGAGAGTAAATGTCGTCTAGATTTATCGTGGACAAATGGCGATGTCTACCGATCTGATGGTTTTTTTTTTCGAACTTACTACGCTGTTTACCTTATGAGCTTTTACAGCTTCACTAGACTATAGGGGCGAGCATTGTTTCTGTATTGCACTCTACTTTCTATCGAATGCTATGCAATAATTGTACGAGGTAGTATAAAAACTATTTTGTCCTAACAAACTGCAGTTTATCAATTACATAATTACAAGTAAAAATTTTAATTTATATATATACACAAATGGAAGACGAAGCGCTCTCTCAGACATAATACACTTTCAGCACTTCTCGACTCGTGTATTAACGTACACATCATCATCAGCCCATAAAGATTGCCTATATATATGTTTTGTACAACACTGGTGAAAGAGGGATAGAGGCGCTTAAAAACCCACAGATATGTCACGTGATTATACACATTTCGTCTGATACAACAGAAACTACCAACAGTTTGAAGTTGCAAACTTCTACGAATTATTTCTTCTAATTCAAAACACGTTTTTGTAAATATTGTATTCTCCCGATAACCTAAAAACAGCGCTTCGATTTAGAATTGTAATTACATACAACAAACTCTATACAGATAACACTTTGTCGCGTGTCACCACCGTCTACCTCATTCGCGCGTAAGTAAGTCCTTTAAATATTATTGTAAACAAAAGTAAGTTTACTTGTCACGAGTGCACGTCCCTATCGACGGTCTCTGTTTCGTGTTTTCAAACCCTAGGATGCATCTACTTTCAATGTGTCACATGGTGGATTTAGTTAAACTTTCAAAAAGAATTCCGTTTAGCGTAAGCCGTCGTGCGACCTTCCGGATAACTAGTGAACGTTCTGCTGGGCTTACCCTTCGTTACGAAATTAAAATTAATTGTCAATTTATATTATAAAATCTTGAAGCATGTAGTTATGAGTTATATATAAAAACATCGAGTTCCTATTCGACGCCGTCCGAAACGCACACCTGTACAAAAATAAACAAAAACTCTGAATCTGCTATTCTCAGACAACTCACATAATATGTAGGTATATACATATACAGTTATATTATTATATTAAGTAGGTATCAAGATTAAATATGCTATATTCAATTTAGACCAAAAATACTTATGAACGTTAAAAACAATACTAACTAGTTCGGGATCCGTGCCATCGAGGAGAGACAACATTAAACTGCATTTCATTTAGTATTTTAAACTTATGCAAAATGTATATATCGATAAACAAACATGTGTCTATAGCTAGACATGAGTGTGAAACCTGATCGTGACCTGAAACCAAACTTGAGTTTGTGTAGCGCGAACTATACATAACCAGTCCGTAAAATATTGTCATCCATGTGCATAGTGTTTTTTTTTTTAATTTTAAAATATTTCCATTCGCGTTAACTATTCGCGCCGCCGCAATGGAAGGACCCAATGACGTCATTTTAATTACAGTCTCGACCTTTAAAATACTAAGAAAGGCCGAACTCGTACATATACCTGCAATTAAATGTCTAAAACTTGCGATTTCATTCTACACCGGCACATTAACATCATTTTCCACTTATGAATTAATTACTACTAAGCTAAGATGTTTTGACGTAATGAGGACAGGAGTTTGGTGGGGGACAGATATATAAGTAGAAGAAAACCGAAGAATTGTGTGAAGAATGATATGTGAATAAAAGGTGTTTAGATGACAACTAACAAGGGAGAAAGGAAGGGGAAAAATATACTATGCCCAAGAACCAAGATACTTACAGAAAATAATATTTTCAGATCTCCTAATTAGATGTTGCTAAAAAGTATATAAATAATAGAAATTTTGAAATCGCATCAGTATAGAGAACCCAGACTTCCATGAGAGTACTGCGGGATGGTAAAGGTTTGCGTCTCTTGTAAACTGAGTAATTGACAATTACTGCAAGTTTCTCTATCATTGTTCTGCACAGTAGACGTCTGCTGTCATTGATCAGATCTGAGGACGATGTAGTGCTAGTGAATTACACCATGAAGGGACAACCAAACAGTTGCAATCACCTTTTATGGGTAACCTTGGGCTTAAGATAATTTTGTGGAATTTAACCTTTATGTCAACCACCGCGTTGTTTGCTTGTGATTATCGTAAAGAAACCACTTTTCGTCAACACATCCACAATTCGATCCAATATCCCTTAATTTCTGTACCGTTTGAACAGGATAAAGCCAGCTTTAACGCACACTGCTCTTTGCAGACCAGTCAAATCATGATTCAGACATTTTTGTAAGTTTTAATATTACCGATTTGTTGCTAATATGTTACATTTGTGGATATATAAACCTCAAACGATGATGCTAATTCCTTGGCAATTTGGTACGGATAGGCTGCTAGCGCCACCTTCACGCACAGTGCGTTCTTAAGCCTTTTAAACACCATTGGCGATATGAACAGTTTCTGCTGCGTTAGTTTCACGTTATTCGAAAGTTACTCTAATTTTCCCCGTATCCATCTTCATTTTAAAAGCTGAATGTGAAAACAATTGAAAGTCGAACAATCTGTTATACTTTTTTTTTAACTGAAATGTTATCATTTTCATGTATAAAAATATCACTCTGTAATTTGACACGATATAGGTATAATTTTAACATATTACCCAGTGGCATAAAACATTCATATTACATTTAAACCCTAAGACATAGAAAAATATCGAAGCCGACTGCTACCAGCTAGAATTATTATATAAATCATTCTAAATAAAGTAAAAAAAAAATATCAGACTGTAAAATCATAGCAATAAGAGACGGAAGTCTTCTGAGCGGACGTCGACTGTCCAACAAAATAAAGAAACAAGTCGAGTCCAACGGCAAGAGCCAGCAGCTCTATGCTATTGCGAACGTATTCGTTTATTTAGGTGATCAGATAACAGAGTTTTGTTACTTTCTACTCTAGCTTTATTAACGACGTCTGTCAATTCTGATATCAGTCAATGGTCATACTTTATTTATAAAAATACCAATAGCCGATGCACGCGACTTTGTTCCGGGTTTTATTGTTTCATTCGAATTATCTATTTTAAATGGATTAATTGTAGGGTCTTTTTTTTTTAATTGTAAATTTGTTTTAAAACCTGTATATTATAAGTCTTTTATCGATTTTAAGTTAGCTCTATTAAATGTTGTCATTACTGATACTATACTAACCCTTTGAAAAAGCGTAAAGATGTGTGGCCTAGATCATACACTGAAAAATTCTTTGTTTGTAAAAGTTTCCCGTCAAAATTGATTCAGTTTAAAAATAAACACGCACAAATAACACACTTTAAATCGCTACATATTATAAAACATAGTCTGTCTGTCTGTCTGAATGTTCGCGATAAAATCAAAAACTACTGAACAGATTGTAATCCGGTCTTCACCAATAGATAGAGTAATTCACGGGGAAGGTTTAGGTATATAATTTGTTAAGGTTTTTTTGTAAATTGGTTGAAAGAATCGGAAAAAGTCAAGCCGCATTAAGCGTTTCATGCACATTAGTATATATATTTTTTAATATAAGGACAGGACAACGTCCGCGGGCCTGCTAGTAAATATTATAAAAGAGAATCGCTTTTCGTGTCTGTCTGTATGTTATCTTAAAGCGCGTCCATTAATTACATGAGGAGTTTTTAAAAACTTTTTGATTGCTTTCCCCCACTTTTGAGATATCGCGAGGATTACTACAACCCTCTTCCACTCTTCTAACCTCACGTGAGTTGAATCTAATTTTGTATTTTGAGTATAAATGCGTAGGATTTTGTAAAATAGAAAAAGAAACAATTTGCTTTTTGTTATATTTATTAAGACTAGTATTTGAGATTGTTTAGATCGTAATCTAAAATCACAGTGATTACATTAAATAATACTAAAATGGCAACTACTACAATATATAGAGGAATCGTACCAGATTTTGGCATATTTTAGCCTACAAACAGGTTTCAATTTAAAATAAACAGATTTCTATGATCATGAAGTTATCACACCGAAAAGTATTTTTTTTAAGAAGAAGATTCTATACATTTTACTGTAAGCCAAGTATTTATAATAACAAACGCGTGCAGAGACGCGGGCTCTGCTACTGCTGTTTTATAGAGTATATAGAATAAGAAGTGAGTAGCTATTAAGCATGATTAATGTGTATAAATGTATCGGTTCATTGATAGGGTCCACGTGTTCGCGCGAGACGACGCAGCATGGTTTATGCATGGTGTCTGCGACCTGCCTCGTTAGTATTGCGCTTGCACGACAATCAGACAATAATAAACTCACTTAGCTCATGTGATCAACATTCAGAATGCAATACTTAATTAAGTACGCATTAGACATAGAAGGTTTCGCGATTTGTGCTGCTTCATCTCTTCACAACTTAATATGCGTCTCCAGCAAATGTTAAAATGTGTACTAATTTAATTGTCAGCTTTGTACTATCATAATAAAAGATCAAATGGAGTCACAATTAATCGTGGTCAATTATTACACATCAGTGGATCTCTTGAATGATATATTAAATCCTATGCAGCTTTCATTACAACGGATTAATTATTACGTCCAGAAATAGAATAACTACGAATATACTACTTCGGATATCCTGGTAGCACAGTCTGGTTTCCAAGTATGTATTATGCCTTTGACGTTAGGTTGTGGTAAAGAATAATTACATCAGTGTATATAGATGGCGCGCACAAAAAACAGATGTATTTCTTGAAATACAACAAAAACTTGGGTAGCGCGACACGTTACCCAATAAATTGGCTATCATACCGCAATTCAGTAGGAGGTTAGAAAAAAAATATTAGTAAAGAGATGATTCGAATGGACGGCATCAATCTAGGTGTTGAAATTGTTAAGAATTTAGCCCGGTTAGTTATTTGATACCTGACCGTGACACTGGCGTCTTTGTGTCGCGTTATTGCGTCGATATAAAATGGAGATAAACACGGAATACCGTTATACTATTGGGTATATCCTAATTTTTGACGGGCGCAGCAGCTATTTGTTGAAAATTAATTTTTTTACCGCTATTTCCTGCAAATTCAACACAGGTTATTTGAGTTTTTTTTTTGTGCACGAGTTCGACATGAGTTCTCATTGACAAAAGCAATGAAAATACAGATTTTTTGGAATCATTTGTCATTTTAAAGTTTAGCCATTTGCGTTTTTTTTTTGCAATTCAGTTTCACCGTGTAACATATCAAGCGTAGAAATATATTTTATTCTAATGAACCAAAATAAAACTTATTAAATGGTTTTTAACAACTGTAAATACTTTGAAATAGTAGAATTTTTTGGGATTAGCTGCAAAATGTATTTACTGTTTTATGATTTTGATATAAAGTACATTTTACAATGATAACACTATAATACACATACAATATAATTTAATTTATTAGATTGGGTTTAAGTATATTTTTAAAAGCTTTTTATTAGTTTCACCCGTGTGTATGAATGTAACGTAATCTTGGTACGTGATTTTACCCCACTTTGAACGATCGGATTTGAATCAAACTTTGCACACTCGTCGAAGACCCATGACAATACAAGAACACGATCAATATATACGATTATCCCGATTAGATGCGCCAGGATTCATAAATTTCTTTTCGTATGAGAGTAAGAGAGATAGAGGTAGTGCGCGAATTACGCATGCGATAGAAATCTTTGAATATGTTTTCGAAATCAAGATGCAACTGGTTAACACACCTGTACATAATATAGACAGTTGTTTTAAATCGAACTAAAAGCGAATAATTAATTATAGTATACGAAATTATGCGTTTCGTAACAAATAGATCGTGTAGTTCGTTTGAAAATGTCATACAAAGCACTCCACGCTTCGAATTAGAATAGTGACATAAATTTTCTCATCAGTAATTTTATTCTTATGCTAAGAATTATTTTTTACTTTAATTATCTCTCGACATCGCAACGGAAACAAGAGCACTCTTCGCTGCCACGTAGAAACAAGTCTTTTGTTATCAACCCTGCGAGACAAATCTGAAAATCGTTATTCAGTTCAACTTCAGGATCGGCAGTTTAAATAATAATTTGTGAGCCAGTCGAAGGTGGCTGGCTCTAAGAGCGTGTTTTTTTAGTTTTTTTTTATCTATGATTTTTGTACTAATAATAAAATCGTCTTAATGGTAATCTTTTGCTGATAATATTTAAGTAAATTTGGATTAAGGATTTAGTAAAATAGTAAAAATGGAATGACATTTATCAAAATAAGATCTAGGTTCTCTTTCAGAGATGTCATAAACGAACAATTAATTCCGTCAGTAATCATTTTCGTATAATCTTTATACTGTATTGGTATTCAAGACGCGAATCCCGGTAGTTTATTTGTAATCAGTAATCTTTTGCTGACAATATTTAAGTAAATTTGGATTAAGGATTTAGTAAAATAGTAAAAATTTAAGAAGTTGGTGGACGAACCCTCCGCCATATAAACTAATTCCGTGTTATTACAAAAAAGTTAAATACGCACGGAACACTTGTTTAAAAAAAGTTTGAAAACAAAAGAGTGTCATACCCTTATTTAGAAATAGACACTATTTAAATTTAAACATTGTATAACACTTGTCTCTAAGTTCACAGTTCTTATTTTATTGTATTTCTAATTGCCGGCAAACGACGTTTCGTAGTAAATTATGTATTTTGTCTTTTGTGGGTATAATTAATTTGGAAATTGTAGATAAACAATTTTGTAGATTTCACAAGTAAATCACAATTACTACAATATGACATTATTGACATTTCACAATGTATTTATACTGCGATTATACTATTGTTCCACTTTACGCAATTTGGCGTAATATTTTAAACTTATATATTGCTTATTTTAATATTGACATCATTTTCCTTAAACCAAATTCCACAATAACTATAATCAATTTAAAAATAAATAAATATTTTTCATGAAGAACTGAACAAAAATATTATTCGTAAATTGGAACGTTTTTGAATGATGAAACTGAATTGAATGAATGCTATTCAGAGTTGCTTGCATAAAAAACTTAAACCAGATGTTTAGCTATAGACCCCTTGGACACTCTTTTATAATAAAGGATTTTAAACATGTGTGTAACAAGGTTTAAATTTTAGACACTGTCTAGTAAAACTCGTGTTAAACACGTGTTCATTTTGTTTTTGTAATAAGACCGATGGTTTTGGTCGAGATTTCAGCTATAATTTGCTAGCTCCGCTTGTGAAGTGTCAATACTGTAGTTGAAGCAACATATAGCTGAGTATTCGTTTATGTTTGGCTGTTTAGATGAACACTATTCATTACCAACACTCACATACTAAATCATTTTTAAACAGTTTTTCATTCTTGCCTTATATCATTAGACCATGATAGTTTGCTTGTATTCACGGCATATTCGATGTTATATAGTGACCATAAGCTAGTCTGCTCGGCGCGGCGTTTGTTTTTGTATTTTATGTTTTTGTTTTTTTTTTTATAATTGCCTCTAGTTACAGTATTTTTCTCCAGCCAATTAATAATATAAACAGCACGGTTAAAGATTATCCGTTTAACAATGTTATGTCTGAAGTAAAGGTCGGAGGTTATTAATAGAACAGACAAAGGTATTCGTTCACTTGTATAGTGAAACGTTTGTTTTGTTTTTTTTTTTTTTTTCATTTTATACAGGTCTTAATCACAGCGGGACGAAAGTGAAGATAGTTCGCTTATCTAACAAATATCGATTTATCCTGGGCTCGAATATTTGGTAACGAATTCAACTTAGTAGCCCGTATTAAGCGTAAACAAGTGAATTAATTCGTACGAATAGAAAGAGTAACACCAAAGTTTGTATGGCAACACATTACTGAATCTTCGTTATAATGCGGGAGTGGGTGGAAAAGGGGAAATGACGCGTGTAATATTGCGCAGGCGCACACACTACAAGATATAACGTATAAACAATGAAAGGCGGGATAGTGACAACTCTACATCGTTTAATAACGTATCCAATAATATCCCGCTCAACTGTACATTTCTAAGACGAAATAGCGTTAATTTACATGTTTACATAGGGCTCCGTCGAATATTCCCAATAGGCAAAGTCTAACGTTCTAAACTCCAACAGAAAATAATGTTTTATTAAGTTGATGCAAGAGAATAAATTTGTAGGAGCCAACTACTTTTATAAAAATGTCCTACAATGGAATGACATTTATCAAAATAAGACCTAGGTTCTCTTTCAGAGTTGTCATAAACGCACAATTAAGTCCGTCAGTAACCATTTTCGTATAATCTTTATACTGTATTGGTATTCAAGACGCGAATCCCGGTAGTTTATTTGTTTTCAATATTTCTCAGATATTCTAGTTTTAACTAGATAGTTATAAAGAAAATTTGTACATTTTCGGGTTCTATTCCCTGAAAAAAAAAAACCGATAGAATTGGAAACCTTCCAAAAATGATAAAATATTCATAATTCACGTATATGAATACTGAGATGACATCTGACAGAGGAGAGTGGAAAAGGAAAACATGTTGTGTCGACCCTACTTAGGTGGGATAAGGGTAGGATGATGATGATGATGGTATCATCATATGAACATATGTGAACAATACACGATGCTAGTTTTGACGCTTTTCCCAAGGTTTCGTAATAGGCATATGTACACACTCACACGCACGTACCTGTACAATACCTGTAAAAAATACAAATGAAGAAAGTTTAGACCAGAGCAAATATTAGGTATTGCAATATAATCGCGAATGTAAAAAACACTCTATAATGCATTCTATCTTATTCTTTTGCACATTAAATCCTGTAGATGTACTCGTATATGTTTGTCTCTTTTTAATGTCTTTTTCGTTTCAAATCACTAACGGGCAAAGAAGTTTTCACTTAAAAAACATTTTTTTTTTGACAATATATGTTTAACATAAATACCTTGTGATATTATAATATAGCGTGTCCCTACCGAAAAGCTACATGGCTATACGCAGACCAGTCGAGCGTGTTTTTAGCAAAGCGAGACTACGTTATGCGTGCGTCGCGCTGTACGCTGTACACCGCTGCCGGCGCACGCAACCCATTACTAATTAAAAGCCGCGGCGAATGCGTTCAGTGCTAGTAGATCCCTTGAAAAATTATAGTTAATTTCGGCGCCAACTGGTCTACATACAGTCGGTATTCTGTAATTATATGTTATATGTCTATTTATGTACCGCGTATGCATAAAGCATAACGTGATATGTAGAATCATGCGGCTGAGTAGAGTTATCAGTGGGCGACGCGGCGCGACGGGCGCGTTTAATCATCGGGACGATATCTCTTGCGTTATCTCGAAGAAAACTGGGTCGATGTGCTCGCTCATCGTCTCCGGGGACGCGGACGTGATGCTGCTTGATGAATGTATCGGAGAACAATACGGTTACTCTGGATTGGTCCAATGTGTGGGCTGCAATTTGAGTTACTGTGATTGACTTCTTCTGTTGTGTTGAAGCGGTAATGGAGAATACAGTATGCCGTGTAGAATTTATGAATTTAAAGTGTACTAAATATGTTTGTGTTATATGATGAGCTATGCGACACAACTGATGCGGTCTGATCTTCAGTTGAAAGGTTTTAGAAATAAAACGTTTTATATGTCAATATTTATCGGTCTCTTGAAAATGAACAATAGAATCACAATTACAAAGTAAGTTATCGACATCCTTCAGAGTTGTTTACTCACAGGACCTTGGGGTCGGCGCACTTGGTTTCCTTCTCTCGGGCTGCGATGACGTAGGCAGTATGCGTAACACAATGTTCAGTATAGGACTCTTAATAGCATTATAGTATCGATCGGAAAGAATCTACCGTACTGATCACTCGTATCGTGGTAATTAGCAGTTTCATGTTTTAGTATAGCCGAGTGCGCTAATGGCTGAAACCAGTGTTTCTCAAATTTTTACAGCCCTAATTCATGCAATGCTATATTTTCATCGTAGTTTTTCGTGTTAATTTAATATAAACTTTGTATTGATTTGCTATTACTGCCTCACATTTTATATTTTCGTTGAATGTTTGGGTAAAATGCAGTTAAAACAAAAAGCTTAACAATTCCAATTATCTTTGTTTTGTATAAATGGTTGTTACTGGCTGTAAACATATGTCAACTAATTTTATTTAGATTCATTATTTTAGCTTAGAATATAAAAAAATATTACTTATCATTACATTCGTTTTTTGAGCTTTGTTCTTAGTTCAGTTAAGTTTTTGTATCGCATTATAATTATTCACCCAGTTTTTATAAAATATATAATAATATTATGAATATCAACTACGAATTATATTTAAAAGATTATTCTTCTATTTTATAGGCTATTAACGGCCGCCCGCGACTTGGTCTGCGTTTGGGTGTCTCTATAAATAATGACACCATACATTATCTTTGTCTAATAAATAGTTTCTTCAACATACGCTATGATAGCTCTTACATAATAAGATTCTTTCTATCTTATTTGTCATTTATCGTTATGTTTTGTGTAATTTCGACAATATTTTTATAACTTATAAACCTGTGTGTTATTCTGGTGTATAAGCTATATTACTGTAAACTTTCATTAAGATCTATTCAGCCGTTTTTGCGAGAAAGAGTTAATATACAATCATCCTAATAAATGCTCTCGTTTTTTAACTAATAGGATGTTTCTGGAAGTTTATAAGTATTTGACGTGATGCTACGACCCTCAAAGGATCAGAGCAATTACCATACAAAATGTAGGTCATAAAAAAGGATAATTGCCAATAAAATAGCTGTGTGGGCGGGGGTCGTATGTTACTATGCAGGGTGTCGGGATCGAGGTAGAATTGTTGGTGGCCTGAAAAAAACTGAGCACTACTGAAAAGTGCCGAGCTATAAATGTCTATGTTAGCTAGATACTTTGCGCGGTTCAGGACGGTCATGCTTTATGTGGATTATGATTACCTAACTGCGTGGAAAATAATTTAAGTTATAAACGTGTGAGAAACCGCAGGGGACGTCTAGTCATTTATAATTCAATGGATACCGAAAAGTAATAGATATTCACATTAATCAAATGATATTTATACATAATAGTTATTTTATATTCGATATAGCATGAGCCAGAGTCGCTCAGAAGTGCAAATAAATGCTGTAGTTTGAGAAGCGTTAATGCACATGTATGGTATATGTATGTGATACGACTAGATGCATGTTGTATGCTGAGGTGATCTGAGCGAAATGCTAGGGTTGCTACATAATACTTTCCAGTATTTTTATTAAACATGACTGTATTAAATAATCTTTTTAAATTAATTACGTCTAGTTATTTTAAGTCATACTTAAAATGAATAAAAGTTATGGTCCGTCGTGTCGGAGCGAGTTTTACATATTAACGTAACATTTTTTACTTTTTCTTTGAACCCTAAACATTTTGTAGTCTTATCTTGTATTGTAATACTACATGTGTATTATCTATATATTAAAAGTTCATATAATACTTCGATTTCTTGAGATTTAACTGCTATAATTATAGGTAATAAATATATAGTGAAGAGACATACGTCAGATCACATTGCGTTACGACGCCAAGGTCAATAGGGTTGGCACAATTTCCGTTTGGTTTATCTAGTCATCATTTTGACTATATATAGTATGTATTTTAGACTCACACACATTGTGCTATGAATTATACCGTAGTTTCTATTTATTTCGTTACATTTTTAGCAAAGGATATCTCTTTGTTATTTACAAATTTTGTGTATTACATTTGGTTCAACAGAAATTTTCTTATAATACATATGTAGTGTAGTTTGGTGCTGTTTTTTATTATACTAATTTTATTATATTTTGAGACATTTCCAAGTTATGACTATATTATATGACGTTCATAATAGTATACTTTTCTTATACTTGTAATTCGTTAATAAAAAATATAAACATATTATTGATGTTTATTCATGACGAAATGATCGAAGGGGAAGAATCCGTCGATAGTTAATAGGTGCTAAAGCAAACTCCTAAGGATGAACTTCGTTTGAGCTGTACCCACATGAGTACTGATTATACCAAAATATCCTCCATTTTAACAAGGTAGCGTTGATGATCTGTTACATGCAAAATCGTTTACTTATTTTATGTAGAACATGAAGAAACAGTCAAGAGTAGGTGCTGTAAAAAAAAACTCGTGAATTATATTCTTCTACTTGTAAGGTAGTTATAAGGTACTTGTTAGGCAATATGAAAGTTCTCGAAGGTGATATTGGCTAAACACAAATAAGGAAATCTCAAGGTTGACGTCATGAAGGCAGGGCGCTCGTAAAACGCTAAATTGAATCTCACTTCACAACATGAAGAAATTTACATGATTGTGAGAAGAATCAGAATAGAAAGAGTGGGGCGCACAGATACGTGTGAAATCACTTCGTTCCAACAACCTAAATATCAGAATCATAATTACAAGTAGAATGTAATCAAGAAAGAATAATCTTTGTTGAATTAAAAATATATTAGAATTACGCGAGTATATTAAAATTTGTAATTTGCCCGAACGAAAAGATATTGTCTTACATCTCAAGTTAGAGCGTAGTTTTCATTACAAACATGTATTTAAACAATTAAGTAGTTCTGTCTCTATTATAATAATACAAAATATTGTTGATATATTTTTTCAGTCGTGGTGGTCTAGCGGTTTGACCTAGTGGAATATCGACCCGATGTCCGCAGGTTCGAACGCCGGCATGTACCAACGAATTTTTCGGAACTCGCGTATACTTACTAATTTAAACTGGTAACACTAACGGCTGACGGTGAAGGAAGACATCGTGAGGAAACCTGAACCTGAGAAATGTTTCTTGTAGTACCACATATATGGGAAAATATAAAAACAGTGGATTTCTCAGAGTTTGAAATCGCCAATACGTAGTGGGCTAACGTGGTGATTATGCCCATACCTTCCTTCGGGAGAGGCCTATGGTCCTGCAGTGGGTCTCTAATAGGCTGATGATGATGATATTTTTTGACTATTATATCCTATGCTTGTAAGAAATATATTTAGATATCCCACGTTAAGTAATATCAGGGAGTTTGAAATGTTATCTAGTAAAGATCACCTTTAAGTGTATCGAGTAGTTTTCGCATTAAATGCAAGTAAACCAACAAAGAGAAGACAATTTTTTTGTAAATGAATCATCGTTGCGTCAATATAATTTTGCTGCTGTGTTTCGAGATATTTGATAATTATGTATTATGTAAGTTATTAAATAGTTCAGAATATACAGTCTTTTCGGGGCCTGTGAATATAAATGATTTAAAATAATAAAATTGAAACACGCCGAGTAACCTTGTCCGTTCATACGTGTATTTGTGTGCGTCGTCGTAAACGCAGCCGGTAGGGTTGGCACTCGCCGCGAGGCCTGTGACGAGTCGCGCGCCGCGATTTGAACGCGACTAGCGCTTGCGCGTACGTTGACACTCACCGTGCAAATGTATGTATGGATGTGTGTACGAGTAACGCTGCGACTGCGCCATTTTGAATTATCGTTTTCGTCTTCAATCTTTACAGATGTCCTACGTTCATACGGATTGGAAAATTAACTACACTTGTGATTAGGTTCTGTCCACACATTATTGTAATATTATTTTTTACTTTTAGTCTTATCTGGTGCGCCTTTTTATAAATAAAATTATATATTAAGCTTACATTTATTACAAGGAAGATAAATAACATGTTTAGATTAGCACATCTACGTTCATCAGTTTTTTAATCCATATTTATGTTACGTTACATGTTATAAAAAAGCTATTTTTATTAAGCACGTATTGTGTTTTGCCTTTGTCACTTTAACAGTTGTTTGTTATTTTATCATAATTTCCATAGCATCGCCATCGTGTTAGCGTACAACATAGTAGAGCTACCGGTTAAGATTTAGAGAATACTGCCCCTCTTTAATGTTTCAAATAAGCATATAATTGAAAGCGGTACATAATTGTGACGAAAATATTATAAAAACACTGAATAAATTGTTACTTTTTGCCATGTGACAGCCTCCTTAATTAGTTGTCCAGCAGGCATCAGGGAAGCTTAGTTTTACCGGTGAGGCGTGGGATACAAACTGTTTACATATTCATTATGAACAATGGGACCCGACATCCACCTTCAGTAAAAACTATTCACACAAGTTAAATGTAAGGTAGCTACTACATAATAACAACAGGCCTATGTATGACGCAATACTAAACAAAGAACTTTCGTCGAGATGGAATATTTATGGTAAGTATGGTGATATGAATTGTATTAAATTTCGTAAAATTAGCAATTCTACCATTAAATTATTGCTGCGGTACAATACCTACTATATTACATTTCATAACAATGTTTTCTTTCATCGTCATCCCTATAATTGAACATTATCTAAATTAAATTCTAACTTGTAAATATATGCGGAATTAAAAAGGAAATAAAAGTATAGCGGATGAGTGTGTGTGTGTATCTGTGTCTGTTATGTGTGTGATTTACACGAATTACGGACTAATGACAAATATCTTGAAAACCTCAATACAATTTAATGTATTTCATATGATATTTTAGTTCGTCAAATTTTAAAATACAATTAGATATTAACGTGTCGAAGCGTGACGCGGTGATTATAATTTATGCTAATTTATAATATTTGCGCTTACGCCTTGTGAGTTTCTAATACATTAGTGTAAAAGCATGTGTTAGTTAACTAGGTAGTTGGCGCCGTTGGCGGCCACTGTACGCGCCCGAGATCACAATCTCTGTGAATTTTTGTGAACTGTTATCGTACGGTGGTGGCAACCTTGGTAACCAGTGCTGCCACATTAAAATCGTTGATTTACCCGATGGATAGTCAACCTCAGGAATACCCGCTTTCACCCGGCCAACCATCGAAAGATTATTCGAAAATCGGAATAATTCTTTTTTAGTTCAAGTTAAATAAATTTAATAAAATAAAATAATGTACCAAAAATCTTTTTAATTAAATGCTTTCAATGATTTATATTAAGAATTTAAAAAAGTTAAGTTTGACTAATTCAATTTTGTTAGTAGTTGACAAAAAAAAAAAAACAGAAAGCCATAATTTTCTTCAAACGTTATAATACCGGAATGTTATAATACTGTCTGTATTCAATGAACTTTGAATGTTCTACGTCGACTACAGCGACCGACAAGGAATCGAACGTAAAATGTAAACACCTAACCAGTGACATCTTTGCAATTCTGTCACGTTCTTTATACCAAAAACAAATACAATTGACTCGTCTATGTGGAAATTTACAAATGGTAGACAAATGCAAAATAATAATATTGCCAACTAAAATAGAGTCCCACGTATAGGTAGGCAGTCCTTTTATTAACCGCCAAACTTTTAATATACCATTAGCAAGAACTAACATTGCCTCTTGTATCGCATGCTTTCTTATTGTAATAGTTTACAGTTTCGAATTTTCTATATGCGTTTGTATTTCTTTGGCCTCGAGTAGATAAAAATATTATATATATATATTTTTTAAAGCTATGAAACACTTTCTTTTACTGTATACATGTACACTTTCTTTTACTGTATACATGTTGTGTTCACATTTAAGGGTCACGTCAATTTTTGATCATTGAACTCAGTTTTGTGGACCTTAAATAAATAAATAAAAAATATCCGTTTTTATCCCGATAAAAGCAAATGCCCGACAAAATTACCCACCATGATAAAATCGCCCGAAAGTACTCGCTTTCCGGGTAATTATTATTCGCGAATCGGCAGCGCTGTTGACAACAGTGCGGCGTGGTAGCCGACTGGGCTTCCGGCGCTCGACCGATCGAACAGTTGAAGGATCATAATCATTTAGGAAAAAACATCTCTCGGAGAGTCTTCATTATAAAGTGTATTTCTTTCTTCTTTTTTTTTCGAACTGACTACACTGTTGACTTGTTAAGGCCACTACAGTTTCACCGAACTACACGTATATTTCTAAGAATAATTTCCACATATTTTTATTTTTATTCAAATACAAGTACCGTTACATTACGAAGTAGATCTCTAAGAAACGACATGGTGTTAGATACTCACTGTACTAAGAACTTATGAAATTTTAACGCAGCTTGTTAATTAAAAAACAATACACGATACTTGTAAATTTTCAGCAAAACTTAATTTGGAGTTCCCGGGAACTTGAGAAATAAATTTGAAGTGTTGATTTTCCTATCGGACGTACCTCGACCCGGGCACCTCTACAACGTGGCCCAACGGTATTATGAAACTATGGTGCACTAGCGTGCATGCTTCGAAGCTCTTAAACCTGCAACTTGAAATTGTATTATATCTCCAAGCCCTGGAGAGAGCTATCAGACCGTTATATAATTATATCGAAGAACGGAACACAGGCTCTTGGACTCCTCCTACCTTGGGGTCGATGGCGTTGAGAAGTGCGTGGGCTGCGTGTGGGCTCTGTGTTTATCGTAACAAAAATCAAACATAATCGCAACAAACCATCTCTCTGTATAACACTGTAAAAAGGAACAAGGGACCACTTATTCATATCGCGATTCAATGAGGGTTGCAACCGTGGCCTCTGTCTCAATCAAAGTAATTAATTAGTCTACAGAACGTTGAAAATCTTACGCGCGGTCTAGTCAAACGTGAGTTGAAAGTGTCAAAATTTGATATTAATGCATATGTGGTAATTTTTGTAGTAGTAATAATGTTGTAGTAGCATAAATAAGAATCGGAACATTAAATATATATAGATGTGACGGTCTTGTTCAAAGCAAAAATAAATATAGGCAATGAGACATTTAAATTGCTTATAATTAGTATAATTTATTTGAATTTGGCCGTCCGTGTCAGTAACTATGTGCTATAAATACTGAATGTATAGAGGATTACATATCAGCTATGTGTATATATATATAATATACTTTAAATTCGATGGATGCGTGAACTCAACGACTGGTTTGTGTACATTGTAATTTATTCAAATTAGAATAATTTAGAAGCAACATTTCAAGTTTTTAATTAATTTGCAAGTTTTGCATTGGGGACCGAAGACATGTTTACTAGATATTACAGATCTTTGCATATAATTCTCGTTTTAAGGAACTATTCAGACAGTCAATAATCTAATTAATTTCAAACGCGCATTTGTAGCACCTACTTAATTTACATTTAACATCATTTATTATTAGCAACTCGCGTACACTTCCCGAGGTTGGGGATACAATCGTCTAGCTGTGTCCTTGCTAAATGTGCATGTATAAAAACTTATGTAATAATAATACTCACACTGTCGCTGGTCTTACTTGATAATCTGTCTTCGCGAGCCGCTCAAATTGTTTTGTTGCACTTAAAAATCTATCGCTTTCTTGGTTTAACCCGTTGCTTTCTTCGAATTTCTTTAAATTTGTAATGCATAGAAATAATCTATTTCTTTACCTACAAGTTAGTTTTTATTATCAGGTATTAGTTACTATGCTCTTGAAAAAACACACTTTGTTTGATTGTCATTATCTCGTTGGTTGTTGGTGAGTTGGCTGTAACGCCATCTCACAAAAAAGTGTTTGTTGTCTTAGGTATAGAAATTTCAAAACTTATCATTTTATTATTCGAACAAATTGAGTCGGACATTCATCTCTGAAATTAATATTAAAAATAAGGATAATGTTCATCGCTCGACGAGATCTTTACAGCATAATTAATTAATCCCCTCCCTAAAGCGGCAGTTACGCCGGATCATTTTTTTCAAAATTTTTAAATTTCCCGCCGTCGGCACTGACATTTATGTGTCATTTCACCTTGCGTCTATTGCTACGAATTTTGTCTATGCTTGCAATAATACATTTATTTTTATAACTATGTGATAAATAATATATAATTTATATATTATCGTGTATTTAAAATTAATAATGTTTTTATACACAATAATTATAGGTAATTTAGAAAATGTATCGTTTATTTTATAATCGATTAGCAAATATTGTATAATATCCTTGTGGCAACTTCACTAACGTCTTTTATGACAGCTTTTGTGCAAGAAGGGTCAGTTATTTATGAGTTACTTTATTTTATAAAAAAAGAGGCTTTTCATTAGTATCACTAATAATATAGATGAACTCGATTTAAATTAGTTTTATGTAAGTGTAATAATATTCACTTGATTCAGTTTAGACTTGTAAAACAGTTTTACGTATTCTTTCCATGATTGTTATTTACAGTAGCAAATTACAAAATGTATCCCTACTTGTAAGTTGTACTGAGTATTGTATCTAATAGTTTTATGTATTTTACTTACTACTTTCAAAATGCTACAGATCTATTTATCTACCTTTTTCTAAATTATATATTTTTTCGTAGGTTTTGAATAAAATTGTACAATTGTATAATATTATGTTGATAGCAGTCATTGGTTCAACGTTTGGTTTGGCTTCATAACTACCAAAAGTAGTATTTTATAGAAAAACAAATGTTTCCTTTCAAAACGTTATTGTTATGCTTTACAGGATTTTTCAAATCTCTTTGTGCAACTTATTCCAAATCTCGTAAAGTTTGAAGGTATCAGCAATGATGACAATGGGAGCGACATGAGCTTCCTCACTTTAGAAGAATTCACAGCAGATAGAACCACCTAATATTATTAATTTTAGTTGTTATAAGGCTTTGTTTTGTGTTTATTATTTTATAGTATCTTGAAATAAAATGTAATTGTATGAAACTGTTTTATTTCTGAATAAGTCTTGAAAATTATTTTGTAAAGTAATAAGTATAAAATATTGAAATTTATCATTATTTTCAAAGTATAATTATAGTTTATGAATTTCATTGGTATCTGGTTATATTGTAACAAGCTCATTGTGTGACTGATTAGTATAGAAAGTGTCCTGTAGTAGATAGGAGAAAGACTTTCTCAAGTCATGATATTTATACCTTTTTTTAAATTGAACATCAAGTAATTTTTAGAAATTAATATGACCAACAAGGTTGTCATGTATTTGATAAAATACTGCTATCCTTGCAATCCTGTTATAAAAACAAAAGCAAATGTTTTCTCTGGTTAGCTGTTTACTTCTCTTATTTTTCTTGAGTAGGCTTATGACTAAAAATAGTAAATTAAATATACAAGATAATAATCTGAGAGAAATATGATACTACTATTTGGAAGGAAGAAAATATTTTTATTGCAGCAGGTACAAGGCCAACACAGTTGTCAAAATATTGCAAATACACATATTACAAACGGTAAATAAAAAGTTAAACAAGATATTATAATTATGCCATAGTACTGCTATAAATATTTACAGAATATTTGGATATATACTTGCATTATATTTTTTCTACCTTATGCAAAAGAATAAATCCAATTGATAAATTGTAAGTTTCATAGTTTAGTGAAGAAAAGTTCTGAAATAAATGAAAAAATTATTTAATAATGCATTCTACATAAAAAGTGTAAACAATAATAAAAATAACTTTTAATTTAATAATTTGTTATTATTCTAATTTTATAATAAAATTGGATATTTTTTTAAAACTTATACTGCCACAATGTCCCTTGACCCGTGCACAATAAGGTCTACATTCGTTTGTATGGCGCTTAAACCACTATGGTTTTCGGCTCTTTAAAGGTTAAGGCGACTCCTTACTGTATTGCTAGCCTCGTAGGTACACTTAGTGGTGGGCTATTTTTGTTTGTTCTTTTTTCCCTTTCGAACTGAAATAGTTTAGAACACACATAGACAGATACACAATACATGTACGGGATCGTGAAACATACATGCTTGGTAACCATGTATATTTCACGACCCCCACAGGTATGATACGGATAGGCTTAGCTTAGTTTAGCTTAGCTAGTTAGATTCGGGTTTTCGACGACAGCCCAAGCCGAGGCGTGCCGTGCGCCCTTGTGCTAAAATCGGGTGAGTGCCTTAAGCGCTCCCCTTAGTAGTCCGGTGAAACTGTGAAAGCATTATTGCTGGCAGTGTAGGTCAGTTCGAAAAAAAAAAAAAAAATGTATTGCTAGCATAGCATGCATCTGAAACTCGTTATAGTAATTCTCTTTGTCACATTATCTTTATTCATATGTACTTGTAAATATTGTACGCATAGATAGTTTTTTTTTCGAACTGTCTACACTAAGGGGAGCGATTAAGGCACTCGCCCGATTTTATATAGGCAACCAGCACAAGGGCGCACGGCGCGCCTCGGCTTTGACTATCGCCGAATATTCCGAGACTATCTAAGGTGACTATTATTTTATACAAATATTAAATCGTGAAACATACACGTGTACCAAGCATGTATGTTTCACGAACTTATACATGTATCTTGAACCTGACTACTAAGTTAATCTACCTGTGTGTATGTGCACGTGTGTGGGGTGATCGGTATTGTGTTGTAGAAACTCGTATTTGAAAATTTATTCAGTGTCACAGTATTCGCGCAAGCAACGTGGTCGAAGGCTCCATTCCGGAGGATCGGCCATCGGACAGATATATGGTCGAAGCTTTTATTGTGCTAGTTAACAATATTCAGGCAAAGGCGATGAGTGTGCGTGTCTCAGCCGGTATACTTATCTAGTATTAATATTTACCGTCAATTGCACCGAAATGTATAATCTCGTCGTCCAAATGCAAAATGTTGTGCCTAAGTAAGTCTCTATCCCGGACTATTATGTGTGTATTAGTATAGAGTCCCTTAGCATACTGCACTGTTTCTTACTAATTTTGTATTTGTTAGTTCAAGGTGTATTACATTTGAGTGACCTTTGCCTTTTCTCACACGGCCTTACACCGCCTCCGACACTTTGCAATTATGATTAAATATCCTTGAATTGTTGAAATGTATGTTAGTTAACTCATCAGCATTCATATAATATCCCAGTGCTGAAGATCCGAAGCTGACATTTCTTGATTGGTTCTGTAAAATCCCACGGTAAAAAAACTGTTCTATTTTTTTTCCTGTACTAGATACATACTCCTTATCTTTTCTACTTATTTTTCGTCATACTTCTACCGGCTTTAAACGTATATGACCGTTTTCACCAATCATTTCTTAAGAGACCTTCGACTAAGTGCCTACATAATTGCTTATATCAAATCTATTTTCTCAATTGTAAGGACTCCCTTAATATATATAAGACTGGAAGTGCTAAAGTATGCTTTTTAACAAGATATTCTAGCTGCTGCTATTAAAGAAAATAATAAATGTAATATTGAATGAAACATTTAAAAAAAAATTCACATTCCTCACTATATAAAGCACTTGTAAATGTTGGCGAACATCAAAAACGTATTAATGTCCGAATAAATATTCTAAAATATAAATATGGTGAGTCCATGTGTTCTTCGTCTAACAAATAGTAGGTAAAATATTGACATTGAAGGAAAATTTGTGCGTCTCTATGCAAGCAAATAAAAGACCTAATATCAATAATACTTTATATGTCATAATAACTATTATGTATTTCGGTGAACGGCCTGAGCGCGGTGCGGTGCGGCGTGGCACAGCACGGACTGGTCACGTGACCGCAACTACGACGACATTTGATATTTTAATGTTTCTGCCTATACAGGACACGTCAATTTATTCTTAGCTTTTAAAACTATATGAAACTCGATTTGACAACTTCGGCGATCTCATGATTAATGAGTCGGTGAGAAGAGATTCCAGATAATATGCAGGTCGCGCTAACATCACATATAAACTAGGGACCCACCCCGGCTTCGTATGGGTGCAATGTACTAATGTAGCGTTATTAGTGTATAAAGTATTCAGATAAATAATGGATTTACCGCTTTTATATTTACAGTTAATCAAAAACATGCAAGCTTGTTTAGAATTTTCATGCAAACAACTTTTTTAGTTATAAGAGATTTTGAGTCTGTGATATCTACTAAGATATGCACTGAAATGGCATGCTGTAAAAAGTAACTTTGATCTACATTGAATGTCCGAAGTAGGTAAAGCATTAGAAAATAATAAGTAATCAAAAAGTAAAATGATTTCTGTGGTTTATCCTTAAAAGGTAAACAGATGTTATAACGAAAGTTCTGCGTTATATTATACAATTGCATATTTGCATTGATTAGCAATGTAAGTACCCGAAAACTCTGTCTCACAATTTGATTAGAATACATCAACTTTTCTGTATATAAATGCAACGTACCTGTATAACTACATATAATACTACATATAATAACATACATATACTACACTACATGTAGTAACATACATGTAAAACTTCCGGAAGAAATGATGGAACCCACAGCGGGACGGGTGCCTACAACGATTTTGTCTTATAATGTTAATAGATTATTGTTGTCATACTAAGGACGAATAATATTTTGAAGTTAAAGATGAGGTAATAGCAATTGTAACTACATATTATAAAACAAAGTCGTCCACCGCGACTGTCTATCTGTCTGTAAGTTTTGCAGTAAACTCGAAAACTACTGAACAGATTGTAATGCGGTCTTCAACAATCGACAAAGTAATACACGAGGAAGGTTTAGGTATATAATTTGTCAAGGTGTTGTGTAAATTGGTTGAAATATAACGATAATTGTTGAAAGTGTTGGAAAAGTCAAGCCGCTTGGGAGATTTCATAGAAAACGCTGCCTAATTCTTTTCAGATATAACAAAACAACGCATTGTGAGATATTCCTCTTTTATAGATCTACAAAAAAGTCTTTGATGGCATATACCTATCTTTTAAGGATAGCTTACTTACTCATCTACCTTCTAAAACACGGTCACATACAATGAGGTAATTGGAAGGCTATTTAGACAGAGACAGGTATAATCCTTATCAATTTGAATACAATTAGTTACCTTAAACATTTCATGCACATAAGTAAATACTTTTTATTATCAGGGCAGGGACAACGTCCGCCGGGCCTGCTAGTAAAAATATAATATGCACAAGACCGCATGTGTAAAAACACTTACAACAATAATTAATGTGTGTATTTTAATTGTCAGTGTTATACATATAATCTGAAGTGTTGAATGAAGCGGCGCGCGGCGGTGACTCGTCTCGGCTCGCCTCGTAAATTGATTTAATATACTGTTATTACATTGATTTATAATCATATCGTTGTTCGTTTATATTGCGTTTTTATTTATTTACGAATACGATTAGCGCCTTTAGTTGTGTCCTCTAAACTAGTTGTCTGTCTATACTGGAAAGGATCGCTATCACAATGCACAACGTGGTGCTGAGGTGAGTTGTCCGCGTTTCGGGATCAGCCTATATATATGTGTCTATATATAGCTGCGAAAGGCTTGTAGACCGACCGGTGGCAAGGACGACTGCCAATAAATCGTCAATTCTCGGTGATCACCATCGTGTTTAATATCACAGTACAGTGCTATCATATTGTCGCGTTGCAGTAATAAAATGCCAAATTTCATTGCGATCGTTGAAGAGACTTTGGTTGTGAAAAGCATAAAGATAATCACATACTTTCGCATTGAGAGTATTAATGTGGATAGTTCGATATTAGACGATGCGATCGACACCGTCGGTTTCCCCTCCGCACACTTTTGTCAGTTTTTATTCATACGACTCCTTGTTATTGTTTTAGTTTTGTGAATGAAGTGTATTACCTACTTCATAATGTTATATACGTTAATATATATTAGCACTAGGTTATGAACGCACATTGTGCTGCTAGTAAATGAAACTCTGGTAATACATTATTGTTGTAATTATATTGATATGGTAGTATAATTGAAGAAGAACTTGTTTGCTTCACTAACATTGCATAGAACCACGCAGAGCTGGCCATGCAAAAGCTCGCTCACGACATGCGACGTCTGGAAATCAACCAATGAAATGACCTCTTTCGATATTCTACGAATTGTCCTAAGCTGAACAAACTTCGAAAAATTTAAGTTAAGTTTTTGTTATAGCTGATTTTCAAACAAAGATTGACATTTCCAGATTGACGTAGTTTCTAAAATAATCTTATTGTATTCTGTTACAGTCTTTATATCATCTACAATTCGCTTATAACAAATATTTTCAGTATATAGGTAGTCTACCGTTTTATTATAGTATGAATGTGCTGATATCAAATATTATTAGAATAAGTTTATTCGCATTCAAGTAGAGATAGCTACCGATTTACGTAGGTCTAATCCACTGCTCAACAATATGTGCACGAAGACCGAGAGTCTTTGTCATTGAATGCGGTTACTTGGAGATTGGAGGCCCAACGACACGACATAAACTACTGTACCATATGAAATGATGTTTCTCGAAGTATATTATCTAAAATTACAATCCAGTTAAATTAATGCAAAATAAAAACAGTGTGAGTATAATACGCTATATAAATAAATGAGGCGTATCGCGCCACGGTCGCCGCGCCGCACCGCGACGCCCTCAGTAAACGATGAAAGCATTTGAAATGAATGAAACATAATTGTATAGTATTGTAACAGAGTTATAAAGTGACATAACACGCAGACAGATGGATGATACGATGCACGGTGAATAGCGGCGGGTTACAGCGGCTGCGGCGTTAACTAATAACTCAAGTGGTGTCTTTATGAATGAGTCCAGGCGCGACGCTCTTTATTACAATAGCATACGGTATGACGTGTGATCGCCGATCGGATCGGCAATCGGTCGAGTCGCGCGACCTCGCCTCCGCCTCTCGTACAATCGTTTTATTTCATTATTGATAATGTTTTTATAGACGCGCACGTGAGTGACCGCGTATAGAGACCGCGGCTGCTGATCAGCATATATCACTCATAAACGGAGCATAGTAAATATTCTTGTTAACCCTATTGATATATAGATAACCCCAGCTAAAACGCGAATCTGACATTATTATAAGAGACTACATCCACGTAATTTGATAATATTGATTGGTGTAACGAATTGAAAACTTTAGAATATAGTAAATTGTAGGAGGTTATCTAAGTATTATTTAGGGTAAACGTGTTTACGTAAAAGTATAGGTTTTCTCACATATTCATTTATTTATACACAAAGTAAAAACTAAACTTTTACTAGTAAACATGAATATATATATATATATAGAATAATAGGATTTCCACTGCGAATAAAACAACACACAACATTTAATCATTAAATAAGTTGGTATCAAGCAGTAATTAAAATTTCATTCATACAATTTTTGAGATAAATGCTTAAGTTACAATAAAATAAAACTAGATTCCTTACTCTATTCATTATGTGCTTTAGAGAACTTTTAAACCTGGTTCTTATATATTATTACTGTAATATGGTACATAAAATACTACTATTACTTTTAAACAAAACTTGGCTCAACAATTCGCTGTTATCCTATTTAGCATTCAGTATATTGTTAAGAACAGAATAATAATACTGAGCAATGTATCCATCTTACAATATTTAAATCTGTCCTCATATCATGTTAAATTGATATATTTGAACGCTAAATGACGTAAAAGACGTTGTTAAACCGCGTCAATTCTGTCTTTCTGGTTGTGATAGTACGAAGACCATATTACCGAATAGTACTCTCAATAATTTCTCACTAAGCTAGTGAAGCTAGTAGCTAATAAAGTAGGTAGAACATATATATATCACTTACTATGCCAGCGCAGCTTCATACGCGTTTATGTAATATAATTCATATAACTATGTACCATTTTTTTTATTGTATAATTGCGTTATAATTTTTTTTATGCGTTTGGGGGCAAACTAGCAGTCGTATTACCTGATGGTGAGTAATCACCGCCGACCATGGACACCTGCGACACGAGGGGCATCACGGATGCGTTACCGGCCTTTGAGGAAGGAGTAGACCCATTTCTTGAAGGTTTTTGGGTCGTATTGGTCTGGAAACGCTGCCGTTGGGAGTTCATTCCAGAGGACTGATGTACGTGGGAAAAACGCACAGTCGACGACAACTTTCCAATCATAACGATCGCTTAAACAATACACCGTTGTTTTATGGAAGTTGCTGTGCTGGTACGCCCTCGTGTAGGGAGTTATAGCAAAACGAGTAGAACAAAAATATTCATCATGTTCAAATATTTACGCATAGCAATTCTTAGGGCGATCATATGAACGATTATACATTTTCATATAATGCATCGGCATCACGTCGTGAGTTATATTAGAATGCGTAGCATAAGATCATCCTCCGTGAAAAAGCGCATAAAAATAACGAAAATGACTTTTACCAATGAAAGACATGTCACTTTTGTTTTATTATTATAAGCTATATAACCACTGTTATACCCCACTGTTATAACCACAAGCATAAAACAAATGTTGTTATCGACGCCGAACATCAGTGGAGCACGCTCTTCTCCTCACCATTGTGAAAGTTTCCATCATGTATATTGTACTTATTTAGCCAAGAAAGTAAAAAAATCGATATATATATATATATCGCAGGGACTGAAATTATCTTAATTTAGCTCTATTCACATTACAAAGCAACTTGTTGCATATTTGGAAACAAGGCGAGAATGTTTTAAACGTAAAATGGAATTTATAACGCTCCAATCCACACTGGGATTTATTATTATTCTGACTTCTATTCAACAATACTAATACAATTATAATTTTATAATTTAAATTTAACAATTATAATTGTATGTAGTGAAGAAATTCGTATGGTTTTTGTAATGCATTATTACTGAAAGAATAATTTTAAAATACATTTTAGTGTTACATAACAATTATTTTATATTAAAGCATATCACAGATTTTCTAATGCTCGTCAAAACTTTGAAATAGAGTAGAATAACAAAACATTTATCGATGTGTGGAGTACACTCGTTCAAGTACTCAAAGCTAGTCACGGTATCCAAAGTGAGTTCTTGTTATATTCTCCAACATATAATATCATTGTTACTTGTAAAGTTGTCAACTCATGTGTACATGCTTTCTCTTATATTTACATTGAAAATAATAAAAATAGTTCCTAAAACTACTCTCGCTTCTTTGCATAAACCCCATACTGTAGGTAGACAATATATTTCGTTTATAAACAACTCTGCAATGTCGGATGTACTGTTTTCAAATTCGAACTCAACAAAATAAACAGAGGTCAATGATTATTGGATCACAAATCACCGGAGTGTTTATAAATATGATTGAATGTAAATATTTGTGAGTTACATTTAAATGTTTGTTGAGACATAGCACGTGGCGCGCGCAATGTCTCTCTCACACCACCTCACCTCCGCTCCTCGCCCCTCCCGCCATTCCACTTAGCTGTCTCGCTCGCTCTCACCTGATCTTAGTATTGTATCGCATCGGTACTGGACCAGTTAAATTTTCTTAATTTTTTTTTATAGTCATTATCTCGATATGTGCGATTTTGTTAATTGACATAAGAGATTAATTATACTCTATGTTTTTGGTGCGACAGCGTATATAATTTATAATAGCTCTACAATTAAGACATACGAGCTTTGGGTTTTCAAGGCCTGCAAGTCATTGCACGCAGTGAGTGCACTATTAAACTATTCAGGTATTATAAGAACAATTGTATTGCAATATTTTGTAAAGGACGAATCGGCACTGGCGACGATCGGGGAGGCTCGACCCGGCCGCGGTGGGCTTGTATGACGAGACTGTCTGTCACTAGAGCATGTGTGATTGTGGGTACACATCACAACTAGATCGTATATCGGACACGCTGCTCCTGTGAATTTAATTAAGAATTAAACCGAACCACTCGGAATCGATTACATGTTACTCATTCATTCATTAGAGGTAACATAACATCTGTTTAAGCTATTGTAACATTCACATTGTGGTCTTAGGAGTTTTTTTATTCGCCGTGAGCGGGGGGTGAAGATACGATTCCGCACACTCGTCGCGATTTTCCTTGTAACAATTCGAGCCTAGGTTTGTCCCTCGGTGTGGAGCCCTCGAGTATGTTACTCGCGCGAATACAGTGACTCACGCTTGTTTTTCATTTACCCAGATCACCCCACACACGTGCACACCTAGGTACACATAGTGGTGGGCTGTTTTTTTTGCCCTTTTCGGACTGAAATAGGTCACACAACATAGTAATCAGATACAAAATACACATATACATTCGTGAAACAGGCATGGTCGTACATGCATTTTTCACGAATTCATATGTGTATGAAATGGATAGTTAGCTTAGCTTAGTCAGATCGGGAAATTCGGCGACAGTTCAAGCCGAGGCGCACCGAGTGCCCTTGCGCTGATCGCCTGAACAAATCGGGTGAGTGCCTTAAGCGCTCCCCTTAGTAGTCCGGTGGAACTGCAAAGGCCTTCTCAGGCTAACAGTGTAGGTCAGTTCGAAATTTAAAAAAAAAGAGGTTTTTTTTATTTATTCTCGGTGACAGATCATGTGTTTGTAAACGGGGCTAGATACTACTATGCGGTATATACACGCATGGTATTACTTATATTTATTTTGAAATATGGTTATACATTTTATGTATTTATTGTATCGTTTTATAACCAATGCATTTATGGTATACGCGCAATCATCATAGAAGGCGATATGTATTTATGCTATTTGACAACTGGTAATATTCCTAATCAATATTTTTATTGTTATCTAAATGTCCCTTACCTATATCGTATCAATTACATATATTTGTGTAAAATGTGGTCAAAAGTTAATACAAATTTTTTTATTTACATTATAAATGCAACACAATTATGCACTTAATCCAGCTAATTTATTTATTTATTTTCTTTTTTCGACAAACAACTGAGATTTTTATACTTTTTTATTTCTGGAACAGAACTGTTTTGTCTTCCAACTAAACAGATCAAAGGGATCCGACCTCAAACTACAGCTATGAAACAGGCAAATTTCTGAACGCACCTATAAATATTTGACAACCGAAAAACATTTTTTTTTTTCTTAAACTACAAAACACATCAAATTTTTCATAGTTAAGGACAGTTTGTATTTGAAAATTAAAGTGTTTTTTTACTATTTCCTCTATTTATTATTTGTGTTCCTCACCGTTACAACTTTCCCTGAACCTCCACAAATATATATACGTATATATATATGTATACATATGTCAAACATATCACCAGTACGACCATTGTAGACACGGAATACAACAAGGTCAATCGGATAAGTAACTGTCAAAAAATTATGGTATCTGTGTCATGATCTCTCAGCATTTGAGCATTATATTCACTCCTGGAAATAATCTAGATCACTTGTGAGCAATCTGGTTGTTGCATATGTAACTATGATTAAGCGTGTTTTCATTGAGATAACGGCGAGAACTGAAATGAATCTTACAATAGTTAATATTGTTTGATGTGTGTGTGTATCAGGGAGGAGGGCGATGAGAAGCCGAAGCCGGCGGAGAGCCAGGACGACGGCTACGAGACGAGCAACAGCGGCGAGGCGGCGCGACGCAAGCCCTCCAGCGCTGAGGGCTCGCCCGCGCCGCCGCCCGCCCGCCCCTCACCGCCGGCGCACCCACCCCCACCCCCGGACCCGCCTTATGAAACAATGCTGCGCTACCAGCAACCTGACCCTGAACCCTACAGGTACCTCACATCCACCTAGCACATCTAGTCAAGATCAAGGAATTCTTACTGTCACTTTCATTTAATAGAAATTATTGTCTATTAATACATCTTCAATTTCTATGTAAAATAATAATACACGTTCCTAGTAACTAACTAACATGTAGTGTCTCGTAGTTACGCCGCGTCGTGTGATTATGTACCACTCATTAATCTCTAACTTAAACATTTTTATTTATAAAATCTATTCAATTAACAGTTTTACATCAATCCACATTTTGTCCTGTGACAATTTTATTGCTCTCAGCAGATAAATATTTGTTTACATTTATACTTTGAACTGAAACAAAATGTTAAGAGTTCATTTTCCTTCAAGGTCAAGTTTTATGTCAGTTTTTATGACATGTTTATGATTATATAAACTGTACATCAATATCCTTTCGTATAATGAAACGCAACATCATTCTGTCTGTCCGTTTCGTTCGCGTAGCTCTCTGATTAAAACTAGTGATCCAGTTTTCGATTTTCGAAATCTATACAGATAAATAAAATTAAAATTTCTGTTTATAAAGCAAAAATAACTGATTTTTATTAAATGAACACGAAAGTGTATAGAGTGCTTATATTTAAAAAAAAAAAAAAACAATTTTTAAAATTTTTGTCTGGTTGTTTGTTATATAGACACTCCGAAACGGCTGAAAAGATTTTGACGGGACTTTCACTGGCACATAGCTGTTAAGAAGTAAATTTATTTTAGAAAAATAAAAATTAGGTTTCCGTGGAAATAGAATACTTTATAAAGAAGTCTAAAGTTGCGGGCGGCTGCTAGTAGTTTTATAAACGTTATATTAGTTTATCTAACCCAGGTTGAGTAGATATATAATTTGTTAGGTTAGGTGAAACAGGAAATAATTGAATAATTTTAATGACACGAATCAAATAGTAGATCGTGGCGTCAGTATGTCATTTTTTTTTTGTAATAACACTGCACAGTAACAGTACTGCGCCTGACTGTAAGTACAGAACAGTACAAGACTGAGAGTGACCCGACCGGGAGACCTACAGTCTATTGCCGCTCGCCTTCGTTTAGCATCATACGTATAGTGGTCGCGGCTTAGTCGCAATGTTGCCAATCTAGCTACTTTGCCGCTAGAATTGACGATCTTATTATTAATTAATCTTATTTACCTTTTAGCTAAAAAATAAGACTAGAGTGACGAGAAAATGGATTTAGCATCTTCTCTGACGCCTTTAGAGTACAAATCACAATAGTTTTAGGACCAGTAGTAGATACAGACATATGGGAAAAATACAAAAGTTACTTCTTTTACAACTGAACACGTTATGTTATATATTACGTGAGATTAATAAAACATCCTTTATTTAATTTCTAAAGACAACTGATCTATTTTTACAACATACCTCTTTACAGACGATATATTATATTGAACTACCTGCATGCGTTGAATTGCAACGTCAGCTTTTATTTTGTCAAACAGTCTTCAAGTCATTAAGTGACAAAGATGAATAACTCTCTATTTTCTTACGTAATTTTGTTTATGAATTTTTTTTTTTTTGCTTTTTATTTCAAATGCTTGGAATATTAGTATAAAATTTTTCTAGTATTTCTTGCAAATTGTGATAGAAACAACGATTTATACGACTATTACAATGTTAGTAATGTATTTAATTAAACATCACTATTTCTATACGTATTTAAATTATTGTTAACTTACCGGCATTAGCCTCTAAAGCCCCTCATAAAACAAAAGCCCCAGTCCGCTTCTGATAGAATCAGTTTTAGTGACTTTCTGTAATTTTTTTATATCGAGTGTAAGGGGACTGGAATTTATGGGAGTTGGCAACACTGCCCAGTCGGGTACAAACGCTAACCGCCACTCTTGGTTACTGAATATATACGGCATTATACTAAAACGCGACAATCTTAAGAGTGCCACTGTGAGGAGTGTTACAACAGGTGTGTGTGTGGTGGTCTCGATTCAATTGTCAAATTGTTTGTAAAATCAAAAATAAAATCAAATTTATTCGTAAAAGTATGCAATGTGACAATAAAATTTTCTAAAAATTCTAAGGTGAGATTGTACGACAACCCCTGCGGCTCTGTCGGGAAATTTTAACACCAAAACAGACGATTATTGAAAGAGACAATAAAAGAATAAATGTTTAAATTAATAAAATTGCATAGTAATCGTTAGATTTACGTGCAAACATAAAGTTATGTTAGCTTGCAAACAGAACACTTCACAAAAATCCTAGTCTTTCCTTTAATCCTAGTCAATAATCGTTAGAATTTACAAAATGTAATTTTGAATATTCATTTAAGTTACAGTTACAATTTTCACATTGCATGCGTTTTTTTCTGTGGAAATCATTATTATCATCTGTATTGTTAATTATATCGGAAAAAAAATCTTCGTAATAGTAAATTTCTTCCTTACCAGTTCATTTTTATCTTATACTTTTCAGGTAATGAATGACTTACAATATTATAGTATACTATTTATATAATTTTGTAATCACGCGGGGCCACACAGAAAATTGTAACTAAAGTAGACGAAAAAAATATTAGTACTGGATATTGACATAATAGTGGAACATTGAAAATTTACTAATGTTTATCTTTGTAAATGGACAGTATTTCTAAATCACACGCGAATGGAAACACCGCGGGTACTTCTAATGTACTACTGCATAGTAATTTTCAATGCTATCAGCCGTTTTTTTCGCGTTGCATTTTCATTGCGACAATTAAGGGATCTTTATTATTAAATAGTACAAACCGAAAATAAGCGTATTTTTATAGACTATATGAATTTCTATAGCGTAGAAATCGTGATTCAATAGAAACATCGTTTTACATGAATGGACTATATCGATATTGTATTACGTATTACAACACGAATTTCTTCTTCTTTTTACTCATACAGTGTTGTATCCGTTTTTAGCACTACAACTGCTACTTAGGCTACTGCTTGTTTAAGTTATACTTTTTAGCGGCGCGTTGTTTAAAAATATTGTACTTGTAGTATATATATGAAACTTTACGCGTATTTTAACATGTTTTAGAAGTATACACTAGCTGATAGTCGCCCGTTTCGCTGTGAATTAAATATAGTTTTAATTTAATCAAGGTGGTAGAAGGACAATGGAATGTAAATAAAATCGCCTTAGTCACATTTCCCTAGATCATAGTCCAATACCGATACGTTCAGTAGTTTCAACGTGATGACCCTCAAAGGAACTACAATAACGAATCAAAATTAACATTTAACGTAAATTACTTCAAGGGTTTCGAATTAAAACTTAAAACACCACGCGACCATATGAATAATATTATAAGAAAATTTAATTGTCATTGTGTACACGACAGACACTTCGAGCAGCCAGGACCGCCGCCTCTGGCGCAACCGGAGCCCCAGTACTTCCCGTTTCCCAAATACAACGAGCCGTATTCGTACAAACGCGACGAGCTACCCTATGACATGAGTCAGCATCACCACCAACACCAACAGACGCACCAGCAGCACCAGCCGCTGCAGCAGCACCAACAGCACCCGCAGTACGCGCCGCCGCAGCATCAGAAACGGGACGACGATATATACAATGGTCTCTATTTTATATTTGAATCTAACTATTATTATGTACACTATAAATATACATAAATAGCGGTTAGTGGTAATATTTGGTGATTACGTGTAGCGCTCCCAGTCATCACCACCATCATCGCCACTGATCACCGGATCTTTGCAGGAATAAGCAACTGATCGTCTTCAGCGCACCTCCCGTATAAGAAATTAATGTTGCGTTATTCGTGGGTTTCCTCAAAATAGTACTACTCTAAATTACATTAAACAAGCCATTCAAATATATTACTTTCTTGAGTACAGTTAAAGATAGAGTCTTCGGCACTCAGCTTATTGCAAATACATATATTTAATTAGCTGTTGTTCGCAACTTTGTCCTTGCGAAAATGATTGTGTTGTTTCATGGGATTTACATGTTTTATCTGGATTATAATTGTAGGCAGTCTTTATTTATTGTCATTATTACTGAAATGTCTTATGAGCGTTTTACCTATTTTATGTTACCATTGTTTAATTTTATAATTACTCCTTAGCCCCTATTAAAAAGCTTGCACTATGGAAACACCTGTTGTTATTGAATGAAATGAGTTTCCGATTTCGTCGGAGCATTACCGGCGATGTTTCTATAAGTATACCGATGTCCAGGCATCAAGCGCGAGTGCGAGGACCCGTACTCGTTCGTGGAGGACGAAGCGATGTGCGTGATGCTGCAGCAGCCGCCGCAGCAGTCGCTCCACCCCGCACATCTGCACCCGGACCACCACCAGCACCTGATGCACCAACAGCAGATGATGCTCACGCAACCGAAGAAGCGAGGCAGAAAGAAAAAGATTAAAGACGAGAACGGGTCTGTTTTATCACGTCAATAATACCATTTTAACCAATTCATAATGACTTATGAAGCTCAAGTACCTACAGGACAGGTCTCGTCTAATCATAAAACTACCAGTTTAACATTGTTACAATAATAGCAACTGCAGTAGCGCAATTTTTTTTTATCTAACTTAAGAATTAAGAAACCTCACACGACCAAAAAACACTACTAAGTTGAATGTTCGTTATTCAACCTTCATATTTTGGAAATGCATATAATAATTATGAAGCATAACGGTATTCATATCATCTTATGAACTCAAGAGCAAATGGCTGCAGTTCACTATACAACCTTAAATTTAAAACATAGTAACGGTACGTTCGGAATACTATTCTGTATTTACTCTATACAATAATTTGGTATACAGTAAACGATAGGTAAAAAGCGGCCGTAGTTGCATGCTGTAACGAGTGTAGCGCACGGATGCAAAGTGTTTATAAACAGAAGAGGAGACGGAGCCGTTGCGACGCGACGCAATCTACTCTCCCAGTTTTAATATAAGTATATTTATACAAAGTTACGAGCCCATACTATTTATTGCAAAGTCGTAAACATCAGCTGGGTCGGGAGTCCCGCGGCCTCGCCACCTCACGTCACTCGCTCACTCATCGGTTATCTTCATCCCTAGCCCATACGTGTTGCATGTTCGATGGTGGCCTGGAAAGAGTTTACTTACTAATTACTGTTATTACGTATTCCGGTAATAAGAGCAATGAATAAAGTAAAAGAAATATTTACAATTAAAGTTTCTGCCAACTCAGTATGTTTCGTAGAATGCTTGATGCAAATTTTTCACTCGGGTATCGGAGCAGATTTGATCGGATTACATCATGATGTGCCTTCCTATGTGGGCTTATCGTCCGTCGTTTACCTAATTCACAGTTAATGGAAGTATTGTAAAGGCCAATAAATTATAAAATGTCGTTTAAAAAAGTGTTACCTGGATTCAGAAACATTTAATACGCATTTATGATTCGAATGGAGTTGGTGTAAAAAGTGTTCATAAAACGAGGTTCGAACAGCCTGTCAAGTTACGATGGTGTAAACAAGTTCAGTTTATGCACACGATGCGGCTTAGCGTGTAGGCTCCTATCATGTAGGCGGTACGTAAGCGTTCAGATAAGTGTGGATGAGATCGCTTTCGCTGTAATTACATAATTTTAATAAATCTTCGAGATGTGTTCATTTGCTTCTGGAATTATCTCTCACAAATGTACGTTTCTGACATGGATTTCGTTGAATTAAATTTGTGGATGACGTCACGTCTTGAATGATGGTGGATTATAGGAGCGTATTCGGAAGGATGGTGTGTGAGCACTCGGAGTCGGGGTGTCGGTAGCGTAGCGGGGCGGGGGGCGTTGGCGCCGGTGACGTCACACGGTGCAGCGCGCGGTGACACAATTAGTGCGGGGGGCGGTGACCCCGCGACCAAATTAGAGATCAGCGCGAGCGCACCACGCGGCTCCTACACCCACACCACACACTTACTATTGATTTGTGCTAAACCAACGTATTTATGTAGTGCACACGATGAGATCAGCAGAATTAGTGTCAAATCGAAATAAGTTTTTAAACTAGGAAAACCTCGTAAACATTACATTTGTTTTAAAATTACTGTCACGTTTATCGGTTATTTTTATTTGTGAAAAATGATGTTTGTTACGCAGCATAGTCTGTTGTTTTCGTATTATATATCGAATACACTGACTCAAGAAATACACCTTATACCTATAATATATAAACATCGTTGAGGGGGGGGGGGGGCACAGGCATGCACAGGCATGCACGTCATCTAAACACTAATGAGAAACAATGATTTACATTGCACTTCGTGCAATTTGTTTGACAAGAGCTTACGGTATAAAACAGCATGTTTGTTATAAAGTTCATTAATCTGTTGTGTTTTTGTTCACTGACTAATTTATTATATGTAAAGGCACCTACAAAAATAAATCTTTATAATCCATTTTAGATCGAGCTAGCAAGTAGTTAGACTTGTAATATTTTTTGTACAATACACCTTAAGAGATAGCATGGTTCTGTAAAGTTACTTCGAGTGCCTAGAAGACTACAGTTGAAAATAAGAAATGAAATATACGGTTATGTGTAGATAAGAAATAGGATGTAGGAGAGTGCGCGTGCGAGCGCGTTGTGTTTACGTCGCGCGAGTATTTCTGTACCGGAACCGATGCGGCTCACTATCGCCAGCCAAAAATCCCGGCCGACTAATCAGATCAAGGTGCTATCCGACTAGAGATGCGTGTACACCGCATTTCTCCTAACAATCGTATACATACGGCTCCCCTGAGTACTCTCATGAATTCTGTCCCTTAATCATGTATTTCATAAAAGCAAAGCGATATCCAAAAGTGTACTATCGGCTAGAAGTATGACAGATACAGATTATGTACCTGGCCCTAATGTAAAGTAAAATGTGCATTCTCCTGTATAGAATCACTCGTAAGACGGTTTCGATATTGTGTACACAGAGACAACACTCTCGTTGCTTTCAAGGCTGGGTTATGACTAATACATTATCGAACCCATTTGAACGACAATATTTTGTAAATTTCGCTATCGCCTCGCTGTTTTGAAAAATGTAATTACGATGTGGATAATAGGTATACAGTTATAGTATCATTTTATATTACTAAAATTAATTATGAGTTTTGACATTGCATTGGCAGTTTTTAGTTTACGTACTTGGCTATGTACCATTTGCAATTAAAAATTATTTTATTAACCCATAATTACAAGTAATTATAGTAATTATAAAAAAGTAATAAAACATTTTAATTATGAAAAAAGAAGTGAAATGAATACGTACATGATATATCTTACTTTTGCTAATTTATAATCATTCAACAAGTTATCACGTTCGACATGATATATAAAAGCGTATAGTTACTTAGATTTGATTAAGCTTTCAACTTTTCAAAATATCGAAGGCTGGAAATAATACCATCTAGCACAATTTTTAATAAAGAGCAAGCGACATGAGTGAAACTGTCAAGTGCTATATTTGTCGAAATGTTTGTCGTATAGGAGGATCGTGATAAATTGAAAGATATCTTAGGTAAAACCTCACAAGTTTGTCTAAGGTTTGTGAATGCTGTACCCAATTGGTCTTGAATATTTCGCACTGTTCAATTTTCGTTTATTGTGATTATTTTATTTTGGATACCAATAGTTAGGGTAATGGTTAGTATTACGTTTTACCTATCTCGCCGTTTATTATCTCTTGTGGTATTTAATTTAAATTCAAATTTTTTTTAGGTCGTTATAATTATACCAGTATTTATCGCGCGCGAAATAAAATTAGCATTTCGTATTTAGGCGTGCTAAGTCAAAATAGCAATAATTCACATCTTTACTTAGAAGTAAAAATGGTCGCGTTAACACTACATTTACTGATAGGAACTCGTTTCTCCTTGAATAATTCTTTCTGTAAAACTAAATGTTGTCGGTAAAGTTATATTGTATGAACTGACTAGCGAACGTTATTATATAGGTAGAGATGTAGTAACGTATTATTCTATAGGAACTCGTTTCTCCTTGAATAATTCTTTCTGTAAAACTAAATGTTGTCGGTAAAGTTATATTGTATGAACTGACTAGCGAACGTTATTATATAGGTAGAGATGTAGTAACGTATTATTCTATTACGCTTAGGTTTCAAATGTTCCGCTTAGGGACGATTTCAGTCCTATTGATTAGGTTACAACGATTTAAATTATCCAGGATTTTTTTTTATTGATATACTGATCTTATTTGTAGTACCTATATTCGTTGGTTTGTAAAGTCGAGCGCTGTGTCTGAAACTTGAGACCTTGAGAAAGCCGTGTAACGGCATCTATTTGGGTTCGTATGTATTCAATGAAGTGCCGGTATCGATGTACAGGATGGAGATAAAGGCGGACGGGAGCGCGGAGGGCGCGCTGGGCCCGCGGCCCGTCAAGGAGCGCAAGAAGCACGACCGGTTCAACGGGATGAGCGAGGAGGAGGTGTCGCGCCGCACTCTTCCCGACCACCTCGCCGAGAACCTCGACATCATCATTGTGAGTACGATCGCACCCACCGACCCACTAATCCACTGCCAAACACTAACCAAACCTTCACTACAACTACAATTAACAACAACATTTCAACTGCCCTGTTTGATCATAGATGCGAATCCTTGCAGCTCAGCCGGAACGTCCGGTGAAGGAAAACATCGCAATTAATATATAAGTCCGCCACCCGTTGCTACCACCTACCACTCTCATGAGAAAACACCTGTCGCCAAGCAATCGTCATGTGCTCCAGTAACTACAGTTGACAGTCAATCCTTGTCGAGGTTTATCATAAACCACGTCGTCATTTAACATCAGATGAGATTGTGGTCATAGTTTAAAAAACGATATACTGGAACTATTTACATTGTTTACTCAGTAAGAGTTTTTCTCTCATTTCATTATTAAGACCTGTAAAACTGTATCATTCCACCACTCTTCATATACACAGACGTCATAGTGAAATATTATAATTCGTATGTCACTCGCACGGTTAAGGTGAAATCTAACAGTACCTCGGTATATTAAATTGCATCGAGTCATTTAGTCCACAGAGGAATAAACCATACATAGACTCTAAAAATACTACTCGTTTTTTACTATGCAGTCAGGTAAAAAACATAAATGAAAACCCGTGTACAGTTTGTAGTAGCTGTTCCCACGCGATTGTTAATTTTGAGAACTAAACTAAATACACATTTACCTGAGTGAAGATATTACAAATTTTCATTTATAAGTAATCAATGAATGTATTTATTTTAAATATTTAAAATGCTCTTCTATAGATATTTATAAGTCTTATTAACTGTGCTGGAATAATAACTTTATATTTGAAATTTCCTCTAATAGAAATCACATTTGCCACTTTGATGGTTTTAATGAATTAATCGTTGTGAATATATATTTAGTACGTACACATTTACATGTGAAAACAATGATAGAAAATACAAGATTGTTAAAGAGAAGTTACGTTACCCTTTACGAATGATTTGTTTGTGTCATGTGAACAGATCGGCATCAACCCGGGTTTGTTTGCGGCGTACAAGGGGCACCACTACGCCGGTCCCGGGAACCACTTTTGGAAGTGTCTCTACCTCTCGGGTCTCACCCGGGAACAGATGAGTGCGGATGAAGACTACAAGGTACATGTCAACGCTTCTTATGATCATGTATTCATTTACGGTTATTATCGCTATTGATATTAGTTTATGTTTCATTTGTTTGGTAAATATGATAGATAAATACTAAATGCAAGTCAGAAGTAATGCAATAAATACTATCGTCGCAATATTACTGAATACTCTTTTTTCAGCTGTAAATTAAAAAAAAAACCTAAATATTGCACTATTACTATGTTTACGCTAAGCTATAAAGTATATAAAAAAAGAATTATTATTCTTTTTTTTTATATACTATATAGCTTAGCGTTTGATCACAATCTCATCTGATGTTAAATCATGATGGGGGTCTAAGATGGTAGTTACGCTAAACCTAGAGGGAGACTGGCTCGCAAGTGCAGCTGCCGGAACAGACCAACACGTGCTTGGCGACAGATTTTCAACTTCAAGGTGGTAGCTAGCCAGGCGGTCTTTTAGAAAAAGCCCTACCACCATGGTATGGTTTCATCACGATGTTTTCCTTCACTGTAAAGCTCCGACTCGGTTGCTAGGATTCGAATCTACATCCTTCGACGCTGCGTCCGAACACACTACCAATTGAGTCATCATCGCTTCATTAGCTAAATGTTCAGGCTTACTTAACTCCTAACGCAGGAATTTGGATATACTTCCCGAAAGTAGAAAGGTTTTTTCGAGAGTAAAACTTGAACTGGTAAGATCTCGTCTCCATGATCGAATTGTGTTTGTTTAAGTTGTTAAACTTCGGCATCGGGTTCACGAACATGGTGCCTCGACCCACGAAGGGGTCCGCGGACCTGACGCGGCGCGAGATCAAGGAGGGCTCGGCGGTGCTGCTCGAGAAGCTGCAGACCTTCCGCCCGAAGGTGGCCGTCTTCAACGGGAAACTCATCTACGAGGTCTTCTCGGGGAAGAAGGACTTCTGCTTTGGGAAGCAGCCGGACACCATCGCCGGGACAAATACCGTTCGTTTTATAAATATCTTCATTTTTAAACGCTTCACTTAAATTCACTGTCTTGCTTGAAATCCTCTCTCGGTACTAATAAGACTTATAAAATAATAAATGGATTTTATTTCCTGACATTGGAAGAAAATCAGATTTATGCCTTCTAAAGTAATTAGTTATAACGCTATAATAAGAGAACTATATTAAAAAAATATACAAAAAGAAACTGTATTATGTACTTGGAATCCTACATACAGAATACAGGTAAATAATGAAAAGTGTGGAAATGACATTTGTGGCAAACCCATTTTAAATACCATGTAATGATTTTATGTGTCCTATAATACTTTTTCAACTATTGTTCCTTATACCTGTTTTCACTTATTAGTTATGAGAGGGATATACAACTTGTGTTCAAAAAGTATCGCGAATTTTGTGTTTTTTCAAAAATTATTTATTTATTCATGAATATCTATTTTGTCCCCTTCAAAGTAATCCCCATGAGATATTATACACTTGTGCCAACGGTTTTTCCAATCTTCGAAGCACTTCAAAAAATCATTTTTTTTTATCTTGTTCAGCTCCTCCTTCGATGCCGTCTTTATCTCCTCAAGAGAAGCGTAACGTCGTCCTTTCATGGGCCTCTTCAGTTTAGGGAAAAAGAAAAAGTCACAGGGGGCCAGATCTGGGGAATACGGTGGCTGCGGCATCATTAGTGTGTTGTTTTTGGCCAAAAAGTCGCGCACAAGCAACGATGTGTGAGCAGGGGCGTTTATCATGGTGCAAAAGCCAATTTTTGTTCTTCCACAAATCCGGGCGTTTCTGGCGGATTGCTTCGCGCAAATTGCGCATAACTTGCAGGTAATATTCCTTATTGACCGTTCTTCCCTGTGGCAAGAACTCATGATGCACCACGCCCCTGCAATCAAAGAAAACTGTCAGCAAAACTTTCACATTCGATCGAACTTGGCGCGCTTTTTTCGGTCTTGGTTCGGGCGGCAGCTTCCATTGAGATGATTGAGCTTTGGTTTCCACGTCATAACCATAAACCCACGATTCGTCACCAGTTATGACCCTCTGGAGCAAATTTGGGTCGTCGCGGACAGAGTTTAACATCTCATGTTTTTGGTCACAATTGAGCAATTTTGGTACGAATTTCGCGGCGACCCGTCTCATGCCCAAATCATTGATAAAAATCGAATGGCACGAGCCAATCGATATGTTTAGGTCCTCAGCAACTTCTCTAACGGTGATTCGACGATTGGCCAATACCATTTTCTCCACTTCATTAATTTTTTCGTCTGTTGTTGAAGTGCTCGGGCGTCCGGCACGCTCTTCGTCGTTCACATCTTCTCGGCCTTCTGAGAACATTTTGTACCACCGATAAACGTTGCTTCGGTCCAAGGTAGCTTCTCCGTATGCCACAGTCAACATTCGGAATGCATCCGCGCACTTAATTTCGTTTTTCACACAAAATTTGATACATTTGATCCATTTTTTTGAATAGGTAAAAATCGAAGACGATCCAAAACACGTGCAAGCAAAGCAGCTGTCAACAATTAAATGAACATTCAAAATGGCCGAGCTTGTCGGCATAAGTGAGAGACATGAGTACCAACATAACGCCACAAAAAATTCGAAATTCGAATATACGTAACCCGCGAAAATTCTAAATTCGCGATACTTTTTGAACACACCTCGTAGTCTATTCAGTTACTATATGTTCTTTGTTTGAAGTAATGTTTGTCACTACATAGTATAAAACAAAGTCGCTTTCTCTGTCCCTATATCCCTATGTATGCTTAAATCTTTAAAACTACGCAGTGGATTTCGATGCTGTTTTTTTAATAGATAGAGTGATTGAAGAGGAAGGTTTATATGATTAATAACATCCATTAAATAGTGGAGAAATACTGTTATTTTTGAGGTTTCTAATGTGATGTCTTAAATAATTACATTTTTTCCGTTTAAATTGCAACATACGCAGGCTGAACCCTACGAGATTTATCAAAATAATGTACGCGGGCCACGGGCAGTAATGAATAAATCAAAACTCGATTTTAATCATTTTTTCAGTGAATGACATAGGCTATATATTTTATACCCGTGCGAAGCCGGAGCGAGTATACAATATATGATTTTTGTTAGTCATCATGTGAAAATGTTAAATCATGCATATATGAATCTTTTTAAGATACCAGCTTCATCAATACATGTATTTCGGCAGGTAGTCTTATATCTATATACAAAAAAAGATTATAAAATTTTCTTTACAATTCCGATAAATTTTCAATGTTGTTTTTGTTACATTTTTAAAATAATTTGTATTTTGATGATAAATTTTAATGACTACATTTAATTACTCACCGTAATAATAAAAATATGAGGGTATAACTTCAGTGACAAACAATTAATTCCAAATAACAGTGTAATAATTTCTATTTTGGTACACATTGGTAAACAGTTGTTACATGATATCACGTCCCGAATTGAAATAAGCGTAAATGACAAATGTTTGAAACCACTATTTGAGTGGTGTGATTGTGTCGCAGTACATGTGGGTGATGCCGTCGTCGTCGGCGCGGTGCGCGCAACTCCCGCGCGCGGCCGACAAGGTGCCTTTCTACGCGGCGCTGAAGAAGTTCCGCGACTACCTCAACGGGCTCGTCGCGCATCTCGACGAGGCCGAGCTCGTTTTCCCCGACACCACCTCGCGCCGCCCGCAAGACGAGATGGAGATACGCAGGTACCTCTCGGTCTATACCATACCACCGCATCGCCCCACACCACACTACATTACACCGCACCGCCTCACAACACAACACATTACACCACACAACCTCGCACCTCCCGCAGTACGAGATGGAGATACGCAGGTACCACTCGCACTACACCTTACCACCGCATTGCTCCACACCGCAGCGTGCTACGCAGGTACCACTTGCACTACACCTTATCACCGCATTGCTCCACACCGCAGCGTGCCATACCATACCACCACTCCGCCCCACACCACCCCAGTTTGTCGTCTGTAGGACTAGATGGAGATACGCAGGTGTCTCACTCTACACCGCACCACCCCGCACTATACAACACCACACCAACCCACTCCACCCCACCCCATCCTCCACTCTACTCCACTCCACTCTACTCCACTTCATCTAGAGCCGCCCGCAGGACGAGATGAAAATACGCAGGTACCTCTCGCTTTACACCACACCACATCAACTAGCGAGTTCAATTAGAAACGTTCACTTCATATTTTATCAAAGATACTAATTTATTAACAAATTACATATAAAATAATGAATTATAAATTTTATACAAAAATGCAGAATTGAGATTACACAACTGGAAGCTCACGATGTTTACTGTTCAAATTTTGATACTCACATATATACACACTTGTATCCAATAAAAAGTGTGTGTGCTTAAACCAAACCAAGCAAGTGAAAACTTTAGAAAAAGTACGATAAAACAAAAAGCTAATGTCGCGCGGTGTTCCCAGGCGGTCACCCATCCAAGTACTGACCAACCCGATGTTTTCTTAAGTACGGTGATCAAATGAGAATCGGTGTTTGCAATACTAACCGACACACCGTGTTTGTCCCCACCACTTTTCATTACCCAAAAAGGCTGCGCATCAAAATATCTAAGCTCTCTCATAAAAAGTTTCACTTCTAAAAAGAGAGAGAAAGAAAATAAGTTGCATCAAAGAAGTATAACGCTTTTTCTTTACGTGATGATGTTTATATCGTATAAGTATTGATCGTTAATTTAACAAGAGTTTGATAGCGTCCGGGTACAGCCGACTGTAATGGTACCCTTACCCCACCCGACATAAACATGTAGAGGTCCTGTTCCCACCAGACTGACGATGGAGCCGGAGCCGGGCGACACCATCATTCTCGAGGACGGTACCGAGGTGCCGCTCAAGAAGAAGCGCGGTCGCCCGAAGAAGGTAAAGCTGGAGAACGGGGAGACAGCGCCCCCCACACCCCGTGCGCCTCGTCAGCCTCGCCCGCCCCCCACTCTCGACCCCACCGGCGACCAGCCACCGAAGAAAAAGCGGGGTCGACCCAAGAAAATCAGGCCCGAGGAGCAACAGTTTCTGTTACAGCAACAGACACAGCAGCAGGTACGAGCTCATCATTATAGTTAGAAGTTAGTATAGTTATAAGTTGAAATGTGAATAAATATATCTATTGTATGGTTTAGATCCAGAGCGCCAACTCAGTGTCGCAGGGCGCGCTGAGCCTCTCGCATGAGCAGGGCTACCTGCCGCCGCACCAGGGCGAGTTCCCGCACCAGCTGCCGTCGCCGGGCGAACTGCTCTACCACCACCAGGCGCTCGCTGACAACTCCTCCTCCTACTTCCAGCCGCAGCAGCCGCAGCCGCAGCCTGCGCCCGCCGGTACCGCCTACCGCATATACACAACCTATACTATCACAATAACACTTACGTGCTACAAACAATCCGTTTGTTTATTTGTTTGTTACGCTTTCATGCCTTAACTACTCAACCAATCATCGTGTAATACATCCAGAGCCAAACTGCTGTTCCCGAAGAATAGGTGAAATTTACATTAACGCGAGCGAAACCGCGGACAAAACTTAGTTCTCTATAATACCTTATTCTGACAGTTTTAACATGAACAGTGCCATGGTTAAAATGAAGGAATGATTATAAATAATAATATGAAATAGTTTAATACCAATATAATGACATTATAAGAGTAGTATACAGAGTGTTTCATGCCTCTTCTTATTCATCAATAGTTACTGAACAATTAAATGATTTTATCTTTATAATTCGAATTATAATATCGAAAAGCATTATATAAGTAATCTCATTGATTCAAGATCGAATGTCATAGGCTTGAATAAAAGCTTTGTAAATGATAGTGACTTAGAGTTAATTGGTGTGCTGCAGCAGGCATGGACTCCCCGCTCGACGTTTCGGGTGCGCTCGGACTCTCGCGGGGGTACGGCTCGCCGGGGGGTGGGGGGTCCGCACCCGCCGGCACCGGAGCGGGTACCAACTCTGCCTCCGGTTTCTGCTCCTCACCGAGAGGAGTTTATGCATCGCCAGTCTCACAGGTACACTTGAACCGTTGTTAAATCTATCTCGAGTGAGAAGTACAAATTCCATCATACTAATGTGGTGTATATGTGATTAGGGTTACAGTCCCGGTGGCGGCAGCCCGGGTGGTGCGGTGGGGGGAGCGGGCCCCGCGGGGTACCACTCCCCAGCCGCGCGCGCTCCCTTCAGCGGGCGGTCGCCGCTGTACGCGCACAGTCCTGCGCACCAGCCCTACCACCACCACCATCATCTGCAGACACAGGTACCTTTTAACACTACATTGTTATTATAATTCAGCAAAATATACATACATAATTAAATAAACATTCAACTGATGAAAAGAAACAATTCATACCGAAGCTTCCTTGTACAAGCTTGACAGATATTATGTAAGTAGATGATATAATATTTAACTGTGCATTCCACAATTTCTCTACCAAAGTTAGTGCCTAGTATGAGTGACTAGTGCCAAAGATGTTGACAGGATTTCATGTCAAAATCAATGTAATCAAAAACTGCTACGAAACTTAAGGCATATCATTAGATCAGGCACGGTGTGAGTAATTTGTTTGTGATTGTGATGGTCTTAAGGGCTGAAACGCATAAACACTTATTAAAGTAAAATAATTAGCGGAACTATAAAGTACTCACCGAAGACAGAAGACAGCTATTTTTTGTTGCGATGGTGAAGCAGCTTTTTTTTAATTTACAGGACGATGTGTTGATACTGAATTAAGTGCCTATACACGTTGTAGGGCAGCCACGAATGATAACGCACTGACTGTTAGCGTTTATACCGAAATTATTTATGAAAAAGCACAGCGAACTGTCGAGGCGACAAACGGCACTTAAAATTCCGCATCCCTCACGAGCGTATGAACTCAATAAACTCACACTTTCTCCGGTGCTACTAAGTCCCAGCTAATCACTCATTCTAATGCTAGTCCCATACCTGCGCGACGAAGCTTCGGTCAATTGTGCCGCTAAAAAGTAACCTCAAAATTAATTCTCATAAAGGCGTAGAATAAAGTTTGCACACCATTGTCTTTTCAATTGTAAATCGAAATTAGCGTCTCCAAGTTCCTTTGATGTGTATAGAAACCGCGGCCTCAGTTATCGTGCTGCGTGTATCGTCCCGCAATCCGATAATTCGTAACGCATAACGATAATATCTTCCCACATCTGCATTTAATCTGACCATAGACAAAACTTCGTGCCGATACACGCAGGTATGGGAGTAGCATAATAACGTTTTGCGCCAAACCAAGAATTAAGTAACAATGGTCAATGTATAAGGCATGTCCTTATTTTATCTCCATCAGAATGTTCTGATGCAAATATAAAAATTCAGGTACTTGGCCTTTATTATATTTAAGTGTGGTCTTGACAAAGCAATAAATGCTTGAACTTGTGTAGGATCAACTGATTTTGGAAAATGATGATTCAAAAGTTTTTGTTTCTTCATGATGTTTGATTTGGTCATGATTTCCAACAAGAAACTATTTATGCATGAAACTCACTCTATCAAAATTATTGCATATTTTGAAACAGAACCCATATATAATAAGCATATACATCTACTAATAACTAGTTAACTCTATTTGCCTCAATAACTTGCTGAGTATTTACAGACGTCTCTTTGTTTTAAACGTAAGGCATAGACAAATATAATTATTATTGAAGTAATAATAATCAGGACATAATACTTGAATCAGTAATAAAGTAGTTTATTTCTGTCGTGCAGCAGCCGAGTCCGGTGGCGCAGAATCGATTCTCGCAGTCTCCACATCCTCACCACCCTCTGCCGTACTCCCGGTCCCCGGCGCCACAGGTCATTTTCATAAGCGCTTTCTAAACGATCTCTTTTAAGTAATATTATATTAAAATATTTTCTTTTATTTTTCAATAGATAAATATATGAAAATAACAGAATCAACCGGGAAGACGGTTTACATAAATTACAGCTTTTGATTTTGTTTATATAGTACATATGAGTCTAGTTTGTAATGTTAGAACTCAATTGATGTGAGTGGTTACGTTGTGCCGTACAGACGCAGGCGAGGCCGTACTCGCGGTCGCCGGTGGGGGGCAGCAGCACGCCTTTCCCCGCGAGCTCGCCGGCTGGCGGCGGCGGCGGGGGAGGGGGCGGAGGCGGCGGGTACACACCGTCCCCCGCGCATACGCCCTACAGTCACCGGTCGTCGCCCGCGCCGACCGCACGCACTCCCGTGTACACTGACGCACACCACTTTGCGCACCAGGTCTCTGTACTTTTTATTCAAATTATTGTTGAACTAAGATTTGATGTTGTGAAACGTAAATACTTTTTTGGTTTAATTTAATTTTATATATTTTTTACTGAATTCCATAAAGGTGTTAATGATAATTTGTATAAGCACGATTGATAATATTGCAACATAACTTGGTACACCTGCGTCCATACAAATAGATGTGGCTATTGACAACTTCTTCACTTGTTCCACACGTTGTCTTGATACCTGGTGATAAATTGTAATAATTAGAATATTATCTAACATTTGTAAATGTAAATATTTATTTTTATCAGGATGAATTATATCACGTCCCTTATTAATTTTATAATTAAAATAACGGTGGGTATTCTAAAGTAAACAGTTAATTTCCATGAGCGTGAGAAAGCTCGCTGAACAATATGCAATGTGTGTAGGGCGGTGGTGGCACTGGGGGGTTCGGCGGTGAGCTCTCGCAAGAGATAGGCGCGGCGATTTCGTCGCCGGGGCCCGTGTCCCCCGGAATGGCTGCGCTCGACTTCGAGCCCCCGCGCGACCCCAACCGCGCCGCCAGCCCCGACCTGCACCCTGCCTCCACCTCTGATTCCTCGCTCTCCGAATACAATAAGGTAAACACGCATAGATATTTTTTTTAAATTATGAATAAGTTTTTTTATAATTAATCGATATGAAACTATCATCCTAGATTCCTTAAAAAAATATATTTAAATTTATTTCCCATAATGGGTGTTATGTAATTGCACTATTATAAAAAATCCTTGTGATCAAGTCCTCTTTAAAATTAATATACATTGTACATTTTCATAGTATGAAAATATAGATGACGTAAAAACTTTAAACATACAACATTCATATGCTACTCCCATACCTGCGTGTATCGGCACGAAGTTTTGTCTATGGTCAGATGTGCGAAGACATTATTGTTATGCGTTACGAACTGTCGGATTGTGTGACGATACACGATCATGATAGCTGGGCCGGCGGTTTTTGCGTACATCAAAGGAGTTTATCGGACGCTAATTTCAAATTATTGGAAAAACACAGATGTTGGAACGGGAATTCTGTGCCTTTATCGGAATGATTTTTGACGTTAATTTTAACGCGACAAGTAGTCGAAGCTTCGTCACGCAGATATGGGAGTAGCATTATGGCACAATGTAATACAAAGAATAAGCGGATAGATGGTGTTTAAAACAAGTGACGGTTATGTCTATATGAACAGCCGCTATCGTGCGAACAGACGCCGGGTGGCGCGGAACTCTCCCCTGGGGGCGGGGGCGGCGGTGGCGTTGGGGTGGGGGTCGGTGGGTCCCCGTTCGGCGCGCTCTACGAGGCAGAGGTCCGGCTGGGGTACGGGCACGGACTGCACCACGCGCATGCGCACGCTCATAGTCCCGCCGCACACGACCCTTATCGCACCGACCAGGGTCTGTATGCATTACTACTCACATACACACACATTCTTATCGTTTCGCACAATATACGTTGGTAACTCTTCAGATGTCAACTTTTTCTATAACAATATTATAGCTATAATTATCAAAACAATGAGATGCAAACAGTTCCCAATAATTCTCTATTCACTAAGAATTTGATCATTAACGATTATGTGTTTTTCTACTAAATAATCTTATATAAAGTAGTTGTGTTAATAAATTTTATTGAAATTGGAATAGATTGAAGTTTTTACAATTATACTTAATTTTGTGAGTTTAAGAATAATACAATACCAATTATATTTTATATGTTTTCAGGTAACGGCATGGCCGAGAGCCCTCGGTTAGACCAACTTCATCAGCATCCATCCATGTATCCTAGTAATTTTAATAGGTATGCAATTTTATATGGGAATATATGATTAAGATATAATATGTCGTATGCAAGGTTTATATGAAACAGTCAGCAGTGATAATGATAAGGCGGCGAATAAGTGTGTATATGTGTTGCGCAGAGCGACTCCGCCGGGCGGTGCGGAGGGCCCGTACTCGCCGCTGGGGGGCGCCTCGTTCCGGCCGCCGGGCTCAGAGCTCCCGCACACGCCGCAGCCGCCGCTCACGCCGCACACTCCGCACACACCGCACACGCCGCTGCACCACCAGCCCGGTCAGTACTCTTCATTTTTTACATAAGAACTCATTTATTATTACACTTCATCGATTGAGCATAGACTTTGACGTTCTTATTCTAACCAAAATCTTGGTATGGTGATAACACGACAGTTACGCAGATACCGTGATATACTGGACATAGGAAATTACAAAAAAAAAACAAATCAAAACGGAGGTGTTCTCATCAATATAAAAAATAAATTTGGTATAACACAATTACATAACCAAACATTGAAGAAACAGACTGTTTGGTTGTTGACATTCATAAAATTGAATCAGTATTTGGTATTTATCGCTCGCCCTCTGTTAGACTACTTGATATTTTCTGAAGGTCATTAGATAATCAACTGTATTAATAGGCAGTTAATCATTATCGCAGGCTATATATATTTATTAATATGCTTTCCTCCGATAATCTACACGGTCATATTTATCAATGTTTTTTAGCGGATCACGGTTTCATACCGGGTATAACGAATTCTATTAAGGCTGAAGCTTGCCTAAACCATAATATCTACGTTAAATGCAGTAATCCAACTATAAGGGTGGTTTGTGAATCCGATATCACAGACCAAAGACGGGACCATTATAGCAATAAATACAAATAAACGCAGATTGAAACACCGTAAGCGTTATATAATTAAAAGAAATGTTGTGGAAATAAACAGAGAGCTTTTAGAGATAAACTGGGACGAAAATATTAATTCAATTAACTTTAATGAAGTAACAAAAAACTTTACGAAGATATTGAGCAATATCATTAATTAACTTATGTGTTAGATAAAGCTACCTCGGTCGAAATATAACATACAACCATGGATCACACCTGGGCTTCAGTGGTGCATTAGGCATTTCGACAAACTACACTTATTATCATGAAAAGATCTGAGTAATCCCATTGCTCAAGTCACTTACTGAAGGTATAAAATTTTTACAAATGCCTTATTACTTAAACTAATACACGAATATTTCATATAGAATATTGCGCGAAAATTAAAATTAATCCAAAGAAATTGTGGAAATATATAAAGAGCATATGTAGTCTAGAATCTGAAATTAAATCACCATTGGAGTTGTTATCATTGGACACATGTTCAGATCCACAAATATCATTCGATATTCGCAATAACTATTATAAATCAGTAAGAAAGAAATTAGCAGATAAAATCTTGAATTGTGTCAAAAGAACTCTGAATAATTTAACAAATTCCATTATAACACATACTTCCCAATCAGATTCTTTCTTTATGTCAGTAACTGATTCTGGTGAGGTAGAAAAAAATCTTATCTTAGGTTTACAAAATGGCAAAGCTCCGAGAATAGGTAGATACAACAGCTCTTTCATTAAACATATTCATCACTACTAATCCTTAAACCTCTTACTACCATATACTCGTACAATCTAAGTTTATCCGCTGATGCTTTTCCGGAAGACTAGAAAACTGCACTAGTTTATCCCATCCATAAAGGGGGATTCAAAGATTTACCTGATAATTGCCGTCCCATCGCGTTATTTGGAGTGATTTTAAAAATTCTGGAAAACATTGTTAGTATAAGATTTTATAAGTATTTTCGTCCCGAAATCTTATTTCCCCTAGATATTTTGGTTTTCGACAAGGGAAGAAACCGGAAGATGCAGTTTCACTTTTGACGTCAATTATTGCATCCCAATTTCTTGCATTTTTCTTTCTTCTTCTTTCTTCCTGGACATAGCCAAAGCATTCGGTACCATATCTGTTGAAAAAGCTCGAAATCATGGGAATTGATCTAAACTGGTTTGCACGCTATTTACTTGAACGATACAAGTGGACAAGTACATTAGTAAATTCCAGAAAGTTTCTTTTGGTATCCCGCAAGGTAGTATACTAGAACTAGGAAATAAAAGCTGTGGAGGTCCTCACAAAGGTGTACTCTTCGCTAGTGCAAGTGAGAAATAGTTTTGCTTTGGTAATTACAGGTTCACCGGGTGAATTCAGCGGCGCCGTAAAGACCAAGTCGCAAGACGTGGCGTCAAAGTCGCTGTCCGGGCTCGAGTCACTCGTCGACCAGATCCCCTCGATAGCGGAGGGCCCCGGAGGCGCGGGTGGTGTGGGGGGTACTGTGGCGGGAGCGGGCGTGGCGCCAGGGAGCGCGGGTGGCGCGGGTCAGGGCGAGGCAGCGGGGGGCGCGGCGGTGGCGGCGGCGGCGACGCTGCCGGAGTACGCGCCGGCGCTGTACGGGCCGTACGGTGCATACGGGGGCGCAGCTTACGGGAACAACGGGTACGGGACACCATTCGTGGGGTACGGCGGGGGGTGGGGCGCGGCGGTGATGCGGCCGGCGCCGGGGTACCTGCCGGAGTGGCAGTACGGATACGGACCCTCCGCGTACGCTCCCTACAACGCGCCCTATTACAACGGCTACGCGGCGCCTCCGCCCGCACACCACCAACAGGTTATTTTACTATTCAAAATATTTTTTTGTTTAATTATGGTGCAATTATATAAATCGTCGAAATAAATATAATGTGTGGTGTGTTGCAGGCGCACTACCTGTCGGCGCCGCCGCTGCTAGACCTGCACAAGAGCGGGGAGCACGCGGCGGGAGTGCCGCCGGTGCCGTCCGTGCCCTCCGTCGGCTTCGGCGGTTTCTGTTAGTGACCCCCCCATACACAAACACCTATAGAACTATCTCATTATCCTTTACTCGAGGTACGTGATTTCATTCTCTTGTAAGCGTCCGTCAGTATTGTGGAGGACTCGGGGTAATTGAATCTCAGCGTTATGAGGCGACGACGCTTCCGACACGATCTACGCCCTCTCTCCGTCCATACTCGATACTCAATAAAACTAACGACTTTTACACCAAAATGTGACTTTACTGTCGATGGCCGTGAAATGATAATATAACGAATTGGTCACATTTTGGTGTAGTTTTATCGATATCAATAATGTGAATCGCTCGGTGGTGTTTGTTTATTTGCGTGTAAGGAGAGAGGGTCGGGAGCGCAGTCTCGATATACTATAGTATAAGTAGTGAAATTGGACTGATGTATCGACTCGAATGAAGGTTTTTATCGAAATAAATAATTTTTGTAAAGCAATCATTAGTGATGTAATTTAATCTTTTTCAAATTGATGAGCTTAATTTATAGGTGGTTTATTTGTAAATATTGTATGTATTTTTGTTTCGGTCCGTCGCATACTTGTTTGTTCGTTTGAAACTAACGGTTAGTTACATCACAGATTACACTCTCGCGTGGAAATGTTTTGTACAGTTATGTTTTGTAAATGCCTCTCTGATCGTGATTATTTATAAAAGTTAAAATTATGTACGTTCGTATTCGTACAGTATATAAAACATTTCTACGCAGTGGTAGTGATATCATATAATATTATTTGCTTTATTGTAAGGAACAAGTGCGCACCGGTAGGGTCGGTGGGAGTGCGAGCGGCGCCGGCACATTTACTCTTGATATTCGTAGAGTTGCTGGTCCCTCGGTGATGTCTTACTAATCCAAGGGCGTTATTATTGCCATACGCAAAAATGTGTTCGAAAAATTATGAATAATTTATGCGCAGAGCAAAATTACGTTTGTGTCGATATCGATCATTATAAATTTATTTTTAAAGTGAAAATAAATCAACCGTGTGATAAATTTATTTTAATAGGTATGTAAGGATGCGTGTTAATTTGAAAAATATAAACGAAACCGTTTAATGAAATAATATAAAAATAGAAAAGATATTTATTATGATATAAGTATTGGTCTGTCGATATCGATAAAATGGTGGAGTGTCCGCGCGCGCTCTCACCTTGGCACCGGGAAGTGGTTCGGTGGAAAGAGGTGCAACCAGACGCCGGACGTGACGGATGTAGGAACTCTTGCCAATGATGTGTCTCGCTCTAGTCAGTTATTAATTCGTGTCGGCTAGTCAAAAACGATGAACCTCGTGTCGACGCACTCGCACTCACAGGCACGCCCACGCTCTCGCTCTCACTCGGACTCTCGCACTCCCAAAGCAAATTGCTCGAATTTTATTATATTTTATACAAAAAAAAAACGTACATATATACATATATTTTTATTTTATCTAAGTCACAAGAACGGCCTATGAATTGAATTACATATACTGTTTTATACTTTAAACGTTTTAGTTCTAATGTTTTGTGATGATGTTTCTGTATAACTTTTTGTATTTTTATTGTTGCAACGAGGCGGCCATTTTAGTTGAGCGGTAACTGAATTTTCGTAAGACGCCATTACGTCTACACGAATCAGAACAAGTTGAATATAATTATCAAATAAAATAATTATTTCAAATCGGTAAATATAGGGAACAGTAATGTATTTTATAGATTATTTTATAGATTGAGTGGAGTGTGACTTTGGTTGAAATCCATGATGGATGTGTACTTACACTGTAGTGGACACTCTGTAGAGGGATGTGTATAGAGATGTAGAGGGGGTGTGCACATCAACATCCTGTATTTTACTAAACGTTACCCGTTCAGTTACGTTCGCTTCGGTTCGCTACTCGGATACCATAGTTAATTATTGACCATAATTCTATATTTTTATTATACACTCGCCATCTTATTGTAAGACTATGTACTCGGGAATAAATAATCACTTATATTTAACTAGATTTTACTGGTGGGTTTATTATTATGAATCTACCTTTCCTATACATTATATCGTTTATTATTATAATATTGAAAAAAATCATATGTGAGTAAGCGTCTTGTACCAGTACACGTTGGTTCACCTGCTCGTTCTGATATCAGTTCGTTGTTTGGTTGTTCCTTCGAGTTCCTATTCCCTGTTACATTGTACTAAATATTTTTATTACGAGTCCATGGTTTTTCTAAATTACTTCGAATGCCGAGTGATATTTGGATTCATTTTCTCTAAAAAGATCATTTCGTCGAGACACACTATGTAATAAAATAATATTTTCTGTCCTACTGACCTAAATTCATGTCGAACTATTTTCTTGTATAACGTAGTGAAAGAAGTCAGCCGCGTGTGAATCATTTTGAGTGTACGAAATGGCATAGTTTTTCAAAGTATATATATGTCCGTTGTTACATGAGTGTATTGAACTGTTAAATGTTTCTCCAACTAATGTATATATTGCGTCAGTTACTTTGTTTAAAATTTGTTTTCTATAAGTTATTAGTAATGTCGTTATACGCAAAAAGTACAAAGTGTCTTCCAGATATTTATAAAGATTCGAACACAATTTCACGCATGAATATTCAATTAAAAACTAAACATAACTTATATATATATAGACATTTAACAACCAGACATAACTGTCTATTGTACTTATCGCACAAAACTATAACACATGATGCTTGTCGTATTCAGTTGCTGCACACTACGAATAACAGATAAATTAATTAACAAATTGGAGTCCTTGAACGAATCCTTATTTAATATAATTTTTAAATCAATTAGTAACTGTCCGCGATGTCATTTGTATTTTTATAAATAACGACATCATACATTGTATTCATATGACTAACGATTTATCCTGTGCACACCGAACTAGCTCTCACATGGTGGGATTTTTTCAAATCTACTTGATACTCGTTATATTTTAGCCGATTTATAAAATTATAGCTTGTGTGTTTTTCTGATGTATAAGCTGAGATATTAGTGTAACGTTTCATCAAAACTCGCCCCGTAATTTTTGTATGAAAGATAAACAAACATCCATTTTATCTTCACAAACTTTCTCGTTTCCAATAATCGATAGGATGTTGTTAACAAGACAGGATGATGTAAGCGTTGTTTATTCCCGAGCTAGTTGTTATAGTGTTGCGAGCGTCGACGCGACGCCTCTAGGTTTAGTGGTACATAACGATGACGACGCGCATAGTCTAGACTAGGCCAGGCCAGACTAAGCTAAACCAAGCTACTGTTCAGTTCAAATTGTTTCCTCGTTTTACACGATTATCTCTACGTGTCGGTTCTCTGTTATTGTGTGCTTGTTGACAAACACTATGTACATTCGTTTCTTACATTATTTTTAATTGAAGTATGTCGACGAGAAATATATTTTAACTAACTGGATATTATAGCAGAAGCTACAGAAATCACATGAATGGGTGAAATGAATACTGGCCGCGTGTTTTTACTTGGTTCACAGTAACAGAGGACATTCTATTACATTATTAAGTGTTTCGTGCGTTGTTGAAATTTTATTTTACAATTTTTGATGGTATTTTTTTGGTATTGGGTCGTGTACAGATATATGATATAAGGGTAGCGTTGTAAAGGGGACTGCACACAGCCTGAGGTACGAGACATGAAAAAAAACAATGAGACATGAGCTAGTACTTATTTCTATTTTCCAAATGTGTTCGAGGCAGTACATTTATAATACTACTTTCTTGGTATTTAGGTACATGTGCCTTGTGTTGTGTGCACGCCTCTTGGTTGATCTTTAAGTCCTTCCTCATACTGTATTGTGAAATGTTACGCAGGCGTTCAACGTAATGTAATGTATTAATAGTGGATCACATCTGGGAGGTAGAAAAATAAAACTTGTACAAAAAATTCTATTAACTATTTCTTTGCACAAATGTCTTTTAAAATTAAGCTAAATAAAAAAAACGAAAATAACATACGTAATAAAGACATATACGTTAATGTTAGGTATACACGGATGAATTTATACGGTAGTGGAAAGAGGAGTCGGGAGCGTTAGAGTTGCTTCGGTCGGTCGGTCGGTCGGCTTCTGCTCAATTGCGTTATGTTCTTCTTGCCTTTAAATAATTTTGTACGATTCAACTTTGTGTTCCGGTAGACGTAAGTTGCGATATTATCATTGGAGGTTGGTTGGCTGTACGTGAATCCCGCTGGACTACTTAAATGCGGCCGTTATTTACTTTTTACTTAGTACAGAAAGGGAAATAATAATTTAAAAAAAATGTAAAATCAACAGGGTATTTAAGATTGCTTAAGATTTTTATTATTTTATATTTATTATTATTTAATTATGCGTGCTTGCTTGACGCCATTTTGTTTAGTGTATGGTTATTATGTTAATGTATGGATTGTGTTGACCTTATGTCGCGAAGAATGTTGAAAAGGGATGAAGTAATTGATAACAGTGTGTCCTTGTATTTACCCTTTGTTTATTATAAAACTGTAACGACATACAACTATTATAATATTGTCAAGTATTTAGTACACGCCATGCGATTATTATCAAACTAGTGGAGATTTTACATAAAAGGAGTACAGTCATTTTGATACCGGCGTAAATAGAATAATGGTTCTTAATTTGGAAATGTATGTCGTGACAGTGTTGTGTGGTGGTCTCGCGGCGGATGCACTGACAATGCCTTTGTACATAACGAGTGCTTTATTAAGCTTTTTTGATATTATAATATTATTATTTAACAATAAAACATGTTAGTATGTCTGTATACATTCGTGATTTATTTGTTTATTGCACACAAATCTTATATTTATACCATATTTGACGAACGAATACTTTACGATGTAATAAAGTTGGGCAGAAGTTCAGTATTCGGCTTTATGTAGTTTTTTTATTTAACCGAATTAAGAAGTGATCATTATGAATCTACTGATTTTATTACATCGAGGTGTTTTCTCGTGGGGTCGCGCTGCGGATTGTGACGTAGTAATCTATCAATTTATAAAATAAAGACGCTTAATATATTCATAATCGTCCTATAGTATTATGTATTGTGCATTTATTCAAAGTATGGACATCACATTTCATCACAATTTCTATAACAATGATATATTAACATAAAACATTTGCTTTTAGAGAGATTCAAAGTCCGCAACGCAACTACACTGAACTAAGTATCGGCCTACACACACAAATACACACATACACACACACACGCACGCACACACACACACACACACACGCACACACACACACACACACACACACACACACACACACACACACACACACACATACACACACGATGCCTCTGTCGAATTCGGGTGCTCAAACTGAAGCGTATTCGCCTTACGAGAACTTAAACTTTTCTACTACATTTTGTTTCCAACGTGTCATACACACTGCGTAATTTTATTTATTAAACACAACATAATTATCTGTTAAGCACTGGGAAAATATATCGTAAATTTTACCAATGAGAATAAACTTTACATATGACATGGCACAAGTTACTTCACATGTTTATACTGAAATTGTAATTCCAACACTGTTTTGTAACATCCTAAGAGATGAGAGGATCATGTTGTCGTAATGTGAATACGTGTTCTTTTCAATAACTTGTTATCTTTCTCACAAAAACGCAGTGCTGTCAACTAATTTAAATAATACATTAATAAATACATACAAGTTAAACTTTTTTTACAGCGCCTCAATTTTTTTGCCCCATCTATCGCATGTCTATTACAACCGACTGTGGAGTAGAGGTAAAGCGAAAGGCACTCGGCAGAGCAGCCAATGGCAAAATGGTGGCGCCCGTGGCTCAGTTCAAAATTATTCAATAATTTAAAGAAATATTGTGCTCAGTTTTTTAATTAAATTTTCAAAAAAATTTCAGTTCCGTAAAAAGGTTTCACTTGCATCGTGGTTACATGAAACCACACATTTTTTCTGTTATTTCGCCAAAGTATACTTTGACATAGCGAGTACTTTACATCAATACTAGATATAAATACCGTAATATCCAAGACAAAAAAACACCAACGATTTTTAATTCATGTTCATTTATTCGTTTTAATTATACTCTGATAACGCTGCGTTTTCGTGTGACAGTCTGTTTGGTACCTTAGTTGTATAAAAAGTTATACATATTTGCGAAACCATTTCTTACTGAATAGTTGTATCTGCTATGGAGTGCAATGATGGAAGGTTAGTGTCGTTTCGTGATCGTATCTAATTGTTATATTATTGTGTTTTTTTTTTAATCATATTATTATTATTATGGTGCCGTAAGTAATATCATAAGATAATTCAAATAAAAGACTCATCAGACTACCGTTATAGGTACGTAGCGGAGTAAGTCTTCTGTTTGATTTATATTGTGGCTCTCACTTGAACCGGACCGTTACGTAAACACGAATAACTTTCGACTTTCCTATGAGGTGCATAAAGATTAGAATTGTATGGTATTTGCGGCGAGTGGAGTCAGGTCGTGCTGGACTAACTTTTTAGATTTTAATACGCGCTGATTGATTGTAAATACGACACAATCGATAATGTTTCTTGTTTAGATAAGTTTGTTATTGAAAAGAAAAAATATTTTCTTTCATTTTGTGATTTTCAAAAATATAATACCGTAACAGTTTACAAATCCTTTATCGTTATTCTAATCCTGAACAGTATTTACATTCAAACAACGCGTCTATAATAATAAGTCTCTATCAACGAGTTAGTGTTAGTGTATGCGTACAATGCATGCGTGCGTGAGTGCGTGCGCGAGTGCGTGCGGGCGCGCTCGTTCAGTTTCGTCCTCTGTATCGCGCTCTCACTTTCTGTGCGAGCTAGCACCCACTTGACAATAACGAATTGACAAGATATTATATTCAAAATTATAATTGAATACCAAAAAAATTTAAAAATCAAGTAATTAATATTATTATTTTAATTATTCAGAATAATTTACAAGTAGCCTATTACAACAGGCTCTATTTACAATTAGAAATGTCCTAATAGTTTTATCCTGGTTCATTAGTATTTAACAAAATATTGGTGTTGTTCACGTGAATACTGAGCACCAGTGTTTAATACTAGTTGCCAGGACTCCGCTTGTGCTATTATGCTCATTGAGGAATATTAGTGAAATGTTTTTACTATAGTTGCTCGACGTGGTTGGTGAGAGCCGGTCTCGCACGCACTTGCGCCCGCAGCCCCGCTCGTTTCCGTGGGGGTCGCGTTTAGGGTTGACAAGTGTATGCATTGAGTCGCTCAACTATTTGTACAGTTTGTATATTTTTGTAAAATTCGATTCTAACTTGCGGTGGCAATATTATTACATTTTTAAATATATCTATCTACAATAATGTTTAACTTTAGTACAATTGTTGCGCGTTCTAATTGCAAAACGTGTGTTGTGTATGATACAAATCGCCGAATACTATGTTGATTATCAAAGTGAACGTTACAAATGCGTACTCAGATGTCTCAACTCTCGCTAAAATTACTAGTCGTTCTTAAACCGCCTTTAACTGTTACATTTATCACACATCATGAAAAGAAATTAAATTCAATCTTAAAGAACAATTCAATATATATTTATACGACTCCATAACTCCCACTGATGTTAATGTTAATATCTTAGTGAAGCTGGTCCGAGCACGCACTTCATTATCTGATATATATATATAGGTATTGGTACCACGAGAACATATTGATCCTTCATAAAATTTTGATAATTGGCTGTGAAATGGATAAATAAATTTCGGTAAGGGATGAGACACGTCCCCGGCCTCGAGTCTGGTGCCGGCTGCCCGTTACAGTTGTAAGAAAATGCGTCTGAGCGCACAATTGGTTGTGAGTTAAGTATTGTAGCTTTCTGTCCGCTTTTCAAATTCGCTTCACCAGTATTGTTGTGCCAAAATTTGAGGAATTCCTTGTCTGTGACACTGTCGGCGTGTGAGGCGAAGCGCGACGTCTCGTTAGTAAGTACAAGACGATAGCGTGAGTGAGGCGCGCGTAGGACGACAGAGTAACGCGACAGATTGTCTTTGCTTTCAAGTAATAAATCTTAGTCTTTATCGAAAGCAATAATATTCAAATAACTTAGCTGTTCTTTAACTTTATAAACATTTTCGGTAATTAAATAGTATTTCACATTACACAAACATATATTGCAACGATACCCGTTACGTAAAACAGTTTAAAGGCGATGGAGCGGAAAGAGACAGGACCTTTCGAGACAGTGTTATTACAACTTAAATAATCTGTTATTAATGTACCTTCTTGTTGTTTTTCTCGTTAACTTTGTAGTTACGTCCTCGGCTGACTTGTTACAACGGTATAAAATGAATTGAACACATTCAGTAATTTGATATTTAGATTTGAAAATATATGAAAGATATAATTATGTGATTTGTGTCCGAATAGAAATAATTTTTATATACATAGTTACGAGAACAAAGTGTTAATTATTTGATCTAAATTGAAGGAATAAGAGAAGACAGCCGAGGAGCACTCCCCACGTGCATTACTCAAACTACTCGCATTACACGACGGTGCTTCGTTATATTTGTGAGTGGCGGACGCGCGCTCCCTCCTTCCCGCGGCCTCGTCTCATATCTACTTAACATTAACAAATCTATTTATTGTACTTAATACAACTAGATTTGTACTTAATATTAAATATAAATATGTAGGTTGTTTTATTACATCGTAATACCTAACTATTTTAAGACTGAGAAATAGTTGTTCTGGTGATATTATTTGATCCTCAACATCGATTTATATCCTATAAAGTGGGATAAGGAGATAAACAATAACCATTTACCGAGTTATGATCATAGGAATTTTATTTAACAATCGACATAATTAATTATAAAACTTTATGAATAATGTTATATGTTAAAATAAGGGATTAAAAAGTCAATTAGTGAGACCGCAGGCGAGGCCGCGTCGCAGATCGTGTGTCGCGCGTCGTCACACTGCGTTTTAAAGTACAATTTACATTTTAATCTGTATTATTATGAATAATAACTGTTATACACATTTGTGAGTGTTGAGCGATGTCGCGTGTCGTATGTTCTTTTCATCTGATAGTGAATGGGTGTGTCCGTTGTGTAATATACTTACGCTAGCGGTAGTACACGAATGTTTGTACAGTTTTTAACGATAACATTATTACTTCTCGTAGATATGTAAGCAAGAAATATTTTTAGTGTAATAAGGTCTAATCGAATTACATTATAGTGTAACATAATAAAGTACTCGAATTTTACGAAATTTCAATTGAAACACTTGCGAGCGGTTTCCTCGCCTATCTCGTTACCGGAGTACGCGGCTACGCGCCCGCGCTACCACGCCGCTACGCGACTGCGCCGCTACAGGTGATCGTAGCCGGCAACAACGGACTCCTCGAATATAATTATAAACTAAACAGGAAGAATTTTAAAATATAAAGATACAAACTTAAATAACGGTTAAGTAATGTATTATAAATAGATTTAAGGTAAAAAGTTATAATTAACATTGTATGGAAAAATTGTGACAAAATTATAGTCATTTGTAATAATATTACAGTGTTGTTTCATTAAACGAGCACGGCGCGTTCATCCTCAATATACGATATAATTACTTTCTTATGACCATTTTTATTTGAAAATGCCATCCTACAACAATAAAATATATCTTTTTTCTATTATATAAATAGAAAATTGATTAACCCACACCAACTCTAACATTTAGACACAATCCTTTTTCTCTTATGTTTAGACGAGATCATTGCTACTATAATTATAACAAACATGGCGATTCAGAATTATCTTGCATTTGTAGATAGATAATGGATTACTAGAAATCGTTGAAAGGACTCTGGCTCAAAATACATAGATAATATTTTAAATGTTCCCTTTGAGAATTTGAAAAGCAATATAGGATCTTGTAAGTCGCCAGCAAGCTTTAGACAATCACTTTTCTGTACTCCTGGTATGCCATAAGTACAACGCACCTGACGTGAACGCGACCATATATACGGAGAGAGTTACATAGAATTCAGAACGACACAAGAGAAAGAAGATGACAGCGCGAGTATAGGGAGAGTGCCTTGTGTTCAATGAAATAGTTAAATATTACAATTAATGTTGTTATTTACAGAAAGGAAAGGTCAAGGGTGAGTCATAATAGTTATATCAAGAACATATAACGTGGTTGAGCTATTATAAATACGCGTAACCGGTGATACGGAGAGATGCAGGCTCTTCAAGGGCTATTTTTAGTCCAATCAACAAAAATGATAAGATATCGTGATATAAAAGATGGTCGCAAAATATCTTTCCTGACCCTCCCGATAAATAACGGCAGCGAACGATTAGTACCCTTTTGACTGTACAAACAGAGTGTGTGTCCGCTCACATAACCATAGATTACAGCGCCGAGGTTTGGCTGTGAATTTTGCTCCCTCACACTCGCTGCAACCCTCCTCGTCAGGGACTCCAGCCTAAGTTCGATTACCCGGAGTGGAGCCCTCGAGCACGCTACGAGCGCGATACAGTGACACTGAAAATTTTCACACTACATACATCCGCACACCCACAGCTAGGTACGTACATATATGATGGAAGGATTTTATTTTTTTTCCTTTATTTGTATTACATTCTATGCACGGAATAAAGAAAGAAGTGGAAGTGCCACACGAGTTTCATCGCAAGGGACCGGGCTCGCCAAAATCACACAAACAAATGGTACAACTACTAATGAAACACCAATTACGTTTCAAAATAAATATTAATCTAAAACAGATTTAGTTTATCAATATTTGCATCTAAATTGAGCTCTCTTGTTTGGACATAAAACTTCAGTTTTATTTTGCGTAAAATCACTATAACACGTTTTTCTTTCGAAGTTTGAACAAAATACAAATACGCAACAAATAAAACAAAACATTATAGATCGCGGTCTCTTATACTTACGGTTGTAATTAGCAAGGCGGATTTGAATAGGGATGTAGTTAACTCTTTATTCCAAGAATTAGTTATCGATAATTTATTTGGTTGAAAATTTTCATTACATTTAAATTGGTTAAGATTAAACCAAATAGTATTTTTTTAAAACACTTTTACGGTTTCTAAAACTATTGCGTAGTACTATTTATATAACCCACTAATTTCTTAATACCATATACTTCCCTTGTACAATTTTCATCAAAATTGCTTAAAAATAAATAAAAAACATACTTTTTGATTTTTTTCTGAAAGTGTTTTGACAATTCTAATACCTACATCTAGTAAAAAATCCGCTATTATTACCATAGCAAATATTTTGAGATAGATAAAATTGCAGCCTTGGTCATGACTGGCGACTTCCAACACAAGCATATTTAAAGAATAACTAATAGTAAATGTTACGAAGCATTCTGGTTCTATTTAATTTTATCCTAAAATACAGGCACCGTTATGGTGGAGATTATAACACATGGTCCTTGTCACAAGTTGATTCTGAGCTATAGAAAATTTGCTACGTTTTGTTTACCAAAATATTCGATATTCAAAAACTTGAAGGTCATTGATACAAACAAATGAAGCTATAATGATTCGTACATCATGAAGTAAAACCTGCAAGCTGGTAAAAATAGCACAAATTACAAACGTATGGTCAGTGATAATAGATAATATTTGTAATAGTGGTTAAGCTGTTCTTTAAGCATAATGTTCTGTTTATACTTAAAATATGTATGCTTGTACTTATGTACGCACGTAATAAGTTACACTTCTTTAGCTTAAAAATAGGCATTAAATGCAATTTATAACGTTTTAATTTAAAAAATATAATTAACTTTAAAATGATTTAAAATTAATTTTCTATTCAGAATCAAGTAAGCACTAAAAAGCAATAGAATAAACTATTTGTCAAATAATAATGATTTATAATGTAAACAAATATAAAAAATACAACATACACAATTCACTGCAAACCTATAAACCCATTTAAATAATTATGACGTAATTAAAACGCTTTTGTCGCGACCAATCACAATAAATTATGATTCACCACCATACATAATTTAAAATTACACACAAATATACGTATAATTATGTTTGATCTTTTTTATCTCCAGACATATAAGACACGTGTTGTAGTTTCATACATATTTGAATGTACTCGTAGTTAAACTTGTAAAAGTAAAAGTTGACAATCAATTACTAACCAACTTAATGGTGTTGCTTTTGGGTGTCGGTGTGCACGTGTATCGTACTAATTCACTCCCATAATTGTTCCCAAACGCGGTAAAAGAAGTATAATTTCAAAAACTCGTAATTGTATTGTCAAATCTGGGCACTACAATTTCAATTTATAAATCAGATTTTTTTTACATAGAAGTCATGCAATTACTATTTATTAAGTTTAATTATTTAGTTTAGATACAATGCTGATGAAATTTCATTCGCATTTTAAGGTATTTTATAATGAAACGTGTGCAACTCTGAATAGTTACCAGGTTATTCACCGAGATAAGATTTATGTATTTCTATTTACCATAGTGTATATTTGAAACGTAAAATATTTTACAAAGTATTATATAACCAATTTTAAAACTCCATAAAATACCAGTAATTTACAGAAAATATTTAAATTTGTTAAATGTTGTATCACTTCAACATTTTTTTATCTGGTTGCTTTTCTAGACACCGCCATCGCCATCAACCGGTTTTATTTTGACAGAAGCCAATTGACAAGCGACTCAATTTTGATAGCTTCGAATTCATAGACAAACGCGAACTGTCTATCCGACAGTCTCCAAAAAGATCGGTGGATCGTCTGTAGATTTCGGTGTGGATTGCGATGTCGGATATCGGCAGCGGTGACGAGGGGATTTCTAACCAGAGTACGTATGCATTATACACCGGCCTTGCAAATGATGCAGAGCCTGAAGGCGATGCATCCGCTAACAGTCGCGGCCGACCCGGTAGTCGGAACGTTCGAAAGTAAATATCTCATTGTTCCTGTTTCAAAATGGCGTTTTGGATCTGATGTATCTACGAGCGCGAAGACAGGGAGTGCGCGGCGGTGCCGGGGCGCGCGGGTCTCGCGGCCCGCCCGGGATCGGCCGCCAGCCGTTTGAGGTTGACGACCTATCGATTTTTTTGTCTGCAACCTCTCGTCGGCGGGTGGGCCGGTGTCGGCGGCTGAGACTCTAATAGCCGCACCACCGATTACCGCTTGTCTACTGAACGTTCCGACAAATCCACGGTACCGCCGCACTGTCCCATTGACACTTGTCAACCCAGAATCTTACCACATTGTGCTTGCTGCGAAGTGATCAGTGCAGTGAGGAGCTGGTGAATTGGTATTTGTGTTTGAGGTTGTTGTGGTGTCTATTAGACTCTAATATCATTGTGTAATTGTGAAAGTGTTACAAGCTGTTACACAAACATAAACAAGAACAAAGAGTTTTCATACAGTGAAACATTGTTGAAACAAAGAAGTGTGTGATGTGCTGGAGATAGATATTTATCTGTTGTGATGGAAACATGATGATGATGGAGCTCTCAAGAGGTCAAGTAGACAGGATGAGTATACAAACTAGTTATCAGGAATTGGATGTCTTTTTTTATCAAACAGTGACTATAAAATTCAAATATTCACAGATATTAAAAATCTTCAAAAGAACTTAATATATACATATATAGATATAATAGACTTCAAGAATGTAGATTATCTGTGATATTTATCTTAATCAATGAGTAATTCATATGTGAATCAATTTAAAAGCCCGTAAATGTTGAATTGTTTTATATATTTATTGAATAATACCATCTGACTATAGTATTCCTTTATTTGATACCATAACTTGTGATTTTATGTCATTTTAACATAGCTCTTTGGATACACTTGGAATGTTACATGTCTATCAGTTATATGTAACATACAATACAATAGTAATAAAACATTTCATTCAGAAATAAATGGCCTGTGCTTATGTAGTGACTAGTTTCAAGATAGATGTATATGATACATAATGGGTTAACCATGCTTTACTTTTATTGAAAAGTAGTGTCTATGAATTCATACTCTTGAAAATGCTTTTGTTGTTTCAGGGGTAACTACATGGTCTATGTGGACTCATTGGTGGCTATTTTAAATTTTTTAATTGTATTGTTTTAATAGTTCTAAGCCTTACTTGGCTTTATTTACATTTGCTGGGTTTAAGTTACTTCTAACAAATTTTATCATTGTTGCTTAATTCCTAAAACAAAAGCATAGAAATATGTAGAGTAGATAGTGCTCTGTGAATATATTTACCTGCAAGTAAAAGACTAATTTATGTAAGATTAACCAGAGATTAGCCTAGACTAACAAAAATATTTCAGTTTTGTTTATATTTTTGTAGAATTCTCAGTTTACTGGATGGGATATATTTAGAATTTAAATTACACAAGTAATAGGATACAACTGCAATTTTACTGATGATATCAGTTTTATGTAAACAGCACTTATAAGTTTTTATCTATTCTATAGGAGTACACTAAGTGATCAGGTGAAAAATATAAACAATTGGCATATGTTAGTGTTCTCTTAATAATTGTAGGGAGTTTAACTTGTGAAGTAGTTTAATTGTATATTATATATATATGTGCATAATGAATATCAAACTTAGCATCTCACAATAAATTAGTCACATGGAGTTATTTTTCATTATAAAGCATACAAAGAGTGTTATTTATACTGACAATTTTTGTTGCATTTATTTTGTGCTCGTTTGTATCCATAGAAGCCACATCAGACTTAATATACAGTAGGAAGAAAATTTTGATGACCATATTACTTGAAATCTTTAAATTCTTTTTACTTTCAATTTAAACGTTAATATTACATGATGACAAAGATGATTGACAGGTTTTCAACTTGTTTTTAGCACTGCACTACAATCTTGTGGTTGTTAAATCACAAAGTGGTTGAAGATGGTTACATGCTAAGTTTAGAGAGAAGTGGTACTCTAGTGCAGCTGCTGGAACAGTCACAAGTGCTTGACAAAAATTTTTGAGCTTTAGGGTGGTAGCTAGCCAGGCAGGGTATTGGAAAAGGCCTTGCCAGCATGACATGATTTCATTACAATGTTATTCTACTCTGGAAGCTCAGGATTATTGTAAGGATTCAATCAACGTTGATTCACATGGTTTCTTAACACATAGCTTCTGAAACATCATCATATTCAGAAAAAAGCTCTGCTCTAGTATATTAGAATATGTTGTGCAAGATGGGTAATCTTTACACTTACTACTCATAATCTGATTTGGTCTAGAGTATTTGATTGAATACTCCAATTGTAATTTTAGGCAATATCAAAACCTGAAGTATGGCCATGATATCACTATAAACAGATAAAATATATTCTCTCTTAAAATGCAATAAATGTCTATCCGTATTTATTTGAGACCCACCCCTTGATTAACTTTTTAATATGGACCAAGCTTTGCGATGTGCTGTAGCATAGGCGGAGATCTCTTTCAGTACTACATATGGTAATAATTTTCGCAATGTCTAATCCAAACTTTTGTGTATGTATTTCTGGTTTTAACATAGTATAAATGTTTTTCTTCTTCTAATGTTGTATTAAGTTCAAACTCAGTGATTAATTTATGAATTCTATTGATATTTTATTTGTTGTAATTAATTATGCTTTCTTGTAAAAAAATTTAAACTGTTTAGTTTAATGTTTTTTTTTTTCTTTGTACACTTTTTTCTATAATAAATATTTTTCTTTTTTCCTAAAAAAAAAATATTTGAGTTATAGTGAAACATTTAATATGTGTTTCAGAAAGATCTGTTTAATGGTATAGTAATATGTTTTAGTGACAAATGATAGTAAAATGGTACATAAATAAAGCTTTCATTAAAGGTATTTGAACTTTCCATGATTGTTCAAATGACTTTGAAGTTTATTGATAAATTATCTACCATTCATTATGTTATTCTATATCTAAGATGTCGGATTTAAAATATGATAGAATAATAATCTTTTATGTACTACACTATTTAATTAAATAATGGGTACAGAAAAATACTTTCAGGTAATTAAAACGTTTCTATGAAGTATATTGAATATGTTAATTAATTGATAGGCCATTGAAAGTCTTTGCACAATAGACAATTAGTCATTCATTGCTACATTTACGGATACTATGAATATCATACAAATACCAAATGTGTGTAAATTATCATTTCCCTGATGAAATTTATTACTCACACGAAAAAAAATTACAACACTAACTTTTGCCTACAGGTTCGCTCAAATTAATGAAGATTTGGTCTATCTCTCGGAGACAGTAGATTTTTTCTCAATGAAAAGTATCCTATGTTCTTTTCTGTACCATTGACCATGTGTATAACTAATTTCATGATGACCTTGACTAGTTCAGCTGTGAAAGCACAACAAAAAACGCACTTTTGCATTTATAATGTTAGGATTAGAACGTAATTGATTGGAAATAAGTGAAATTTCATATTTTAAATAACCATCTACTTACCTAGGTTATCAAGATAATTCGTTTTCACACAGATATTGTTCTTAAAGAAGCCAAGTTTAGTTTGATCACCTCAATACAATATACATAGAGAATGGTGCTTTATTGGTGTTGTTACCAATTGTGGTATCACAAAATCGCTTGATTTGACTATTAAAACCTATATTGATTTTAAACATACATTTTTAATAGTGATGTAGTGTTTAGTGTACTAAATAGGTGATTTTTAAAAGATGGAAAAAAAATTACCACTGAAATGTTCAGAGAATAGTAAAAAAAATATTGATGGTTAACACTTGCTTTGTTTGCACTGCACTGTTGAACTAAAAATTACAACTGTAATCTCGGCGTGTCTAGTGTATTCTGTGCATAAATGCTTCTCTGAAAATATAATTTAAAAAAATCATTGGGCAATTCAGCAGAAGTTAGCAATTAGCAATAAACTGTATTCATAAGTACAACAACACAAAATGTATTACATTATTGTAAGTACTTAACTTGATGTTTATTGACCTATTTGTAGGTTTACTTACCCTTAGCTTCAGCATTTACTGATTAATCGATCGTTTAATATCATCAGTACATTCTTAAAATATTAATTTACTAATTAAAAATGTAAATAATATTTTTCCGATAATATATGATATGAAAAAAAAAATGAATGATAATACATTTGTTAAATCTTATCATCATCATCTTACCCTTATCCCACCTAAGTAGGGTCGGCACAACATGTTTTCCTTTTCCACTCTCCACTGTCAAAAGCCATCTCAGTATTCACACCTTTTATACATATATCATTTTACACACTATCCATCCACACCTTTTTCGGTCTTCCTCTACCCTTATATCCGTCCACTTTCAAACTCAAAACTTTTCTTGTTATATGACTTACATCTCTTTTCAGAATATGCCCGTACCATGCTAACCTATTACTCCTCAACTTCTCTGTCACTGGTGTTATTTTCAAACTTCCTCTTATATACTCATTCTTAATCCTATCCATACTTGTTATACCACACATCCATCTTAACATTCGCATTTCTGCCACATGTAATCTTTTCTTATCCGTGTGTTTGGTAGCCCAGCACTCGGATCCATATAACACGACTGGTCTGATTATAGACTTATACACCTTCCCCGTTGTTAAATCATATAAAAATTGCAAAAGCGTTTTTGTACTGCTCCATGTTGCGTCATCTAAAGGGATGTCATGAGACAAGAGACATTCGCGATGTACGATTTCGAGAGATAATAGGTACTTCGATTTAATTTCATATCTATAATATATGTATTATATAATACTCAGCAGACAGTGGAAGTATAAAAATAAAAAACATAAAACTTAAATTAAGTGCTATTTCACTTATGTTGTATGCCGGTCAAAATAATTAATTAAATCTTTGAAATAAATTGCAGCATTTGCAACGTACGTTTGCATTTCTGACTGATATCCTTTACAATTCGATTATTGTATATGTGCTGATATCCAGAATGGTTTAACCGGGTAATTCAGTTAGACCGTAACCATCGGCAAACCCTACAATATAGATATCCGCCGGATGACTTAGAAATCTCACTAGCGTTCGTGTCCATTCACCGCGGTCGGTTATTGTCGTCATTTTTTTTTCTAACAAAAACCTGTGGTTTCACTTTTTTGCCTGTCTGGCGCTGCGTCTGTGGACCGCCGCGGCAGCCGCTGCCAATGACCTGCCTTGAACCACTTATATAACGAAGTTAAGCCGGAGAGAGTAAGCGCGGAGTCTATCGGCTGCTACAGATATACGTATATGTACCAGTCTATTTTATATATATGCATTATATTATGTTAATTTTATTTACCATTTACGCTTTATACAAGTAGTAAAGTGGCACTTAAGACATTTTTAAACACATTTGTCCAATGTATATATAATAATAATGTATAAAAAAAGTATCGACGACACATAAGTATACTTGGTATTCCACAGCACCCTACATTACAAGTCCCTAAATTAAATTGAGATTGAAAGAAACATATTTAACTTTTCTTCTATTGTAACAACGACTCGTGGCTTGGTGTTATTGCTTAGACTCTGAGTTGGTTTGATGTCGACCTTCGAGCGTCTTATAAGACTAGGGGTGTCGGATTCCTATGAGATTACCGGTTTTACCCATTAATAAAAGAACCGTTTGTGAAGGTAATTTGTCCTTGATATATTTACACAAACAACCCTGCTGGGCCCCGTTTGTGCGGACGTCTAGGCGCACGATTTCGTCACCGAAATGTCTAGATCGCATGGCCGCCAGCAGAACAAAGGTGTTATAAAATTTAAACCAGTATTACTATGATAATTTTAGACAGACAGTTGTAAAATATTTTTCATTTTATATTTTAATCGTTTTCGTCTGCTCACGAAGTATAACTGGACGATTTCGAATAATTCACAATAAAAAATTTCGATATGAGTCAGAATCGGCTGAGGTTCTATAAAATTTAGCCATATAACATGCGTCAACTATAAAACATTAATTTGTCGTTTTTCTTAAAGTATATTGAAGCTAGTCTTTGGATTGTGCGGACCACCCCGCCGGCCCCCTGCGTTGTTCTAAATTCTAGGCGTTTCTCTTCGGCCGCGGGCACGGTTGCGCGTCGCGCCGCGACGCCTAGGCCGAGTCGCAGTCCGCTGGCGACAGATGTGCTCATTATATCGCATAATCCTTGAAAAATAACACGTGCGAATTGAAACCTGTATCGACGGCTATCGGGTTCCTTAGATATTTATAAGATTCACCAAATATTCTTCTAAAGCGTGTCCAAATATATGTTATATATAACGGCGACGGCGAATCCTACCACCAGTAGGAGTCAAACATAAAATTATCTTCCTAGCAGAAGTAATTGTTGAATTACTATCTTGTGGAGTGAACAGAGATGTCTAAAAAGCTTAAAACAAGGCAGTTTATACTACATCTTGAAGAATTACAAATACGATTGTCGCTATGGGAAATCAAAACCTTAATTTCATAAGTTCCTATAGTAAGTCAATTTCATAGTTGTGAATCTATTAGTTCGTCCGTTTATATCGTTTATTGATGAAGTTATGATAGTTCATTGGCAGCGTCTTTGAACATCGCGAGATCTGGTGTAGATTCGAATCTTATGATAAATTTGAGTTATTACTGATTTCGAAATTAACGCATGAAGGTAGGAAATTTTCCAACAATACCTGATAAACTGTCACCTTTGAATTGAAAATTAATCACCAAACATCTATGATCTCTTCCGGCAGCTGTATCTGCAGCCAGTTTCTCGAGACTTAATATGTCAACATGTTAGGCTACATCGTCATATTATCATAGGCATATATATAGGCGAAATTGTAGCTAGCCACTAAATAAGTTTAAAAAAAAATGTATATGTTTAGCAGCGCAGACGTCAATTTGAATATAATTGTAATTAAAAAGTTTGAATGATCTCACAGCCGATTTCAAATAGTTTTATGGACAATCATGTCAACAAATCATTTCAGTCGTTCCTCTTTACGAAACGTTAATAAATATTTTGGTTAAATATATATATGTATATAATTGGTATAAATGACGTAACGGTTCTCTAAGTTAATGTTATGGAGGGTTTTCATCCTTGTTATATCTGTTAGATATGGCATAAATAACCGTCTAAGAATTATATTTTTTAACTTTGTTTTCTAATTGTCTATTAATGTGTAAATTGTTGAGTTTTTGTACTTGGAAGTTTAGCATTGATAATGAAGACGACAGAGAAAATTTCGCGGTATATTAGTCGGTCATGAAGTGGGTTTTATTTTTTATTTACAACCTTGTGTCATTTAGCCCTATTTTGTGGAACATTGGCGTCAATTTATTCATTTATGACGTCATATTTTGCTTGTTGTGTACAGGGGGAGCTGAATATAAATAATAACACGGAACATGAACTTTGAGATGTTATAAAACTCCTTGGGAATGTTAACAATGTGACTTAAATGGTGGACATTTTATTACAATGGTCTGTAATAATTACTCATGTAATCAGCAGCAGCAGGGCAGCTGTAACCTTCACTAGAGAGGGTAATTTATAGAGTAGGAAAGAGTAGTTCGCGAACTACCTAGACGGATGCGTCTTAAAGAAAGGTGAAGGTAAAGATAGTAATTACACGTCAGCTATATTCCACCACGGAAGTAGGTTTAATCATTCCTTTTCATCATTATTTCAATACGGTCATTGGGTATAAGTAATCTTGAGGATTGTTAATTTCATCCTTGTAGGAGGAAATAACTTTGAATAAGATCTTTTTCATCCGGGTAATAATATGGAAACTTCAATTTTATTTATGTACCATGCCACCGCCACGACGCGCCGCTCCGCGCCACATCACTTTTATGATAACGGCCCAGTTTTTAGTTTTTGTAATTCCGTTTGTAGTCCAAATCTAGTTGCGTATGCGTCGACGTTGTCCTAGTGAATGAAAAGAATGCTTTTTTGTGCAAACGTTATTTGATTTCGTGTTAACAAGTACCGTTGTTTATATCGTCTCCGTGCAAGTAACATTCATCTTTTTGGTATATCACAAGTCCAAGTACGATTACATAAAAAGTTTCCGAAAAAAATAATAGAAAGTATGAAAAGACTTCAGATTCAGATATTACATAATTTCGTGGAAAATATAAATAATGTATGCGTTGTTTGTCGCTAGGCTTCCTACATACGGCATTCATTTTGTCTTAAAACTTATCATTGAAATAAAGTCGAGAGATAAAAAAGTGACAGTAATATGGAGGCAACGTTGCCAAACCAAAACTGCGGCGATAGTTTTCACTGTCGTAATATATTAACTAGCTTATTCTCGACTTCGTCTGTGTGTGTCTTTGTTACATGCATCATGACAATAGCCTACGCCCTTTTCCAGGTGTCATGGCACCAAAATATCACAATTTACGCTAAATTTCTTTTCAATAGTTTCATATACTTATTTATGAAAAGATTACAAATAGATATTTATTTTCGCATTTATAACTTGATGTGGCAGAGAGAAGACTGCTGGCATTGGAGGTAAACGTTGATGCGGGTCGATAATATTAATGAAATAAAATATCAATAAAATGATAGAGGTCTGCCATTATGTTTTTTTTTTGTTTTACAAGTAGGACACTTGGTCCTTATCTAAAAAATATAACGGTATCTTCATTTAATAAAGAATTATTGCATTTTTAAGAAACTTCGATTTTTATAAGTACTGCACGTTTAGCGATGTATATTTTCTTGCCGTAGAGAACTGTAGCAAGCGGTGTGGTGCGCATGCACAGGAGAGAAGAAGCAATCCGATAACATTATTTACAAAGACATTTTGTAAGCTAAGTGTCCTTTTGCTGTCTATTTTTTCCTCCGCATATAAAGTATAATGTTAAGGTAATAGAGACGCAGCTAGTTCGGAGATATTCTTTAATTCAATTGTAGGTCGTTACTTGGAATCCAAATGGTCCTCGTCCCCTATTTTATTTCTTTATCAAATAAAAAGTACTGTTACATACGTAGTAGTAATATTATAATAACAATGTCATATCTAAATGTACTTCGTGACATACATATAAAATATTTTCAATACATTTTGTTTACAATCTGGTAAATGTCTTATATATAAAGTATTATGACTATTTCACTTGTAGGTAACGTTAAAAAGTGAATCGATTATTTATCTAATTCTGTTTTATTAAAAACTAGCAGACCTGGCGGACGATGTCCTGCCCTGATAATAAAAAATACATACTTATGCACATGAAATGCTTACGGTAACTAATGTATTTAATTTGAAAAGGATTAATGCTGTATCCGTCTAAATAGCCTTCCAATTACCTCCCTGTGTGTGACCATGTTATTAGAAGATAGATGGGTGTAGTAAGCTATGCTTAAAAGATAGGTATATGCTATCACAGCGTTTTTTGTAGATCTATAAAAGAGGCATATCTCACTATGTAGTGTTTTGTTATATCACAAAACAATGAAGCAGCGTTTCCGATGAAAGCTCCCAAGCGGCTTGACTTTTTTCAACACTTTCAACAATTATCGTTATATTTCAACCAATTTACACAAAACCTTGACAATTATATACGTAAACCTTCCTCATGTATTACTCTATCTATTGGTGAAGACCACATTACAATCCGTTCGGTAGTTGTCGAGTTTATCGCGAAGAATACAAACAGGCAGACAGACGCGGCGGTCGACTTTGTTTTATAATATGTAGTGATTATCAATCACCGTTAATGTGCCTTTAATGATTGTTCAATGATAGTGTGCTCAGATGGCGCTTCGATCGACGTAGTATTGAATCCTATAGTAAGCTTGAACTGTTAGTGAAAGAAGACATCACGATGAAACCATAGGATTGTTGATAGAATTCTTTCTAATGCGAAGTTAGCTAGTTACCATCTTTAAGTGAAAATAGGTCAGCAAGCACCGATAGCCATCGTGTTATCGTCTTGGACCACATCGTCACATAACATCGAGCTAGATTATGGTCAAACGCTAAAACGTGAAATGAATCATTGAAAAAAATGGCATAATTTACATTCGTCGTATCCTGACACTTAATCGGTATACGTTTAATAGTTTAAAATAAAAATTATTCATTCAAAGGTCGGCAACGCATCTGTGATACTTCTCGTGTCGCAGGTGTTCATGGGCGGCGGTGATTACTTACAATCAGGTAACCCGTCTGTTCGTTTGCCTCCAACCACATAAAAAATAATAATAATAATAATATATTTTAGTTGTCACCTGACGTGCGTTTCAAGTTTATATAATATTCACATGTGCCATTGTGTTATTGATTACTTAGTCTGGTATATATTATGAATGATACACTTGTTCATATAACCGTTCGCAATGTCAGAGAATTGTCGCTATGCGTCTGCCTCCCTTATTACACATTCGCATACAATTATTTACTAAGTTTTAAGATAAATTGGTAACGCTATCACTAGCGACTGACGGTGAAGGAAAATATCGTGAGGAATACTGAACGTTTCATTTTTTTTGTAGTACCATCGTATGTAGGAAAACTATATAACTGTCGATGTTACTTGTAGATTGTTCCAACACCGATCACCCCACACATGTGCACATACATACATGTAGGTACACATAGTGTTTGAGTTTATTTATTTTTTTATCCCTTTTTTCAACGGAGTTAACTTAGATTAACTTAGTAGTCAGATTCAAGATGCATGTATGAGTTCGTGAAATATACATGCTTGGTACACGTGTATGTTTCACGAATTTATATATTCGTATGTATGAAATAATAGTTTGCTTAGTTAGACTCGGGATGTTTGGTGACAGTCCAAACCGAGGCGCGCCGTGCGCCCTTGTGCTGGTTGCCCATATAGAATTGGGTGAGTGCCTTAAGCGCTCCCCTTGGTAGTCCGGTGAAACTGTGGAGGCCTTGCCAGGTCAACAGTGTAGTCAGTTCGAAAAAAAAAAAAAAAACTTGTAGATTGCTATGAATGTGAACTGTAGAAAATCCTCGGGATGACGCAGTTTGCCCAGTATTTAGATTTTTACAAACTGGTAATATGAATAACTAAATATTAGCTACAAAAAGGCAGATTCAGATCATTAACAGCCATAATTCTATTCTATATATTATAAAATAAAGTCGTCCGCCGCGTCGTGTCTGTCTGTCTGGATGTTCGCGATAAACTCAAAAACTACTGAACGGATTGTAATGTGGTCTACACCAATAGATAGAGTAATTCACGGGGAAGGTATAGGTATACAATTTGTTAAGGTTTTTTGTAATTTGGTTGAAATATAAAGGAAAAAGTCAAGCCGCCTTAAGCGTTAGATGCGCATAAGTATATTTTTTTTATTATAAAAGCAGGACAACGTCCGCCGGGCCTGCTAGTGTTAACTAAACTGTACATTGTTCTCTATAGACTTACTCGTAGGAACATTTTACAGAGACATCACTATCGGTGCTTTACTAAAGCACAGTTATGGCTGAGACATAATTGTAATTTCTTATTTTACACGAATATTTAGAAATATCTGGCATCGTTTTTCACTTGCGAACTACTTGATTAGGGCCGCCCTAATCTAATTTCTATGCATTCGTTTTGGATTTTGTAGACTTGTCATGGATTATTCCTATGGAATAAATACAAGGTCTAAAATAAATAAAACTTAGAACTCGTACAAATAAGCAAACGACAATGCAATATGAATATGCAATGATAATATAATGAGATAACTTTTTTTTATTTTTTTTAATAATAGTTTTTTACCTATCAATTTAATAACATCACGTCAACGCGCTGCTTCTCCAAAAGACCGCGATCATAAAATCATAAGAGAAAAGAATACTTGTGCTTAAGATAACTGCGTTTTTTTTTATTTATACCACGGCTAAGTAATGTCACTTTACTTGGTATTAAAAATAATACAAATCAAAAATAACGGCGACCACCGAGAGATCTCTCGACAATCAATAACCAGTCGTTGCCGTCGTTATGACGGCTTGCAAGTATGTTGGGCTCCCGATAGATCAGATATCTGATACTGATACAGAATTAATCCTGTACAAACTAAAAGAGAGTGTTTGCCACTAATTCAGCACCACGTGCGTGGTTCATTTTTTACCACCCCGATATTAGTTTCGTTAGTCCTTAAAAATAACATCTATTTTTGTTTATTTATCTCTTGTGTAATCCCTGGTGTTGCTAGTGTCTATGGACGGCCGTGATCACTTACCATCAGGTGACCCACCTGTTCGTTTGCCCCCTATAACATAAAAAAAGTCATAATTGAAAGGTATAAAAAGAAAACAACTACTAAAAGATTAATTATTTTCGTAGCGATTAAGGTTATGTAGGTAAATGAGCAGCTTAAATATAACTATTGTACTATAAAAAATCAATTTTTACTAATAACCATTTAAAACTTGTTTGCATAAATGATGTAGTGTCTTGTTTTCAAATTTTTAATTTACACAGTTATTTAATACTTTTGAGATAAGAGATCCGAGTTGATGACAAGTTATCTATATTGAATAACTGATTTTTAAATTATGAGAACTAACAAACAGACAGTTTGACGTTGCATTTTATTATATGTAAGGTAATAAAGGAGGCATCACTAAATGACAACAAATATATTAAGGGGGGTCGTCTAGTGTGTCAGATTAAAAAATAATAATAAATCATATCTGAAACATGTCTAGAAGACGTGAGTACAAGAGTTTTTTTTTTAATTTGTAGTTGTTGAAAAGTCATAGCTGTAAACCGGAATATTGATGAAAAGACCATTTTGTTTCATAAAATAATTTTCAAACACGTTTTTCTCAATACACGATTTTGTCATACTGCAACCATAATATTTCAAAAGCCACTTGATTGATTCTGGTCAAATTTATAGAGCGCGTTTAGTACACATATATCTGCAAGTTGAATTAAAATAATAAATATTGCTTCGTTAGTTTTTTTTTATCAGCTGATCCCAACAAATATACTGAAAAGTTTTTTTTTTTTTGTAAAGCGTGAAAAAGAAATTATTTTTTGAGATTCCCACTTTGCTTTAGTTCCATGTAGAGCCCCAGGCTTCACAATTAAAATGGCGTTTGGGTTTTGATTTTTTATTATTGGGGATTTTTTTATGTCATTATATAGAAAATAGTCGAAGGTACACCGCCCAACAGGAACACATATACATATAAAAAAGAGTGATTCATTGTTGCCATGATTCCGACCGTTCTGCGTATAAAAATCAAAAACCAAACGCCATTTTAATTATACGCAGAACGGCCGGAATCATGGCAACAATGAAGCACCGTTTTTTATATATATATGTGCTCCTATTGGGCGGTGTACCTTCCACTATTTTCTATATTATGACATAAAAAATCCCCAAAAACGGGTTTCACACTAGACGACCCCCTTAAGATTTAGGTGTTTTAGGAGATCACCTTGAATACGGTGTCGTTGAAGTATTCGACTTACATTAAAAGATACTGGAACACAGACTGATCTACCAGTGCGTGACTAGGTTTTGGTCCAGTAGACTAATATAGGTGTATCAGCATAAGCGAAGTGATGTCGTTATTTCCCACAGCTTTCAGTTGAAATACAATTTCGGAGCTCGTGTAAAAATAGATAAAGACGATAAGGGGTTGCCGCGACGAGCACGGGTCGTGCTGGTCCAGCTCATCCGCTCTGTTGTCGAGTGGAAGTATCATGTGAAACCGGGACTCGAGGCGGGTCATCGCTCCAACAACGTCTGGCACTCGGCCAGTTAAAATTCCGCGTCTGAAAGTAGGTGTTGATGGGTACAATTTTTTTTTTCTGCATTAAACATTAGTATTACGCTCATAATTCATAAATAATATCACTTTTGATACGCTACGAAATGTAATTTTATTATTTATGTAATACAGTATATAATGTAATGTGCATATTTATGAGCAATCGTAATTTTATATTGCTGAAAATGTTTCTGCTGCCCTTTTTTGTAAAATTTAGGTCAGGGCTGTCCAAACTACATGGGACCCAGGGCCAACAAAAATGACTCAATACATTGGGGGGCCGCAAAATATTTATAAAAATAAAATACAAGTATAATAAGTATCATTATTTTATTATCTACTTTTTCATTAATTTGTCTTTTACAATTCTGTCAACATTAATCAATAGTGTTGTGTGCGACATAATCGAATACATATCCAAAACATTTGAATTTCGTCGCAAGAAGAATAATTTACTCATTTAATGTATTTAAACAAAGAAGATAAAAAAGATTCTGCGGGCCGCAATAATTCATGCCGCGGGCCGCATGCGGCCCTTGGGCCGTGGTTTGGACAGCCCTGATGTAGGTAATTTTCAATATTATACATATTGAAGAATCTGAAATGCTTAGTAAATTTTAAGTAATTATGAATTAAAAATGAAAGAGTCAATTTATTATTTCTGGTATTTTTGCCTCTCTTCTAACTAATATTATAAATGTGAATATGTGATTGTTTGTTACGTTTTCACGCTACTTTACTCAACCGAAAGTCATTAAATATTCTATATACGTCAGAAGTACAGAACAGGACATAGTGTACCCCTCATCCAGAAAAAAGTACTATTCCCGAGGTTGGATCAATTCTACATTAACACCAGCGAAGACGCGATCAAAAGCCAGTTTTGTTACAAAGTTTTATTTCGGTCAACTTTTCATCTAAATTCACCCGTAATTTTGTAATGGAATTTTGTTGAGCCATCGTAGAAATCATTAGTGAGTGTTGCCGAGTTACTTTTAGCTCCGTACGACTTTATTCGAGAATCGAATTGCTTCTTATGGAATATTATTTCGAGAAATAACCTGGCTAGACTGATAACCATTAGGGAATACTGTAGTATCATACCTTGTTCGTATTATAGTGTTTTTCTTAGTTGAAAGTTTTGTTATTTTAACAGGCGAGGATAATAACTACGTATTATAAAACAAAGTCGTCTGCCGCGTCTGTTTGTCTGTTTGCCGATAAACTCAAAAACTACTGAACAGATTGTAATGCGGTCTTCACGAATAGATAGTCTAATATATGAGGATGGTTAGGTATATAATTTGTCAAGGTTTTGTATAAATTGGATGAAATATAACGATAATTGTTGGAAGTGTTGGGAAAAGTTAAGCCGTCTGAGAGCTTTAATAGAAAACGCTGCCTAATTCTTTTCAGATATAACAAAACAACGCATAGTAAGATATTCCTCTTTTATATAGATCTACAAAAAAGTCTGCGATGGCATATACCTATCTTTTAAGGATAGCTTACTATACTCATCTATCTTCCAAAACACGGTCACATACAATGAGGTAATTGAAAGTCTATTTAGACGGATACAGTATTAATCCTTATCAATTCGAATACATTCGTTACCTTAAGCATTTCATGCGCATAAGTATATATTTTTTATTATCAGGGCAGGACAACGTCCGCCGGGCCTGCTAGTTTCATGTATTTTATAAAGCGTTCTTGTGTAACGTATAAAATGAATAGATGTGCAAATTGAGGATTCGGTCGCTAATCAGAGCACATTTAGCGGTGAGTGTTGTGGCGTGGCGGTCCATGTTGAGCAACCGATGCTAGCCGGAGCCTGTAACGTAACCCGACCTCGTATGCTCGTTCGGCCGTGACTTCGCACTGCAAATCGCTTTTCTAATACGTGTCTATGTTCGCCGGGAATTTTAAATAGTATCGAAGCATATTCAATTCGACATGTGCCGGTTACAATCAAAGGATATACATTTGAATATGTATATCCATTTCTTTTGTAAAACAACAGTAATGCTACTTGACACTCGTGATGCAGGTTTTTTTTATTTTTATATTATAGGGGGCAAACGAACAGGTGGGTCACCTGATGGTAAGTGATCACCGCCGTCCATAGACCCTAGCAACACCAGGGGAGTCGCAAGTGCGTTGCCGGCCTTTTAATATATGTGGGCCTCCGGCGCTCTCACTGACCGAACGAAACGCAACAGTGCAAGCATTGTTACTTCACGTCGGCTTTCTGTGAGAGGGTAGTACTACCCCGGGCGAGCCGACCCATTCATTCTGAAACCAGTAATAGTTTCAGCGTAGCTCTACCACCTAGGTGTTAAATAGAAGTCCGTTTGGTATAGTTATGCTATCAGTCGTCAAAGATTCTGATGGTCACGGTATATTTTAAGCAGAAATTCACAATAAACCCAAAGTATCTAATTCGTTTATTAGTAATATGCCAAAATAACTATATTGTGCCTGATGCCCAGTGCAAGAAAAACGGTGTCTAGCCAGAGATGGGGAATCCATCGCCGGCCAGCAATGTCATTCTGACTTCCAAACCTCGTGGCTACTTGATATATACAGTCTGTTCATGAAATGCGACAAAATAAAAGAATTACTATGACGAGCTTATTACGATGGGTATGGTGGTTGCGACCCATTCAGTGTATCACCCCGCTTGGTACTTTTCCACCAAGTTTAAATCAAAGGACATCATAGATCATGATGGATATCATGATTTTCTCATATTTAAGTCAGTAATTCAGAAATGTTATACTCTGTAACTAAAGTATCGAGTCGATTGAATGGTTAATTTTAACAATTTTACTTCAGTTCCCATGTTTGTTGGTTGGTCATTGGTCTCGTGTGTGCCGTCGTTGTGGGTCTCTCCATATGTAATGTTACATAAAATTTCGCCAACTTATATTACGTTAGTTGGTAGATAATTGTATACAAACTTCATACATATTTGTTGGGTTTCACAAATTTTGGTATACTTTTATATATGAGTACGAACTTGACGTATCAACGACTATGGTTATGCTTTTTTCTTTATAATTCATCATGTTATTTTCTACTAATTTTAGAGCTTTGTATAGTTCAACAAATGGGATAAAATAAATGTTGATCCTTAATGTTATTTATAAGGCAATGTGTAAATTACTTTCAAATACATTTTGGATATTCCGAGAATAAATATATTTTGGGAATATACTTGGAAAATCTATTGGCCGCCTACTCGCGCAGACGTCCTAGACCGGGTACGTCCAATGAAGGTTGTCTGGGACGGATACTTGATCATTTATTTACTTTCAAACAAAAAGGTTTACCATTTTCTAAGTTACTATAAGCAGCTAAAAACCCTATTTAACACTTTAAACTAATTCAAACAAATCTTTGGATAAAAGACCATCTCTAATGACCAGTTCAAGCATATAATGGGACCATTATTTTTTGTATAACATTAAATGTCTAATATTAATGATCTGTTTATAGGAGTTTTGAAATATATGCCACAAAAGTTATGTGTAATTCGTATATCCGGTAAAGTAACAACTGATATAATTACCGCTATAAGCGGTGCCACGGTCGTATGCGTTATTACTAAATAGAATTGTTAATGTCGTTTCAAACCAAGAATATTTCAGAAGAAACGAAACAGTATTTTCCCATTTCAGGACTGTAATACTACAGGGTGACGTCCTAAGAACCGGGTATGCATTTTTTTTTTCGAACTGACTACTCTGTTAACCTGGCAAGGCCTGTACAGTTTCACCGGACTACTAAAGGGAGCGCTTAAGGCAATCACCCGATTTCGGGGTCTTAACACAATGTGACACGGCCTTTATTCATATTGCATTGTTACAATATTAGTACGTGGTACGCTCGTTAACATTGGCGCACGTTTCATCATACATTTTTATTTTAAACATTAGATGTGCAGAACTTATCGAAGCCGTAGGTTTCTCAATTAGAATAATTAACATAACTTTGATCTCTTAATAATAATCACTACATATTATAAAACAAAGTCGTCCGCCGCGTCTGTCTGTCTGTTTTTTTTTGTAAATTGATTGAAATATAACGATAATTGTTGAAAGAATCGAAAAAAGCAAAAACGCCTGGGAGCTTTCATCATAATAATATACTAAATGATGTACAATTGAAAAGACAATATAGAAAGCGACCCGTCTGGCCAATAGTGTAGGGAAAAAAGCGACATAAAAGTCTAATAGATAGGTGCGGAATTCATTTGTCCTCAGCAAGAATTACTAATATAGCAGCGAAATAAAGCTCATGACGTCTTAGGTTAAAATTATTGGTACATATCGCCACATGGCTTAAGTACATTATTACTACAGAAATTCATGTAAAAATTATACAATCTGTTCTAGTCCTTAACATTTTTATTTTATTAAAAAAATTTAACTAAAACAGTTCCTAAGACCAAAAGTAGGCAAAGTTAAGAACCATATAAAGTTTCCACAAATAGAAGAAAATTATTTAGGAAGGAAAGTACGATCAGTCGATAGTTGTTTTCAAGAGAGTTAGAACTTAAAGAAAAGGTGTAGATGTTAATATATACCTACTTAAACACTACATGTATATTGTGTTCCTAATCGATATTTGTATGTTTCTTCATGTAATATTCTAAGGAAAATTGTCACTTACTTGCTAAAATCAACGGATCGTTGAAGGTTTAAATGTTTATTCTATACCCTAGAATATTTAACTTTATAGTCGGCAAATATATGTATCCATTTATAAGGAGGATTATGTAATCGTTGAAAGTTATAATTAAGCTTAAGTGATCCCTAATTTTTTGCCTCTAATTGTGTTTTATATCATTTTTCATTGTATTTAACCGAACATGTATAATACTAAAGAAAAATTAAGTGTGTATCGTTTGTAACGTTAGTACACGTTGATATTTATTCTTTAACAACTGTATGTTTTACATGATCGTTACAAAAAAAAAAATTAAATACATCTGTTAATACTTATTGTTATTTCTCCATAATATTATTCAAATGATGTACGGTTGTAACCCTAGTGAAAACGTGAGTAACTCAATTTAGCATGACATTTTCAGCAACTGACATTGACAAAAACACAGGACTTATAATATTCGTATTTTTGAATATGATGGTGTAGAGGCTATGGTAAATTGTTGCATTCGTATTAAAACATTTTTTCCCACAACACTTCGAGTTGTCACTTTTATTGTGATTTAAATTTAACTTATGTTATTAAACGGCGTTATTAAAACAAGTGAATATGATGATTAATATGCGAGTCAATTCAATTGTTTATGGATATTATTTCTTTCCAAAAAAGTAATTTGAAAACATAAAACCACCACGGGTAGGTATTTTAAAAGCGTTATCAGTCATGATCGTCTCTAGATAGGAGGATGATGGAATAACTAGAAAACCTACATTTATGGAATCTAGAATTTTGGTAAACCGTTCAATATTATTTTTGAAACAACGTCACATTCGTTTATGATAATCAATCCAATGAATATTGTTCGTAAAAGTGCAACTAGATGGCGTTAAAATGCTTATAGCCACAGCGAACCTGTCGCTGTTGCTCCAAGTGAAATCACAGACGCTCCAGCCAATTTGTCACAACCGTTACGATATTACCTTCGAACATTTATTTAAATGCATAATTTAATCGCCGTCAACCTTTTCTTAATTATTTTTGTTATACATTGTAATTCTCAAAAAATACATAATTGCTAAATCATTGAGATTTTTCTAAAATTCTGTTTTTTTTTTCCAACTGACGCCGCTATTGGTCTGACAAGCCTCTACAGCTTCACTGGACTACTAAGGTGGTCACCTTAAGGCACTTCAACCGTACTCGGTTCGGACCAATCGGTCAATATTTATAGTAAGACTAATAGACGTTGTACTTGGAATGTGGGTACATCGTAAATTGTGGACGATTCTCTAGGTTCAAATAATGGCACAATGTATGGAAATAAGTTGGCGTGGACTTGTTCATGAACCTGGAAATAAGGTCTAAATGCGGCCGAAATACGTGCACATTCCTAATGACGTAGCGGATGATGATACGACGCTTCAAGCGTCAACGTTCTTCTCTAAACCTTAAATCGTATGGATGAGAAAATTACTCCTTTCCATTGTTATACTACAAAGAGAGAGAGAGCGAGAGACGACCTTCCGTAGTCCGGTGGAACTGTAGCGGCCTTGCCAGGCTAACAGTGCAGGTTATATCGAAAAAAAAAAAGAGACACCTTGAGCTACTGTGTATTGTGTAACCAAATAATTATTTATTTTTAAACATATCTTAATGTTTGTTCCTTTATATGTTCGGTGTTTCATAAGTTGGTTTTATATAGCAGCCGGTGGAGTTTATCCTCGTGCTTAAAAAATATTAACCCTTAGTAGCCTGACTTATTTTTAATATTACTGTGTTTGCTTGAGGGTCTAGATGAAGTGAAAAATAGCTAAAAAAAATCACAATATTTTTTTTTAATTCTTTGGAAAGAATATTATACAACAGTAAAATACGTACAGCCAACCTATAAAAAAAACTAATAGTAATGTGAACATTCGGTTTAAAAGATTGGTACCAAAATTGAAACTCTAGGTTATTAAGGGTTAAAAGTCATTTATAAGCGACAGTTTTTATATCTAAAATTTTCAGATTGCAGTTAATCGCGAGCGACGACTAGTTATATTAAAATTTTCGGAATTATTTTATTTAGTTAATCTTTATTGTACACCATTACAAATAAACACTATAAAACATTACACTTATGTGATTAGTACAAAGGGCGGCCTTATTGCTAATAGCAATCTCTTCTAGGCAACCTTTGGATGGATATGTTTCATGGAGTGGAATAGGAAATAATTTTACATAATTTAAATTAAGTATTCAAAAACTGAATTACTATACTGCAAAATGGTATTGATATAAATGCACTTTTTTGCAATAATTGTAATACATTATTCAAAAAGTCATTCAGGTCATTTTAATAATTAATACTCTTAGTACTGGTTGGTTGTCATATTATACGGATATGTCTCAATGCGCAACTATTTTATTTATTGTATAGACCTAAGTGAATGGTTTCAAGTGAAAATTTAACCATTATTCCCCTCGCTTCACTTTGTCAATTATATATATGTATATATGTGTCGTGTAACAATTGAAGGAGAGTATACAATATAAAGCAATACAACAATAATGGCGAGTGTTTCATTTAAAATCTGTATAAATGTCGAACCAAATTCTTCACCTACCGATCGATTTCAATTATCGATTTGTGTAATTTATAGAGATTGTTTTTTTTTCTCTGGCTCGGAAAAAATAACTTGCATGAAGGCAAAAAAAAACCGCAGTACAGTCAAATAACGATATGAGAGACGATAGGCCTCAGTTGTGTCGAATTACAGGACGGTGCAGCTCCCGCTGGCGTCAGTGTATACCCTGACAATTAGCCCCAGTTGCATACTGCAAGAAGTATTATGACCTTATAGTGTCTTACGTGCACTGCGGCTTCCCTCCAATTTAGTTAATGTTGTGCTATTCCATAACAAAAAGGAATGAGGAAGAGTTTGAAGACATTTTGTACACAAACCATCAGGACAGGGGCGGACTGGTGAGGCATCGCAGAATTCTCTATGGTTGCCGTTATTTTTGAACTGTACTGTATTTACCATTAAGCGTAGTGTGAAACATCCACGTTGTCGTATTATTATTAACAAAAAAAAAAACGAATTATTAATATTATAAATCGCTAACGAGTAAAATCAGCTTTGCGCGTAATATGCTTGTGAAGTTTCCGACTAGTTAGAGGAGACACTAACGAGTGCTAATCCTACTCACATAGTCGGTTATATACGAGTGTGTTGTACGTAAAGGAAAGTTTTTTAATTGTAATAATATAAGTTTGTGTTGAAGTATGTTGTCTCATAATGAACCTTGTGTTTTTCAGAATATGGTCAAGGCATGGACGCGGCCGGAACAATTTTGACTCCGGTGAGTGTTACCAACTTACAACAATCGTATTGTTGTTGCATGATTTTCAGATTTAGCACAGATTTACTATTGCGTCATAAAGGATTTATATATTTTGGTATTAAAGCTTTATTAGTTAGTAGTTTAGTTGAGTGCCCCCCACCAGATGGACCGATGACATAATTAAGGTTGCGGGGAGCCGTTGGTTACAGGCGGCACAGAGCCGTACGCTGTGGAGATCGTGTGGTGAGGCCTATGTCCAGCAGTGGACTTCTGTAGGCTGAGATGATGATGATGATAGTTGAGTGTTTGTGGTTAATCTCACGTATTGTGATGATGTGGCCTGAGACGCTGATCCTTGTGGGGCCTATAGATACTTGGCGATAGATTTTCAACGTGCGATAGCTAGCCAGGCGGGCATAACAAAATTCGCTACCACCATGTTGTTCTGTTTTCTATGGAAGAACAATACCAGCAGAAGCATATCTACTGTGTCATACCGCGCTTCACCGTATTCATCGGCTTAACACTCATTGACAAAATTAAACTTCGAGAAGTTTATGTTTCTATATATTGTACGTATGTTAATGTTCATATTCATTAGTATAGTAACTCCCAGCTATAATATTTAATACCCGATTAACCGAACATAGTCACGATTATAGTTTGTATATTATTATTGACCAAAGAAAATGCTGAGAAATTTAATATTTACTTCGTTGAAGTAAAATAATATAACCTGTTTCTTATTTTATTTCGCTACAAGTAGACAACACTAACGATACTCGCAGAACAAATCATACCTAATTGGGGTACTTACTATACAATAGCCTACCTTATTCTCTATACAATCGTTTTCCTACAGGTTTGGTCGTTTTCTATTACTTTTATTTTCGGTAATCATTTCACTGCGTCTGATATATAGTATGTACATTGTGCCGAGTACAATGTATTTATTGGGGCGTGAGCTACTCCCTAATTAGAAAATGCCCAGGTAAATCTGATTCTGTCTAGTACAGCGTTTTCGTACGCACTTGGGCTCCTTTGTCAATATACAGTATCAAAATCAATGAAAAGTTAACAAAGTAAATATTCTGATAAAACTGTATCACTGATTATATTTTTAAAATAGAAAGAATTATAAACTTCTATAATTAAATATCACTAACAAACAATTCCATAGGGAGTTACGAGATTCGTCACACTGCACTGTTGGATATTAGTAAACCGAATTTAAACCTGGAAGAAAATTCACCAAAGTTGACCTCCATTCTATATTCTCCCATGTTTATAAAGAAAATTGTTAAAACAGTCAAAACATTGTTTCAGCATTAAGTGTTATTGCTGAAGAGATAGTGTAAATCAAATTTCATATGAACCCTTGGGGAGAAAATAGTAATCGCGCGTTAGATTTATCTAAGAATGTTTTTATCGATGCACAAACATCGATACTTAAAGATCCTCGTTACTTTTGGTTCCGTATATTATAACAGACGAAACGAGGTATCACTATTACGACCCTAAAACGTCATCATGAAACCCTAAAAAAAATATTTTATTGTACATTTAAACGATAGTGATGATTGAACACCTGGATCATCGAGATATAATTTAGGCTTCGTTATATGCAGAATAAATATTGAAAAAAAAAAATGCGCAACATAATCCGCAAAAATAGAAAGGTCGTCTCTCAAAAATGGGCATTTTTTATCAAGATAACGGTTCAAAGTACGAGATGCTAGCTTTTAAATATTGCTCATCTTGAATATTTACTAGTCCTTGTCTTAGGAGTTCGGAAATGCATCTGGGAAAATACTGTACAGGATTTTTTCAGATATTCAGGTTGTGCCTTTTGGGATGGATTAAACTTAGGAAAAGGTATTTAAAGTGTATTATTTCAAAGGTAGATATCTCGAAACCTTGGACAGACAAATCTTTTTTATGATATACTGGGAATTAAAATAACAATATAAAGTATATCTAATAATTGCTGGTCTGTATCGATTGTCATGTAAGTGGGCGTACGGTTCGTTGTCATGGCGCCAGATCTCATTTCTATTATGTCTTATGTTAGGCCTTTACGAATCCGCATTCTTGCCTATTGGAGGCTTTACATCTGAATATTTTTTTGTAGATGTATAATAATACACAGAAACCTGTGACTAAACTTAGTATCGTGATGGTGGAAGGAATTGGAAGTGCAACGAAGTTTGACGACAGGCGCACGTTGCGTAGCGTAGCTGTTCGATGTACATCAAATCGATTTCTAAACGGAAGAAGTATTTTTTATAATATTTATCGTTTTCCTTATACAAGCGAGTTGCGTGCGTCCTCCTCGGTTTTTCCGTACGTTGTGAGCGGGTAATATTTCCGACAGTTACTAGGGATAGGCGAAAAAATTAAATTTTACCTGAGTTACTTACTTTCTATTAAAGCTTATAATTATGGAGCTATTAACTAAGAAATTAATGAAAAGGAGTTCAGTTCCAAAGACACAATTACTTAGAAAGATTCTAAGTAAGTTAATGCTAAGTAAGAATCATTATAGTTAAACATACTTTTATTACTTTCTATGGCATTTTAAGAGCCGTGCTCAATAGTTTAGCGATATTATGTAAATCTCTTAGTATAAATACAACTGCTAATTCATTCCAGATACTCGGAATCATTCTATTAATATTTTCCATAATATTATGTTAGGTCCTAGTTCAACAGATTTTGTAATAACTTAAAGTTTGTAGTGAAGGTTTATCTGCTCCTGGCCCGATGAATGTTATTAATTGCTTATAGTGAGATCTGTCGTGTTGTAGGTCAACAACCGCAGGAGCAGGAGTTGGCTACGAAAATGCTGCAGATACAGTCCAAGAGGTTTTATCTCGACGTGAAACAGAACCGACGTGGCAGATTCATAAAAGTCGCAGAGGTTAGTAGCATTTTACTATTCATATTTAGACATCTGTTATAATGATATATTCAAAGTCAGAAATAAAATAGCCGACAGTACAAGCCGAGGCGCGCCATGCGCCCTTGTGCTGGTTGCCTATATAAAATCGGGTGAGAGCCTTCAGCGCTCCCTTTAGTAGTCCGGTGAAACTGTAGAGGCCTTACCTGGTCAACAGTGTAGACAATTCGAAAAAAAAATGTGGATAGTTTTTCATCATGTAGACCAAATTTGCTTCTTTTTGCTACAGTAATTATATATTTTAAAAATATATATATTGTCCTTAATAACGTTATCGTGTATTTTTTATATCGTGTCTTTGTTACTTCTAGATTGTGTTTTGGATCCACGGCATCTCGAGTCTTTCACAAACGCTTTAGAGTACATGTTTGAATGCAGGTCTTATAATAATATGACCTCAAGTGTATAAACAGGTGCAGAGTGAACAGTCTGTTCAACATAAATATATTCGCTACTGAGTTATACATCGCTTTATGCGGTCGTATGTCATTAACAACTGCCATTAGTTCAGCTGAAGTATCCGATTGATATGCCAGTGGTGCTAGTGACTTAATCAATTTACTATTAACATTTACTTCTGAATAAGATACGTTATCAACTTTCATTTTGTACTGAGAAGAGGTTGTAAGTTGACATTACTGTATAAATGGCTTATGAACTTTCATATACTATTACATCACGATAGTATAATCAAATGATATCTATAAACGAGGGTGATTGTTATCACAATCAGCTGTTTATCTGTCGTTCGCTGTGGCTATGCGTGTGCCGAGTTATCTAAGCTTACATAAGAGCATTTTTACATAACATATTATTAAGATTTTGGTGTTTTCTATTTTATTTGTAAAACCTTATTCTATGTTACCATCATTGGTTTTAATAATGGCAGATAACGAGATAGGGATTAAGTAAGGCTTTCCTACTGCTATCACTAGTGGTTATGCGCCAGCTGATCCAAAAATACCTATCGCAGCGAGTCACTATGACTGGTTATTCACTTTATATACCGCGTGTCTTTATATTTGGGTCTGACTGGTGTGAGACAGTGGTCGGCAAACTGCGATTCGCGAGCCGGAAGCGTCTCATTCACTCCTCAGCTGTGTCTCTTCCGCAAAATGTTTAATGCATACACGGCATATTATTTATTAATTTGTCTTGTAATAGACGTTTTAGAAACGCATGTCTGTAGAGAAGAAGCATATGTTTAGGAAACCATTAATAGCAGCGCTAGTCGATTGCAAAAGAAAGACGTTTAGGCAAAGGCAAGCCCGAGAGTGTATTTTTAATCCTATTTATTTCCATAAAAATGTCTCTACTAAAGCAAAATGTATTAAAACAGGCCTCTTTGAATAAACTTCAATTTTGTAATATTCATATTTGGCTCTTTTGGATGAGGAGTTTGCCGACCTCTGGCGTGGGAGAACTTTTGACTTCAATACACCCGAGAGGTAGAATAAGATAATAGAAGTTAACAGATATGTCACATTATTGATTTTGAACAAGAGTTTCTTAATGTTATGTTCATTCCTGATACGGCCTACGTCTTATTGGCAATGATAAAGCTTCCATATGAAAGGTCGAAAACGTTCTAGACATTGTAATAAATGTTTACTATAGTATGTCATGTCTATGTATTGCAGATCGGTGCAGATGGACGTCGTAGTCAGATCTTCCTGGCGATGTCGACGGCGTCGGAGTTCCGCGATCACCTCTCCAGCTTCAGCGACTTCTACTCGTCGCTGGGTCCTCCCAACCCGGACAACGTGCCCGACGACTGGCAAGCTCAAGTCAGAGATGATGGTCAAGGTAATTTAACGCTGAAGATAACTAAACTCCTGTGCCATCCAACCATTTGTGCTATTATTAATTGCAACAACGATTGTATTTGCTTTTGACTATACATTTTTTTTTCAGATAAGCTGTTTAAGGCTAATTAGTGTATAACTAATTTAAATAATAAATAACTGTAACTTATTTACTAATTTATTTATACTAGGGCTGTCAATAGCAGTGCAGTGTTTTTGTTGTTATAGGAATAAAGACATATATTTTGCTTTTGAGATAATCGCCCTGGTATGTGGAACCGCTGTCACCATGCGGATGTGTTTTCGATAAACTATACATGTTATCAGAGGTTCTATCGTTGATATACATATATACTTATAACATAACGAATATGAAGTGTAATTAATGGGAATGTAATAAATGATTGGGTTGTTTTCCGAGCCGGTAGTAGTTTGACGTTCATAAGCGTCCTTCTCAGAGCTTAAATTGAATAAAGTATGTTTGATTATGAATAACCCTTGCAGCGTCGATATATGTTGTCAATGTATTTGTATTATATACATTTTATGTTTTTTATTGACTTGTTAATTTTTTTATTTTAAAACATATCGAATTGAATAAAATGAGATATGTTTATAATTGGATGGTGACTGGATGCAAACGTAGGCAAGGGGAACTCTGCTGATTGTCACAACTAAAACTACCATTATCGACGTAATAATCGTTATCCCCAAATATGAACTCATTGGTACTTCTAGCAGATGGCCTACCGTGCCAATAAATTAGTGTGTGACAATGATCGAACAAATGCATAATTGGGGAAAGTGGATATTGTAGCGGGTATTGTAGTGAGATCTCCGTGTGGCAGGACAACCGACGATACTATCTGGACCTGAAGGAGAACTCCCGCGGGCGGTTCCTGCGCGTATCGCAGACCATAACGCGCGGCGGCCCGCGCAGCCAGGTCGCGCTCCCCGCGCAGGGCATGATCGAGTTCCGCGACGCGCTCACCGACCTGCTCGACGACTTCGGCAGCGACGATGGAGGGTGAGCCCCTACCGCCTCCAACAACCCTTACCTGAGCTTGTTCTTGTGTCTTCAACGACATTATTACAATACCAAACTACTAAATTACATTCAACTAAACACCAACTAACTTATTTTATTTTTCAGCAAGTTTAGCGCGACGTAGCAGCGTGACTATCACGCTGCCATTTTCAGAAGGTTGAAGGAGATAAATGAAATATCTAACTCCGATTATGTTGACTGATAAAAGCATGAACAGCTAATTTAAAAATCCCTCTTTATTGTGCAGACATAACATGCTATTATGTCTTTGTTTTGTTATAGGTTTTTTTTGGGAAAAACGTGTTAATGAGTTTCGATTTCAGTTTCAAGGGCGAGTTGCCAGAAGGGCGCCACCTGCGTGTCGACAACAAGAACTTCTATTTCGATATCGGGCAGAACAATCGCGGGATCTACATGAAAGTCAGTGAGGTAAATACTATCAAGTACAAACAAAATTACACCTTCCATATATGAATATTTCTCGACCTATTGCTGACTTTTGCACAACAATTCCATGATTGTTATTATTTTTTTATATACTATAGGTATTACTATAGGTTATATATATAGGTTAGCGTTTGACCACAATCTCATCTGATGTTAAATGATGATGTGGTCTAAGCTGGTAGTCACGCTAAACCTAGAGGGAAACTGGCTCTCAAGTGCAGCTGCCGGAATACACCAACGGGTGCTTGGCGACAGAATTTCAATTTGGGGGTGGTAGCTAGTCAGGCGTATTAAGCCTTACCACCATGGTATGGTTTCATCACTATGTTTTCCTTCACCGAAAGCGCCGACTCAGTTGCTAGGATTTGAACCTACGTCCTTTGACGCAGTGTCCGAACACAATACCAATTGAGCCATTAAAGCTTAAAAAAATCAGAAATTATTATTATCACAAGTTGTTGTATTGTTACTCAATGGATAACAAATTATAGAAGGTATCATTATTCTGCTCTTAAAGTACGAAATCAAGTATTATACACTGAGCTATGGGTGTGAAAGAGACAGCACACGTTTCTGGCAGTGAAATGAAGGAGACGAATAATTAATGGGCACTTCGTCGTTACTGAAATGAACAAATAAAATGACCCAACACCAGAATAACTGACAATTTTTGTGTGAATATATAAGGCGGTTCATGAGTTAGTAAGAAGGCATAGTTGGTAAAATACGTGATATTAGTTCCTTGTGGGCGGACAGGTGAAGAGCAACTTCCGCACCGCCATCACCGTCCCCGAGAAGTGCTGGAGCCGCTTCCGCGACATCCTCGCCGAGTACTGCGACAAGATGTGCCGCGCGCACCTCCACCACGACTCCCATCACCACGACTCTCATCGCCACGACCAGGTCGGGCCTCTACCCATCCCCACTCACTTACTTCTAACCACATGATAACATTATTTTGTTACGGTATAAAGTTTATAAATCTACAAACGTAGTATACATCATGGTCATTCACCAATTGAATAAACAACCCGGTATTCAAAATATAATGAGAAAATACATTATTTAGGTGAAAACGTAATTACAGGTACATACAACTCATGTTTTTGTGAATTTATCAATATAAACAACCTGTGTAAAAAGTATCCTTGAATTATTTCCATTCCTCTTTTGAAAATATAACTTTTATGTTAAAAAAAAATGAGATCTAATTACTATAAGTTGTAATTCATATTGAACTAAAATGAAATAAACTATACAATAGTTTTGAATACTTAATGAATTGTGATACAACGAACAAAATAACGTGTATTGCTTTCGCAGGGAGGCGCGAGTGGTTCTGGGGGTCTTGGTATGGGAGGCGTGGGGAGTGCGGGGGGCAGGGCCGGCAGCTCACAGCCCATGCCCTCGTCCACAGACATAGTGAGTAACAACCGTCTTCATCATTACGTTTAAGTACATTTAAATTAAATTAAACCTTTAAATAATAATAACATAACTCGAATTCGTATATTTTCGTCCTTCGAGCCGATTTTGGACCTTCGAGCCCGAACCAGTGAATTATGGCCTGAATTGTAGTAAAGATGATTAAAAATTCAACATTTTATATACGGTTTACATAAATAATTGAGAAAACATTGTCACGCTTAGGATTAGAATTAAGAAAATGTCCATAATTTGCTCACAGCGGTTACAGTACCCCGTATTTGATTTGACACGTCAAAAAGAAGAGTGAAACGCCGGGTAAGCTCGGCTTGCTTTGTTATCGTAAAGCATTCTCTATATAGCACAACGCAATGACTATTTATCTCGGTCCCTCGCCGAAGTGCCAAATCAAAAGCCGAGTACTTTACTATAGTTCTCATGCAGTTAATTGACATGTATGTATGAGAGGATGTATCATTTCTAAATGCAATCATGGTGAAAGACAATAAAATATGTTTAGGAGAGTAACTCTTGTAAACAGTAGTACGTTTCAATATTTTCAGGATACGTTCACGAGCAACGCAACGAACCGGATTTGATTCGAGAGCAGATTACCCTTCTACTGAATTCGCCGACTAACTCCCGATTAACAAGCAAACATACCGACATACCGCAAACTTTATATATATATATATAGATTACTGTTTCTGTATCGGCCTCTATCTCGTACACGAGGGAACTGCCGGTACTCGTAACGTGTAAACACTATATTTATATATACTTATGTTATATCCGAGATGATTTTCAAAGTGTTTTCAAGTTTTTCAAAACGTTCATTTTGTTATAAATTATTTTCGACTTTATTTTCGTTTCGTTATAACGTCATTAACAATATTATATTTCAGCATGAAGTCTTAGTACTTTTGGACAATTGTAGTTCTTTAATTATTAGAAAGTTAAATAAATAAATAATAGTTTGATACTTATGAGTAGCAATCTCGGATAAAATATTTAATGAACAATTGCGTTCAGATGAAATTCTATTTTTTTTTCTTGTTCAGAGACCAACTTATCGACTTATATTTTTAACATTTAAAATATGAACTGAACTCTTTGAAACCATCTCTTAGTAAATAAGTCGTGTTAAGATATTTTTGACAAGTTTGTTGTCGCCCTTCATAACGTTACTGTCTTTCAGTTAAAAAAATGCTTTTATGTGTATAGTATATTGAAATATTTGTGTAATAGACGCTACCACGATATCCGGACATTCCTTTTCAAAATTGTAACTCACCTTACGAATAGGTTTTAAGATAATGTGATAAATAGGTTTTTGTTGTTCCCAGACGCGCTTTTCTACAATAATTAATTTGTTATTTTCAACGCTGTTACTGAACCGTTTCGGGGACGTCGGCGTCTCTGCAAACATACAGACAGACAGACACAGCTTCTACTCGATTCAATGGCGCCAACGTTCAAAATTATCATTTCACATTTGTCATTGGTGTATGGATGTCGATATCGACAGTTACTAACGTCTATTTTCGTTTGTTTGTAAATTGACATTTGAACGTAGGGAATTAAAAAAATAAAAATACTACCGTAATAATATTATAAATAAGTCGATTTTATAACTAGTGTAGTCGATGTAAATTTTTAATTGTCGACTTTATCGTTTTGGTGTAGCTCGCTCTACAACCCTAGTTCAGCTGATCTGAGAATTGGTTTAATTAAATCGTTCTCAATTCGTATATCTAAAAGTTATAAAGGGTCTTCGTGAATATAAATCATTCGAGAAGTATATCGATATGATTATTAATTCTCGAACATTCTTAGATATTTGTCTGACTACTCCGCGTGTACTGCAAATGATGTTTAGTATAGAATCATACTGTAAGCGGTTTTTTGAAGTAAACATGATATGTAATTATTATATGAATTTTGTTGGCGTAAATGAAATTAAATTTCATTCATATTTTTGTGGCCTTTAAAGATATATCGAAACCGTCGCGAGCGCGTTCACTCCGCGGTCTACGCTAACTATATTTGGCTTTTAGCTTTATTTTATTCAATTCTCTTGTCTTACTTTCGCGTATACATATTGCTGTAGGGTTTACGGCACTTGTCAAGCGATGACGATTAAAGCTTAAAAACTAAATGGTTCAACTATGGTCGACGTAAAAACTTTTCAACAACTGTATTATCTCTAGTGCTTTCGTTAACAAGAATACACCATGTCAATAATGCGATTGCACAATCATTTTTTTTTCGTCATCCAATATCGATAATGTTAGACAAAGATAATTGTTTGTTACTAAATACACTATAATATATCAAAAATAATATATATTGACTTCGCTTTTCCTATTGAATTATGATACATTTATGAAAACGGAAGTTGAAATGCCACTTATTTAGTTTGTAGGTGTATGTATGTGTTTTTCTCTTATTTTTTTTTATATTAATTATTTACCGTTTTTGCTGTTTACAATTTGAGAGAGGAGAGGCACGGCTGTGTGCGGAAACAACGCGTTGTCTCGAAATCATCCCGTTATATTCTACATATGACTTAATAGGTTGACATTCTTTCATGTTCAGAATAAGTTGTTACATCAAAATTGCTTACTGCATTCGACAAAACAATTTTATAGAGTAAAAAAAAACGTGAGGTGTCATAAGAGACTCGATATAAAATAAAGTCATCAACCCTATGAGGTTGATATACAAAATTAAATTATCAATTAATACATTTTTACTATAATACAGAATTAAGTGGTTATTCGGAATTTTTTAAATTTTATTTTAGAATAAAAACAAAAAGTAGAACTAAGTATAGCACGTGGTATACGCTCCCTGTCACGCTTACACGCGCATTCAATGTGCGTTGCGTTGTCTGAGTATATTCGGGATGATTTCAAGACCACGCAATCAAAACCCTGTATTATATTAAGGCACCGGGTGTTTACAGGGCTCGAATTAACCATTTTAACGTGATCTCTACCGTTTGCGTACTGCCGAGCAACGGAGAGATCAGGTCAGAGTGGGACTCTCGAATCATTAGCTAAGTGACGCACTGCTGTGATATACTCGTAGGCGTACAAACCGGAAAATTGTAAAGTTATTACGTATGCGACGGACTCGGCCGCAGCTCGTCTGTACATAAATTCGTAGTTTTATATTGTATTGATGTGCCAATGTGGGTTATGAAATTCTAATTCGGTGATAATATATCAAATGGCAAATTATATTTATCAACAATTAACTAATAGACATCATAATTACAAAGAAAATAATTACACGTTGGAGTTATAAATGAACAGAGTTGTGTGACCACAGAGTTTTCAGGATCTTAGATGTTCCTGGTTTATGGTCTTATGTAATAGCATACTAGTCTGTTATGGTCAGAACCATAATTTCTCTTTCGATTGTTTTTCGATTTAATTTCTTTTAAGAGTACACTTTCCTCTCATCATTATTCATTTCAATGTGTCCGATACAATGGTTAAACACATTCTTCAGGGTTTAGAAGGCTTATAACAAAAAATCTTATATTCATTTGCCATTTGACGAAAAGTCGTTAGAAATGTTCGTTTGGTTTTATATAAAATTTGTATCCGCCTAGTAGCGCGTTGCGTTGCCGTCGCGTGGCCGTCGCGTTGCCGTAGCGTTGCGGTGCGGTGGCGCGACGAGCGGGCTGCGGTTGGTCCGATCGAGGGGTAGATTAAGGTTGGTTGTGTAAGCACCCTGTGTGTTGACACTTTCTCACGGGTTGTTGATATACTCTTTATATTTTTATAACTTTTCAACAATCCAATTATAATTTCCTGTCTAGGAATCAGAATGGTTAATTTGTTGGTGGTTAAAAAAAAACCGCTTTGGCAACAGTCTCGTGTGTTAGATATTTCTTTTAAATCATTATTAAAAATACAAATAAATTATCTTACGGACGAGTGTAACAACAATCCTAGAGAAGTATATCGTGTATGCATGTGTACGTGTGTCGTGACGTATGGTTGTGTATATATGTACGTATGTGTGTGCGCAGGACGCAGTAGCTTAAGTTCAGCACTACACCAGGCGTCAGACGTGCCTTCCACTTACTTTACTAAATGTATTTATGCATTTTTTTTTGTTTTCATTATAATTTTTATTACGATTATTGGTACATCACTCGGATTTATTTCACCTTTTATTGATGGCTAATCCGGGCGACAACGCGTTGCGTTATTCGTTATTTTACTTTCAATTTATATATATATATATATCATTATCTGTTTGAAAACAAACAATCGCAAAGCCTACATTTCAATCTATTTGTGGTTCCAATAAGAACTACAGTATAATTTGGTTTTGTATTGCTTTCAACAAAAAAAGCAAGATATTAAATGATTATAAGATAAGAACCGATCTACTTCAATAACTCACAACTCGCCCTTTGTAAGTATCGAGTTCGATATGAGTGGGTTCCACCAGGTCGCTATCAACAATACGTTTTATTGAAATTAAATTCTACTTGATTTATCCTTTCGTTCAAACTCATTCATAGTATTTTAGAAACCCAGCTTTATCTCTAATATATATATATATATATATATAATTTAGTTTAAAAAGTATATATAATATATATTTATTTGGTTTTCTGCTACACTTATAGATGATATAATTTTACTTTCGAACGTGGTAACATAACATTAAATTACGCCAAAACATTTGAATATTTTTTCTCTCGGTACCGACAAAAATTACATTGTATGTAAATAAAAAATGGTACCAATCTTTTTCCTCTTTATTTGGCACAGTTTATAGATGTACACGTGTATTTGTAATAGCAGCTATATTAGTCGATATATATGTATGATAGTTGATAAGTGTGATTCAAGCTTTTTCCTTGATGTTATTATAATTGACGTCAACAGAGACCGTTGTCCAATTTGTCTGTCAAATAGTTATATTTAAACACCATATAATATATAACGGAAAACCAATCATAACTTCAATGTCGTAATTTATATGTAACTAGACTAGTGATATATATTCCACTCCACTCATAACTGTATAATAATATGTTTCTGGTGTAGTTCATATTCGGGATATGTAAGAGTTATTATAAACTAGCTGTACATTCGAGTCCGAAGTTAATAGATGTAAGCGTCGTGGGTCAATTCTAGAGATCTCTCTGGTATAAAAGTTATTTTAATCCTACGAGATCTATAGAAACGCCTGTGGTTAAAAAAAAAAATAGATAAACTTAGTGTATTTTTCACATTTCCATATATAGTTCAACGATTATGACTAAATCTATCCTTTGAAATTTGAAGACACATATAGTCAAAACCGTGATTTTCGTTTAGGATAATTTACAATACATTTACCTCTGGGTACTATTACATAGTGTGGCATAAGTTGCTGACGTCCGATAAAATGATAAATAGAGAAAAAAACTATTTTAAAAAGAATCCTATCTCATTACGAATAATAATATAAGAGAAATATTACAGAATGCGGAGGCGGCTCGGTTTTATTATAAGTATTTTAGGATAGTTCATTATATATTTTATATGACTCGGCAGTCGATTGGAACGAAAACTCTGATAATTAGCAGTAGTTGTCTAGTAGGTCCCGATTACGTTAGATTCCGGTCCGGTCGACTACCGGGAGCGGAGTGGGATAGGTGGTGGTGTGATTTGAGGGTCGGGGGCTGAGGGCTGTCGGGCGAGCCGCTTGACGTTACTTCGGAGATCAGTATCGCTTGTTATATATGGAAGGCTCGCGGGGAAGCGTAACGACCGTTTCAATGTTTTTATGTTCCTTCCTAGATTATATTGTTACCCATTCTTTCATGTCCTGATATTCTCGTGTTATCTGAATTACGGTTTTCTATTCCAACTATTACGCCCGTTCGTCTCTCCGCGATTCGAGGCTTACTTTTAAAAACAATAACTGTATGGTACAAACTGTAATTTTACTTTCATAGACTTTTAAGATTTACAGAGATTTATATTAAGATTAAAAGATTATATTCAACAGGCAGATATTTAAATATAATAAAGCTATATTACCTAAATAAAAGATATAATAAAAATAGATAATAATATTTGGAAGCAAGTTATCGCGTGGGTTCATTACGTCGGCAACAGACAGTAAGTGCACTTTACTGGGTGTCTCCTAGTCTCGCGATATCTCCATGCGTTCTGGCCGGCGGCTGGTTTTAACCTGGTTCGGCTCGAAGGACCATTTCATCACCCTTTAAAAATAAAGATTTATTCCAAATTTCTTTATCAATGATGTTAGGTTAAAATATAATTTTAGTTAATATAAAGTGTACATCGAAATTGACAATGAGTTCGTTACCGGCTGTCGGTCCGTTCGCACTGTGAGTGGCGTTCGCGTCTTGCCGAGTGTTCGTGTACTGCCCCCTGTGATAGGTCGTGCGGCTCGTCCCCTTTACAGCTTCCCTCGCCCTCCTTCCTCACAAACCGAAGCCCCGCCTAGATTATTCTTACCCGCGCCTCACACGCACTTTTCGCTTAACCACGTCACTCTGTTTTTCTACGTATAGATTAAATCTTGGCACTTTTAACTTTGATTTATGATCACTATTAATTTCACTCTCCGATAAAACAAAATTCGTGGCTACTGTTATAATTGTTTGTTGGTTACATAAAATAGTGAGTATTGAACATTTTGATGTGCGCTTCGTCCATAATAGATACGTCGACCGCGTGTACAGTATGAATTAATAGTCAATTATATTGGTATATTGATTATTCGGGTTGCACCGCGCGCGCGACACACTCCTATCTCAAATCGCCTTAGTTACTATTATTTTCCAATAATCGAGTATTTTTTTAACAGTGACTAAGAGAAGTATTTATCCGGTCTAAGAAATATATAGTAATGTTTTTATTATCGTATAGTCGAGTGTGTCACCGACGGAGACGCCGCCCGCGCCGCCTCCCGCACGCGAACATTTAAATAGCTCAGTGTATAGTTACGCAACCATTCAATATGCGAAACTTATAATAAAATAAATAATAATAATCAGAGAGTTATAATAGTACGTTAGTTTTAATTATATTTCTGATATTAATTGATGTTTTTTGCTAAAAGATAATTTATCTGTACGTTACGTTTAATATTGCGTGGATGTTAGCGAGCTTCTGCCGTCGCAGCTTCGGCCGCACCACAAACAGAGAGCGTTTTCACATTTACACGATCAGGCCAATGGTATTTAAACGTATCCTTCGATGGCTTTTCACTAGACTCGTACGAGATGTCCTGTCGGCAAATGTGGAACTGTCTCTAAAAGTAGGTACTATATAGTTTTATCATTTCGTTGTGTTAAACTGTTCCCTAATACATTGCAATAGAATCGTTGTTGAAAGTTTCACTGGAGAGGTCGTCGATCGTAAATCGTTTACGGAGCCGGACGACTTCTCGAGTCATAATGTAACACCAATCTACCGCCACTGCGCAATGTAACCTCAAAAAATATTTTAATTACATATAAGCAATACAACAGTACCTGAAAATAAAGAAATATTAAAAATTGTAATAGTACGGATTATTGTGGTTGAACACATACTATGGCGGTTTGCGATGAGGCGGTTCACACAAAACAGGATCACAGTTGGCATATCAAAGATGGTGAAATTGTATGTATTTTTATGTTTTAAACATTATATCGATATGACAGGCGTTCGTTCGCTCGTAGAAATGTATTGTTCGTTTTCGAGTTCGTTCAGTGTTGATTTTATCGACTAATTCATTAATAACCAATATGTTACCAGTGAATAATATTCAGTGTATTTTCAGTGCACACGTGAATATTTGGAAACCATATTGCTTATTAGTCTGTTTGATGATTTAGAATGTGGGGGGACGGGATAAGGGGAGACGGAGTACGAGGCTCCGGTGTGTAAATTAGCTCTCAGCGTAACACTATCTAATTTAAAGCTGTAATGATTGTCGAGTATCGCGTTAGAGTAAACGGTTGAAGGGATCACATGAGAAGTGATAGAAGTTTTTGCTATGTAAAGGAATTTACGAGACTCTGACTGGGGTATGTACGAACTATTTAATCATTATTATTTGAACGTAAACGCGTATTCGGATTATAAAAGGAGTTAACAATTCTTAATGTTAAACAATTCATTGTTGTTCTTAATGCTAACAGACGACAGTCAGGCCTCGTAGAGAGAGTGCTTGGGACGTGCCATAACATGTTCAGTGTCATAGCGGTTATAGTGTCCGTACTCGATCAAAATATACAAACAGTTAAAATCTACGTCCAAGTTATCAAGATGCTCGTCGGATTATTCACACACAAAAAAGCCTTTTAGGCAATCGATAGCAATCTGTGCAGCAGTGTCGAAATCTGCTCAAACGCTTTCCACTTGTTGTTTAACGTGTGTGACGAGCGTTGAAGAGAGGATGAGAGACTCGTTTTCAGTTTAACGTAAGAGATAAGTGACTCGGTTATTTTAGAAGGGCTCGGGTTTTCGATCGTTTTTGAAGTCGTCGGGCTATACGAGTAGGTATGTTAAGATCCACCATCGTTCGAGATCGTTGGAGAAAGCTAACCGCGAACAGTAATCGACTGTCTCGATCAGTTTCACGCGCGATAGCAGGAGTATCACAGCGAAGGTGGAAATGAATAAGTACTGCCATTCGATTGTAGTTTGTATAGAAATATTAAATAATGGATAATGATTTGTAGACTTAACGATACAGCAATTTTGAAATAATGTGTCTATCTTAAATATATATTATGTATAGTATCAATATGCGGTGGCTGGTTATTGTTCAGATTTTGTATTTCCGTTTCGGTGAGGGGTCAGCATGCGCTGAGTCGAGTTCGATTTTGTTCCGTGCGTATAAAACTAATTTCATCGTTTGCCAATATCGTGAGGTTTATTTGCGCATCTTTCTTTTGGACATATCGGCCACCATATAAATGTTTTTTCTTAAGGGGCGAGGACGATGGATACAAACTGTGTTCTATAGTGTATCAAGCGAAAGTGGTTACCTAGATAGGTTGCGATGCGTGCGCCAAGTTGCGCGTCGGGTTAGGGCGTGTGCGCAACATGGCTGACGCGGTTCAGAAAACGTCGATGGAGTTAAGGTGTATATTAGATTGCAGTATATATGGGTGTTAGGTTAAGCGGAGGTCGGCATATTGGGTGTTGTGTATGAAGAGAGGGACGTGCTCGTGTTGGGGTGACTCGCTTTGATTGGAATAAAATCTTCGATTCAGACATTTCGATGAAGCAGACACCCAATATGCAAAAGGAGTTGTTGGTAATGGATATCGTAATGAACGGAACTGTGGGACTGACATGGCTCATGTGATGAGGATAAAATTTTTTTTGGATTTTTTTCAAAATTTTCCAATTCGTGTATAACACGGTTCGCTTGAATTTGAGACTGCTTTGGTGTGTCGCGATTCCTTACCCACTTCTGAACATAGAGATATAGCTAGTCTCAAGTGGAAAATGATCAGAAGTGGGAGAGATATCGCGTTAGGCGCGTCGTTCACGTACTTTTTAAGTTCAAATTAATTTTTTAATGTTTTTTTTTTTATTTTGATTTCCGTATATATTTAATTACCATATATAGGTAAAGTATACGGGAATATTTGTGATTTTGTTTCGAATAATCACTTGAAAAGTACGTAAACGAGACGCCGCATGAGATTTTGTATCCAAAGATGTAGTGTGATGTTTAACTCCGTATAAGTTTTATTATTATATTAGTATTTTATATATTATACAAGTTGTTTTCTCTAATAGATATTTGACACTAGTTGCTATCGGAAATGTTCAAAACATTGGCATCATTCAAAACTGAATTTGTAAAATTCAACGTCAAAAAGAATGTCTGTGTGACGAGAACAGTGAACATGTAAAATGTATTTGTAATACTCTATAATAACGAACGACCTTTGTATGTTTTTTTTTATATATTTTCAATATTATCGGAAAGGTTAAGTAAGGGTTTGCGCTCGAATTTATACAATGAAATTTGCAAAGCAACTTTTGGATCGTAGCGCGGAAAGTATTGTAACTAACGAGGGAAAGGAGGCAGGCAGTTAAACTGCAGCCAGATGGTGCTTGCATGTACTTACGATGGACTATCATACTTTATTTTGTAATTATAAAAATGCACGTTCATATGTTATTATTAAAAGCTATTAAATACGATTTTGTGTATCTTGTTGTTTTTGGATAATTGTAAGCGCAAAGAGTGTATAACTGAAACGTTCACAACGCCATCTCTTACTGAGTGCCGTGAGGTTCGGTTTGCACTCGTTGCGCACTGAGCCATTGTGCGGATTGAGCGATATGCGAAGTGTAGTGAGTGAGGAAGAGAGAGAGAGAGAAACGGTTGGAACTTGACTACGCTCGAGCCGGCGGCGACGCTCGACATACACAAGGCGGAATATTGGTGCGCGACTGCGACGCGCGGTCTGCCCTAGGAAAAGTTTTACGATAAATGGTGAAAAATAAAGAAATGACAAAAAAATTGCGTTTATTCATTTTATTCCCCTGTCCCCATTCAGATCCTTGATTTTGATTCTTCTAACACAAACAATTATAAATTAGATTAACGTTGAATGAAGGGTGTCGTCCAAAAATTTGTTTGTTAAAACTTAACTTCACTAATGAGGCATTAGTAGCGTAAGCGAGGTCTTTTTTAATGCTGGATAGAGTTTGAAATTCCGACACTTAAAACTGCCTCGAAATCTCAGTCACCTAAACTGCAATTATTGATAGTGTATCTAAATCTATGAATGCCTTAACTGAAAGTAGGAGGACTTTCTGGTGATGAAAGGTGTTCTTACCGTAAAGGAGGAAATGTTTCTTAAGGAGATTTTCACGTGCAGAATCATTTACACGACACAAAAGCTGTGAAGACTTGTCAAGCTAAACTCTTCTTGTAAGTCAAGCTATTCACATCGTCTCCTCTTTACATGCGTAATAATGCCACAGCTAAATGCCCACAGTCAAGAAAAATGGCTTCATTGCTTACCTCGATTTGCCAATTAACATATAGTATATATAGATAAAGCATCATATATTCTGAATTTAGGAATATATAGTACGAACAAAGTAAGACTCAAATATATGTCTATTGTAAAATAAATACAATGAATTGATTTTTTTTTAAACTAGAGAAATAATAAACAGAAAATTTGGATATCTAATAATCAATTAAAGTGAAACCCGATAACGGAATCTTAACAATCGCTTATCGTGAATGCGATAAGATCGTATGATCCATTATGTCAGTGGTGTAACGAGATTTAAAGAGCCTGTCCATCAGTTCATAAACTTTACTCTGATGTAGATATCACAGACTCCCTTTCCTCACTTGAGAGATATAACTCGACTACATCAATTCAAACGTGTTTAATTTTGTAATTATATTTGTCAGCTACTATCTTTCCCTTTTTCAATTTGCCAATTGTAAGTAGGTAATTATCAGATTTCATAACCAGGTAGTTGATTACAATTTTAAAAACATAAATAGTCTTAGTAAATGAAATCATAACATGAAATATGCGATGGAAATAAAACTATTTTGTTGTCAAAATTACTGATATTTAAATTACATGTTTTCCAATTAAAATTATTTGACAGATGTCCTAAAATATGACTTAATTCGACTACAATTAAATAGCCTCAGATACATAACAATTTAAAAAGTGGTAGAACTTGTGCAAAATGTCATTGCTTTTAGTCAGATGGTATTTATACCATCACACGTAAGTATCTCTTACCCTTCCAGTTCGAAGGTTATTATTATCAATAGGCACTGACTTACGAGGCGTTTTAACTCGATTCTCAGAACTGCGATCTTTTAGAGAGTGGTTGTACATAGGCTTCAGTTACTATAAGCACTGGGTGGACTGCATATTACTTCATTTAAAAAAAAACGTTAATAGGATAATTAAACGAAATATATCTGTGTAACTTTTAAGTGGTATTATTATTTAAATCTTATTGAATGATGTACAGCTGTAAGACTGTATTCCTTGTAATGGGGTTCGAATATCATGAGATCAGTTTGAAGTAGTTGTGTTATACTACGTCTAACACGTAGGGTCGGCGAGTGCCGCTGCACCATCCCGAGGGGCCTTTGATGTCAACATCGACCTCTCGCTTCTGCTTATTTGCTTATTAAAGGATTTATTTAATTGAATTGACTCCTTACACTGTTTGTCGGACTCTCTATGATGGTAAGTGCGCCATTATTTTGTTTTATAACTAGTGTCGAGTGCTGTGCCCGTTCATCAAAGGAAACTCAAGTTATGATTTTCTTATTATCCATTATTTCTTTATTTAATCTTAATATTTTTGTTATGAAGTTCACATCGTACAATATAGTAATACGCCTAGAAATATGTGAGATAGATATCTGTAGATAATGATTAGGAAGAACGGCGTTATACCTACTATCTTCATTGCTGCAGCAAATAAAGTATAATATATTCTATACTCTAGCGCCTAAGCATATTTCACTGTATCTACGTAATATAACGCATACGGAATTAAATTGTTATACAATCAGAAGTAGGATTGTAATATTTCCAAATATAGCAGAGTATGTATAAAAGCAAAATTTTGTTAGACCTTCAGTAACGCGTCTGGACGAATTTTAAAGATATTTGGTAGGTATAAAAGTCGATTAGCCTTGTATGGGTTTTTTATTTTATATAGTTATGTTGTATTGTTATTGTAAATCTGTGGGCAATCTTTCTACACTAATAATGGAGAGACGAAATCCGTACATAATAATTTTTGATAAAAGATGCTCTGGCCGCCTTTAAAACCGATGGCAGCACGCATTCCCATGGCTTTTGTAATTTTTCTCCGTCTATCGGTTCGTATGTACACATCACACAGAATTTACTAAATCGATTTTGGTCTTTGATATGGTAATAGTGTATTTTTATATCTATATATATTGAGTAACACGTAAGATGTAGATACTATAGATATATTATGGATTTAATCGAAATGAAATAGAATAATTTGATTTTCACTGATTTTAATTATAGACAATAACAAAAATATGAACAATTAACAGATGGTGCTAAACGTTATCCTTTTAGGAGTTTTAAATGTTCTGAAATATTATAAGTACGAACGAAGATGTAATGCACAGTTATTATTATGTTTGTCCGGTGGATTTCAATTTATAATTTTAACTAATTTGGCCGCGGTACCTTTTACGTAGGAAATCTTTTCGGTCGCCACTTTTTAAAAAACGTTTGTATAGCTACTGTCGAATGAAGCGCTGGTGTCAGTGTGTGAATATGGCGAGATTGGATAATTGAACACTCCTGAGTTTCTGTCATTTCCGTTCGGGCGCTAGAGTTAGCTCACGCTGTAAGTGAAGAAAAAAATGAAAACTTATGTATTTTCCGATTAGTTAAAAACTAGTAGGTACATTTATTATATTATTATTAAGATTATATTCTTCTTGTTTTTTCATCGGTACGACGATTCAAACGAAGAATAGATGCTAATTCTTCTTGGGCATGAAATACTATTAATAATCCCTTTATGTGAGAGTTCTAAATCGACGACTTTGATAACACTATATGATATATTTTTTCCTTCGCTTTCTGAATACGACAACTCGTATCTATAAAATCTTTAGATGTTTCTAATTTTTTTTTTTTTTTTATATTATAGGGGGCAAACGAACAGGTGGGTCACCTGATGGTAAGTGATCACCGCCGTCCATAGACACTAGCAACAACAGGGGAGTCGCAAATGCGTTGCCGGCCTTTTAAATATGTGGGCCTCCGGCGCTCTCACTGACCGAACGAAACGCAACAGTGCAACCAACAGTGGTTGGTTCACTTCACGTCGGTTTTCTGTGAGAGGGTGGTACTACCCCGGGCGAGCCGACCCATTCATGCTGAAGCCAGGAATAGCTGCAGCGTGGCTCTACCACCTACAAAAATTTTGACACACAACTCATTAACTATATCTACCCGCAATTTATATGAAATTAAATATTTCATTTTAGTAGTAGCTGTTATATTTGTCACTCTAAATAATCTTATCATAGCTAACTGTTTTGGCAGCTTTTCTAAACATTATATATATATATATATATATATATATATATATATATATATATTATATATATACCTCTATAGCATTGTCATCCTTTAGTTTCTTTCTCTTCCTTTATACTGTAACCTTTCCTATTCCTATTCTTTGTTTTCTGCTAATTTTTTTGTTGCCCGCTCACTCACTATTAACATCCTTACCTATTCTTCAATCTGCATTAAATCATTTCTATTTAAATCGCTTTCACCGACACATATGAGTAATCTATTTAACGAACTATTACTGATTGTTATTATGTAATCGATTCCTTATCAGTATTCTGCCCGGTGGCTCGGCGGCCAGCCCAGTGAACAATGCATTTGGTACACACAATTACTTGTAAACCATTTATCTACGTACAAGGAGCTCGGTGAATCAAACCCACAGTCGCTTTCATTTGAAAGGAATAGCCACGTTCAACCGTGTGATGTAAAATATATAAAAAAAAACAAATATGATATTGTAAAACAGCTTTCACTTTGCGATTTAATTGAATGCAGCGGTGAGAGACTCTCGGCGTGTTCCCGTTTATACTGCTAACCTGTGTTTATTATAATCAAACGAATGTATAATGAGGGGCGGCCGGCGAGTTAAGGCGGGCGCCGTGACGCTTAATACTCACAGATTTGCATGAGAAAGGCTGCGGAGCCGACACGTCTGCGGAGACAGACGTGAAGCCTCTTTCTACTTGAATATAGGGTTACCACCCGTGCTGTATTCTTACTTGCTATTGAACTAATGTTTGTTATTTACTTGCACGTAAAACATTACTTGATCATTTTATATTTAGGCTAACTTTTGCTCGCAGCTTCGATCGCATTTATGTAATGTTCTATCCCTCGGGAACAGTACACTACAATTTTTCTGGATGAAAAGTGCCCCATTACCTTTTCTGTAGCCCTCGTAACGTTTATGCAAACTTTCCAAATATGACTTGAGCAGTTGAGACATGAAAATGTAACAAGGAAACAAATTAATATTCACATTTATAATATTAGTAGGTAAGGATAAACTTCGGTAACTACATTTTGAACAGTGTCACAGATCGGAATTCGACAGTCTGCACGGAGGTAATAAAGATGGCAGGTTTTATGTTACCCGTTTTACCTATACCGTTCGGATAATTGAACTATGAATCTTAATAATAGGTATGTCAATGAATTATGCAGTTACTCCAAAAGATTAAAGAAACTCCAAAGTCAGCAATGACCCTACTTGCAGAGGAACTCGCACATACCAGATAATTTACAGCAAATTTTTGTTTAAGCAAATTATACAACTTTCGTTTTACACTTTTTTATTACCACCTAGACAATAATGGTAACAGAGTTTGACATATCCTATTGTATTGTAAAGATACAATCGGTGCTATGTAATTATTTATAGCTGGAAAACCTTATCAAAATATTTATTGTCGTCTCTAATAACAGAAGGATGTGTTCTCCGTCGTTTAATAGCATGCGAGATTGTAAGGAAATCTGTAAAATATACAAAGTATTAAAAAAAATCTTTGTAGTAAGATATGTCTTTTTTCAGACACATATAATATATTAATAGCTTTTTATTTACTGAATAAGCTCGAATAAGTAACAAAAAATGTATTAAAATTATTTCAAGACTAAGTTTAATTTTACATCATATGCATTAAAACAGTGTCGGTATTACCGGGAGGGACGGGAGTGCTCTCGTTACCGGTAGAGGGCAGCACTCGCTTTGACATGCATCCGCGTACTAAACTAATGTGTCTCCTCTCCTTCATAGACAGAAAACACTTGAAAGTACTTATCGAAAAAGTACTCTGAACTATATGCGTTCGTTTCTTCGAGTTCACTACTAGTGTCTTCTCAATATATAATGTTTTTATTTACAGAATAACTTTTTTTTTATTTGTCTTGTTTAGAAATCCGGCAGTGTAGGTATATGCAGCTACCGAGAAGCTGGATCTCATTGTGATCACGGTTATTTTTTATTGTCATTATGGTTACCATTAGGTACAGCTCAGTCATTGTATCATGCTTCGATAAAAAAAATAAACTCAGCTATGAGAATGAAACTTACCACCAAACTCATCAATTTAGTAAAGTTGAAATGAGATGATAGATTATTCACTTACATATACTTTTACTTTACTACGTTATTATTATGTAATACTAGCGGCCCGCTGCGGCTTCGCACGGGTATATAATATATAGCCTATGTCATTCACTGAAAAAAATGATAAAAATCGATCTAGTAGTTTTGATTTATTCATTACTGTCCGTGGCCCGCACACGTTAAATTTGGAGTAACCCCAAAAATAACAGTATTTCTCCACTATTTAATTTATGTTATTATACATATAAACCTTTCTCTTATCTTTAAAAAAAAACCGCATCAAAATCCGTTGCGTAGTTTTAAAGATTTAAGCATACATAGGGATATAGGGACAGAGAAAGCGACTTTGTTTTATACTATGTAGTGAAAACGTATTTACATAGAGTCTTTAATGGTAGAATGAACGCTTTGTCAATGTAGTTACTCTCTTATTGTATATCGTTTATAAACATTCCTACGTACAGTTTTACAATTTGAAAAGGAATGTTATAAAGGAGAGGTCAATTAATCAAATTACATTTTCACAAATAAAAAAATGGTACTTGATGTAGCGAGTAGATACACGATACTAAAATACCTATTAAGTACATACGCTTACAAACCAGACGCGTAAATAGAAGTTATTAGAGGAAAGTACAAAATATGAACCAATGTTTGTTTTTTTTGGGAAAATATAAAACTATTTAGAAGTTTTTTCTCTTTAAGTGATATTACAGTTTATATCAGGGTAACTGTTCTATACTTTTATTAGCTAATAAACGACATTATAAGAATTGTGCGTTGCATAGTATAATAAATTTGACGCAAAATATAGAAAAAATACCTACTCAAATATAGAGTATATAGCTTATCCATAAATGTGAACTATATTATATTTTAAGAAAATAACAATAAATATTGTAAAATCACTTTGGCACATGTAAGAATTTCTTACAATTTCTTTTATTTAATTTGCAAAAATCACATCTCCATACATTGAAAATCTGGTCTAACATTTATGTACGTACCTACTACTACTACCTACTACAATAAACATTTAATCCAGAGTTCCTTCCAAAAAAAAACATTCTGACAAAATATACACACTCAGCATCTGCGAAATCTGAGGCTTTTTTCGTGTAGTCTCTTGGTTCGCACGTTAATTCTAAAATTATTTCAAATCTACTGCAGCTTGAATACATAATTAAAATGAGCAAGATCAAATATTAGTTTGATAAGATTTCCCATTTACCTTCACTGTCAATTAATTAATTGTCACTAGGTTTCATTTTTTTTTGGGTGACCTTTCTTTTCTTTAAGTTTCTTGTTTTGATTTTGTCTTTTTTTTTCGATTTTCTTATATTGTTTTTCAACGATGTCGTTGCTATGTATATTTATGAAATTATTAAGGTTGCGATATATTCTCGAAGAGCTAGATGTTTGTCACAGATTCTTTTCTAATGGCAGAAACAGAAGATTCTATAGGTCAGTAGTTCATTTTCAAATGAGGAGTTTGTTGATCCAAGTGGAGATGCATTTCCAGTTTCGGATCTAGATATTTATACGGACATTTTATTAGAAATGTAATTGTCATGATATGGTTATTTTTAGTCCTAATAAGGACGTGGCCCATGTTTAGGACCATAGTCATATTTGAAATTTGTAGACTGAAATAAACTTGATTTCGTATTTTGCAAGATGTAGGTACATCACAAGTAATTAATCAACCAATAAACAGAAAATCAAACATACCTTATAGTATTTGCACCCCATGTTCATTAATAAACTAACACACTTTTACCTTACAAATATTTATAAAGCGCGACAAAGCCTCATTTGGCAGCAAATTACGCCGGATTGAAGAGATAAGTGAGTAGTTTTGTAGGATGGTAGAGCTACGCTGAAGATATTACTGGTTTCAGGCATGAATAGGGTCGGCTCGCCCAGGGTAGTACCACCCTCTCACAGAAAACCGACGTGAAGTAACAGTGCTTGCACTGTTGCGTTTCGTTCGGTCAGTGAGAGTGCCGGAGGCCCACATATTTAAAAGGCCGGCAACGCATTTGCGACTCCCCTGGTGTGGCTAGTGTCTATGGACGGCGGTGATCACTTACCACCAGGTGACCCACCTGTTCGTTTGCCCCCTATAATATAAAAAATAAATAAAAAAAAGAGTGTAAGGTTAGGGCGAATTGACAGCAATGGAACCAATAGAAATAGTCGTTTGTAGCGTCCTTAAATTGTTTGTCCCTAAGAAATGTTACTAGCCTATTTTATAACACTAGGCCACATTTACTCACTTTCTTCTATAACTTATATAATTAAGTAGATATATAACAGTGAAATTATATATATTCTCACTGTTATTTCACATAGTGTAACCTATAAACCTGCAATATAATCTTTCCAGTCAAAAATTTACATTTGAAATATTTTCATACCAACAATTAATTTTCTACACCTATTAGAAACCCATCGGTAACGTGGAATACGCAATGGCCATTTTATAATCTAACAAACGTCTCTTCCGTCTACTTGTTCTTAACATAAAATGTTCAGTATATCTTTAGTAACAACAAAGAAGCTACATCCTTTGTAGTTTTATATAATATCTATTGTAATTCAATCGGGCTGGCTTAAATAGGAATAAACCTAGGTTTTAAAAATATGAGCAGGGCCTGCTTTAACCTTTAAGAAAACTTATGTAAGTGTTCCTAGGTTATAGGCACTTGAACATATATGATATAAATATTATTTTGCAGCAAAATATGAATAAATTAGTTTTTTTAATTCGGCTCAAACGTGAACGAACTTTTCTTGTCTCGTATTAATTCATTATTTGAAATACATATAGATAGTTGTTATTTGATACTTTTTGGTCATTTTTTAAATCTTCAATTTAAATATACCTTATGTAATTCCTTGTAAAGCCGCTATGAAATACTAGCGTAAATAGTAATTGACATTACAATGATATTTGTAAATATAGACGCAGTCTCTGAATCAATGAGTACTCTATACGACCACGTACGAATGCGACTGGCAAACGTCTGCAAACATGCCTCAACGGCTAACCTAATGAGAGCGAAGGAGACGCGCATATATCCCCCCGCGATCAAAGACAAGGACAACTATATGTGGCGGACGAAAGCGCAATGTTTTATAGAAAGTTCGACAGAGACGTCGCTATATGGGACGTATGCTGTAGAATAGGAGGTGTATAGGTGCTCAGTGCTTGAATAATTTATAGTGGATCTTTAGGACGAATCGTTCCGTACACATGGAACTCTGATGCTCTTATGTAGTCTGTACGTTACATATAATATGTAGGTAAGGAAACCGGTGACTACCAGTTACATTCAATAAAACAAATCGTATGTAGTGATATAGTAATAATACGTCGTATAATTATGATGTTTTTATGTAATAGGTACATGTAACAAGTATTTGATTAACATAATTTCGATGGAGATTGTCAATCCATTTATACAGCGTGATCATCTTTGTCGAAATATAAAAGCGATTTATTTATACAGTCTTAACTTAGATAAGCTAGATTTCGCAAAAGACCGACATAATCTAAATGCAAGAAATAATAACAAATTGGTAATTCCATGTTTTAGGCTCACTAGGACCGGCAACAGTTTTTTAGGTAATAGTGTTGTTAGGTTTTATAACAAAATTCCAAAACACATACCGTTTTGCCGTATACTGAACTTATTCAAGCACCATGACAAGCAGGGTTTAATGTCTAAAGGCTATTACAGGGTGGATCAATATGTGAACGATGGTGACGTCTGGAAATGACGCCCTCTCTGTGCATATCTATGTTTATAACTATGTTTTAAAAATATGAGTTATAATATGTTTAATAAAAAGGTTAACCAGATCGAGTTTCTTGTCGGTTCTTCTCGATGACTGGATTGTTTTCCGAGCCGGTGGTAACTTTGACGTTCTAAACTGAAAAAAAAAATTGTTTTTTTTTTAAATAAGGAATCAACCTGTTCCTACTTAAGTAGGTATTTACTTGCATCCACAGTCTAATCCAGCTGCAGAGATCATAAATATACGATAATCAAGGAATAACTTATTAGTATTATTTATAGAACACGAAGTCAGTATATCTGTTAGTTTGGGCTTATATCAGCACAGTATCGCTCTACCCCATGTATTTAATTGAGAAATAAGTTATTTGTGCTAATTTTAGCATACATTTTGATAGGTTGCCTCGTGAAACATTCCGCTCAGACCGTTGAAGTTTTAGGCAGGTACTTGGTTGATACATATGCAGGTATATGAAATAGGTAGGTACTCGGAAAATTCAGAATATGTAAATGTAAATAGTATTATTTTCATTAGATCCAAGTTCGATTTTAGTAACGTATTCCCGAACCGATTACCAAGAGCAAATATTTGTATTTGTGTATCGCTCGCGGCAATCCTTCGCTCCGGCCGCGGTTCTCTGAACTTCCCCTCACAAGTGTCGCATTTTATATCGATTACCTGAAAATTATATTTTCAACGAACGAACGAATATTCTATAGCGGCACACTGCAGCAACGTTACTTCGAAGCCCGTCTCTAATCAGTAAATTTTGTATTTAAATAGTAGATACAACTTGAATATAGGAAACAACACAAAAATAGACTATGATTAAGATATAATGTGTAATGTACGTGGGTCGTTGGTGAATCGATGCATTGAAGCAGGACGACTGATAACCCGTAGTAAATTAGTTTACACGTTGGAATCGTGTAGGACGCGTGTCGGGCACGTGTGCAGTTCACACACCTACGCGTATAAAGTCATAGGTATATTCTAAATTGGTTTCACGCATATTGAAAACTAGTTGTTGTCTGCGACTTCGGCTGCTTTTGTACCTTTACAAATGATATTATCTTTGTGTAAAGGGTGAATTTGAATGTAAATATTAAATCATAAATGCTATGCTAAATACTTAACGTAACTAAAATACTTAAATAAATAAGGACGAATTGACTAAAATAGTGTCGCAAATAACAAAATTCTTTCTTAATATCTTAAATATAAAAATGATTTATGTGGGTTATCCTTAGGAGATAGACCTACACCGTTATGGATTTTTCTATATAAGTACATATTTCAGATGTACAGTTCTGTAATACATATTATCACAGGGTTTATTCAGACAATTTTAAATACAACATGAGCGCCTGATTTTTTTTTCTTACGTATCCATTGGTATACATCGTCTTTTCTATATATATATCGTTAATCTTTATGCTCGCTCTGAATATATCCATACGTAGTGTTGGGCTTGCGCGTAATATAGCCAAAATGTATATACAAAACAAAGTTAAAATATTATTAGGTATAGGAATCTAAAATTGACATTTGTATAACCTTAAGTTGTCTTGATGTTATATATCACTACATCATTACATATTATAAAATAAAGTCGTCCACCGCGTCTGCCTGTCTGTTTGTATGTTCGCCATAAACTCGAAAACTACTGAACGGTTTGTAATCCGATCTTCACCAATAGATAGAGTAATACACGAGGGAGCTTTAGGTTTTGTGTAAATTGGTTGAAATATAACGATAATTGTTGGAAGTGTTGGGAAAAGTCGAGCCGTTTGGAGAGCTTTAATCGAAAACACTGCCTTATTCTTTTGAGACATAACAAAATAATACATAGTGAGATATTTCTCTTCTATAGATCTACAAAAAAGTTCACGATACCTATCTTTCACAAAGAATGAGGTTATTGCAAGGCTATTTACACGGATACAGTATTAACCTTATCAAATTAAATACATTAGTCACCTTAAGCAGTTCATGCACATAAGTATATATTTTATATTATCAGGCCAGGACAACGTCCGCCGAGCCTGCTAGTATAATATAAAACTTACTTTTTATATACCTAAATTTGTTCTCTGCTCAACCATATTCAGAACGATGTAGAGTTAGGCACGGACTGTACTTATACGGTATCCTAAGTAACATTATAAATGCAAATGTGAGTTTGTTCGTTTGAAACACTTTCACGTTTTTACTATTTAACTCATAATCACAAAATTTTGCATACAAGCTGTTAGGGGTACTGACAAGGCACATTTAGCAAGCAGTAGCTCACTGCTACACATGGCCTCTACTGAGCTTAGTTTCTGTACCGCCAACTATTATATTCCCAGTAGATCGTTTTTCCCTCTAGCAGGCAGGCGTTTTCCATCACATTTTATCTCGCCTACCACAACCACAATCTTCACTCCACTGTATTAACTTGTCAAATGTATGTTTATTAAGTCAAAATGGTTTTTATAAACATTTACACAATTGTCAACAACGAATATACAAAATGGCAACCCAGCCTAATTGAACAATACATGAATACGTAGAACATTTAAATTTTGTATTCAATCTAATAGAGTAATGTTCTTATATATATTTTTAAAGAAAAGTCGCGGTACAGATGTCGTTTGGGAGTCCAGTTAGCCGTGTCTACTCTCACATACCTACCCATAAAATGTCAAATATTGTTTTATAGAATTTTACATCTGTGGTCCGTAAAAATATATTACAAAGGCGCTGTCTATCTAGTTACTACTGTTTATTTATACGTAAACTAAACTCACTGTATTTTTGCTTTTATCAACATAAAACAAAGTTTTGTGGCATTTGAATCCAATTGCTGCATTAAGTTTAGTCTCAAAACGATTCTGAAATAGTTATATGATGTAGAGTGGCAATTAAATGATAGGAACACTTAATCAATAAACAAAACCATCGAATCGATTGGAAATTAATTGAATCACGTGCGCAGGCTGCATCCACTCGGACTGCATCCCGTCAGGATGCGGGCCCGGGCTCGAATACCCTTTTAATAAATAGATACAGATTGCTTCCATTTTGTAGTCAACTATATTCCGACCGCGGCTCTACCTCCTCACTTTGAAGTGTGTAGGTATAAAAACACGTCATATAAACAATTTTAAAACATATATTGGGTTTAAGTAACGTTCGAGGTTATTAGAAGTGTACGATCTTAGAGTTGGTATTTTTATATATTATTGATACTATATCTTTAGGAACTGACAAATGCAATCCGGTTAAGTCTTAGTAGTAATTAACAACTAGGTAAAAATTATATTTACATAATCTGAAATTATCGCGTTCCTTTCTAGAAAATATTTTCTAAATAACTGAATTAAAAAAAAAACATGAATTAGACAGCATGGCACAACTTGTTTTTTTTTTTTTTTTTTTTTTTTTTTTTTTCGAACTGACTACGCTGTTGACCCGGAGGCCGCTACAGTTTTACCGGACTACTAAGGGGAGCGCTTAAGGCACTCACCCGATTTGTATAGACGACTAGCACAAGGGCGCACGGCACACCTCGGCTTGGGCTGTCGTCGAATACCCGAATCTGACTAGCTAAGCTAAACTAAGCTAAACCTATCCGTATCATACCTGTATGAGTTCGTGAAATATACATGGTTACCAAGCATGTATGTTTCACGATCCCGTACATGTATTTTGTATCTGACTATCTGTGTTCTAAACTATTTCAGTTCGAAAGGGCAAAAAAAACAAACAAAAACAGCCCACCACTATGTGTACCTACGAGTGTGTGTGTGCACGTGTGTGGGGTGATCGGTGTTGTGTTGTAAAGTCGAGTGTTTGATTAACAGTGTCACTGTGTCCGCGCGAGCAGCATGCTCGAGGGCTCCTTTCCGGAGGATCGTACCTCGGCTTGAGCAGCTGCCGAGGGGGGCCTAAGTATGTGTGCTGGAGCAAAATTCACAGCCAAACCGCGGCGGCGTGATCTGTGATTACGCGGGCGTGGGCGCGCACACGCTTTATTTCGAGGAACGGAAGGGTAATCTGCGTTAGCTACCGTAATTTTATCGGAAGGATCGGAAAAAATATGTCGCGGACGTCTTTTATAACGCGGCGCGTTCGGTACGGCATCGTAAGTTACCGCGGATACCACTAAAGGACTGGGATGATTCTTTGCATTCTCAAAATAATTACTAGTGAGGGTCTTAACGTACGCCCAGACAGACGGCATTTCCAGGTCCTTGTGGAGGTCGACTCCCCGGACGTACCACGGGGCACCGACCGCCCTACGAAGAAATCGGTTCTGCAGTATTTGCAATCTCTTGAAGAGATTTTCTGACATGTGTGCGAAAATGGGACAGCTATATGTCAGAATGGGTCGGATACACATTTTGTACAGCGTGAGCTTGTGTCTGAGGGACATCTTGCTCTTGGAACAAACTAAGGGATGTAAGCGGCCCAAGACCATGGCGGCCTTGTTTCGCACTCTCTTAACGTGGGATCTAAAAGTGAGACGCCTATCAAGGGAAACTCCGAGATACTTGACCTCGGAGGCCCAGGGGATCGCTACGTTATAAAGTTTAAGGGGCTTGAGTTTACACGGCCGCTGGATGGGATCGAAAAAGACAGCGGCACTCTTATCGGGATTGATTTCTATTCGCCATTGACGGTACCATTCGCCGAGAACGCGAACGGCCCGTTTCATGCGATTCCTAAGTACAGTCGGCCGCCAGCCGGAAGCGTAGATCACTGTGTCATCAGCATAACAACCTAGCTCGATCCCCGGGGACCGAGGTAGGTCACTGATGAACAGGTTGAAGAGTGAGGGCGCAAGTATGGACCCTTGGGGTACACCTGAGCGTATCGGGTGGGGTGGGGACAGTTCACCTTCCACTCTAAAGCGGAAAGTCCTATCTGATAGAAAATCGCGAATTATATGAACTAAAATATCGGGAACGCGAGACAGAATGAGTTTATGAACGAGCCCGGCGTGCCAGACCTTGTCGAAGGCCTTGGCGACGTCGAAGAAGACTGCTATTGTGCGTTTCGGTTTAGGCTTCTTCGGATTTACATCCGGATTGGGATCTTCGTTCCAATTGCCGAAGATGTACTCCGTGAGGCGGTGTACCTGATGTGTGCAAGAGTGTTTGGCACGAAAACCAAACTGCTCAGGTGGTAGCAGACTTAACTGGGATATGGAGGCTTGGAGACGGTTCAGAAGGAGCCGCTCATATAACTTGCCTAACGTGTCGAGGAGGCTGATCGGCCGATAGCTATCGGGAAGCGTAGCTGTCTTGCCGGGTTTGTGGATACCTATTACTACGGCCTTTTTCCAGACGGCTGGAAAGTAGCCCTGGGACATGGCCGCATTGAAGATGCAGACCAGAAGAGCTATGATGTGGTCAGGAAGGAGCTTCAGTACCTCGTTCCTGATCCCATCAGGACCTGGGGACTTCCTATTTTTAAGACGCTTGATGGCGGCCGACACTTCATCGAAAGTGACCGGGGTTTGGGTATCCGCGGGCGGGGACGCGAGTGCATGTTCCACCGAGGATTCGATCGATCCAATATGGATAGGGTCAGTGTTATCAGTGTTAGGTGAACACTGTTTCTCTAAACTATTCGCGAGACATTCGGCTTTATCTACACTATCGAACGCGGGAGGCAACCCAGGACCTCTGTCACGGGGGGGCATAGGAGTGCTAATATCTGACTTTAATTTTCGCGCTATATTCCAGTACGCCACGTGGGACGGGGAGATATCCTCCAAAAGCCTGTCCCACCTGTCGCCCCGGATCTCCTGTATTCTAGATCTTACGAGTCTCCGTAACGAACGTAAACGAACGCGGTTTGCCTCGGTCGGGTAGGCGTCGTGAGCACGAGTCGCGGCGTTCTTTTCCGTGATCAACGCCCTCACGTCGTCCGGGAGTATAAAACGGCGATCGTTCGCCGCTTGTACCTCTTTCGAGGTCTCCCTTACGGCGGTCTGAAGGTAGTCGACCAGGGAATCGATAGCCAGATCCGCGTCGGCTCTAGACACCAACACGTCCGGAATCCTATCTAAACTAGCCGATGAGAGATTCTCACTAAGATAGACGCGAAGCGAAGGATAATCAGCCACTCTGACCGACAGAGGACTGGTATCGGAAGGCGAACCTAGTTGCAACACCACCGGGCGGTGATCTGAGTCAAGTTCGTGTACGACTTGTATGAGTCGTACCTGAAGCCTGACACTCTTAAGTAGAGCTACATCTAATACTGTCGGACGACAGTTATCCTGAAAGTGAGTGGGTTCCGGCGGGGCTATGACGTCAAAATCGAGAACGTCACCTAGCCTATCGAGTCTCATCCCGTTACGAGAAGTACTCGGACTATTCCAGATAACGTTCCCGCTGTTGAGGTCCCCGGCTACTATGACCGATGGTCCTAAATTGAGCAAAGCTTGGAGGTCGGACCCCAGAAGCTCTTTGGAGGGCGGAAGATACGCGGAAACTAAAATAATTGACGGATGACCGGTCATCCCTAGTCTACACACTGACACTTCCATGTTGGACAGAGCGGGCGGATCGACCGGCATGCAATAAAGCGATCTTTTATAATAAATCAGGGTGCCACCCCCGCGAGTGACCCTGTCGTTCCTGACTATACAGTAATTCGCGATCGCGGGACTACGCGCTTTAGGTTTTAATAACGTTTCCTGTACGAGGAGAACGTCTATCTGCCGTTCGCGTAAGAAAGAAGCTACTAAGTCGCGTTGAGGTAAGAGATTCCTAGCATTAAAGAACGAGAGGGATAGACCGCGCGGTTTTATTCTATTCATAGCCGCGAATGCTATATCTATTTTTCGTGAGAAGCACGGGCTAGGCGCTGTATCGTAGCAGCCACGTTAGGGAATTGTGATATCGCGTTCAGCATGCCCAAGTCCTTGCTGGAGTTGAGGACGGCGTTAAAAGCGATGATCTCCTGGAGATCATGATAGATGAGGATCTGAGTGATCCAGGCGAATCCGGGCAAATCAAATGAGAAGGCGGGACTGGTTGGTGCAGGAGCGGGAGCGCTCTTCGGGGGCTGAACCTGAGGCCTGGCGGCCTGAGGCTGAGGTCTGGGTGCCCAGGGGGCCACAGGGGCCCGTCCAGGCTGGGGAGCGCGCGGCACAGAAGGTGCTTCACGCAGCTTGGGAACGGCCACTACCGGGCGAGAAGCGCCCGGCAGGCGCGGGAAGGTCTCCACGGACATGAGAGGTGGAGGCGGGGGGTGGGCGGCGGCGGCAGGCGCCCTGGGCGCTTGCCTCGCCTGACGAGGGCGTTGTGTTCGCGGGGCGCGGGGACAGCCGCGATAATTCGCGGGATGGCCCGCGTTACCGCAGAGCACGCAGCTGGGAGGATCGAGGGAGGCCGGAGTGCGAGAGCACTCCCGAGTGGAGTGATCACCCAAGCACTTCACACACCTGGGACGCAGGTGACAGTTCCGTGCCGAGTGACCGTATCCCTGGCAGTTGTGACACTGCGAGGGCGTATTGGACTTGTGCGGTGGCTCGACGGTGACGCCCGTGAGACCGCAGACCGACTTAAGGTCGAAGATGGCCTTGCCCTCCTTAGTGCGGTCAAGAATGACCAACACCAAGTTGAACTTGGCCTTTGTGCGCGGGTGGTACATTCGATGTACCTCCCTGACAGGGAAATTTAGCTCCTTAAGGGAGTCTTCGACATCCTCGATCGACACCTCGACCGGGACGCGACGGAGGACTACACGGAGGAGACGCTCCTCCTCTAGGGCGTGCGTGAAGTACTGTAACTTCGATTCCCTAAGGAATGAAGTTAGAGCACGATGGTCATTGGTGGTAGGCACCTTGACCTGAATTCCCGCTGGAATGTTGAGGGCGGACGTGTAATAAATGTTCCTCGCCTTAAGGGCGGAGGAAATAGCCACCCAAGACGACTTGTCTTGGATGGTGACGGGGGGCGGGGGGCGGGGCTTCTTCGCCTCAGCTGCGGAACTCGCAGCTTCGGCTTGAGTGGGTGTGGGAGCGGGAGCGCAACGGCCGGAGGAAGCGGGGGCGTGCGGGACGGAGGGGGTGGGTTTGCGCCAAGAGACGCAGCTGTCTCCCTGCCTTGGCTCCGGACGGACGGAGGCAGGGGGGGTTGCAACTACAGGGGAGCGGGGGGGGCCGGCCGGCCGGCGGTACGACACGACTTGAAAACCGTCGTCGTCTAAGGCTGCCGCGGGAACCGACGGATCGACATCCATATCGGAGTCGGGAAGGGGCTGAGCGAGGCTCCCGATGTTCTGGGGGGTCGGGTCGGGGGAAAGGGGTGAATCTAAGGAAGGGAGGGCGGGGGTAGCAGGAGCTTTCTCCTTTCGCGACCTGGGCTTGCTTTTGACTTTCGCAACCGGGGAACGCGAGCGACCCGAGTCGCTGTCGGACGCGTCCTCGCACTCTGAGTGCGAGGGAGAGGACGTTAGGGAGTGACGCGAGTCTACTAACGAGACATATTCTAAATCTAGTTCGGGGGCGCGGTTTTCAAACCAAGCTAACTTTTTTAATCTATCTTCTATCGAGGCCATAGTGGCTGGGTGGGTGGGGGGTGGGGGCCGCGAACAAACCTCCCTGCCTGAGGGGCAGGGGGGCGCGCCAAATCGAAAACTACGGGACTATCCCGAGTCCGGACCAAAAGAGCTGTGGGCGAAGTGCAATGCCTCACAGAGAAGAACCTACAAAGCCTAGGGGGAGGCCCTATCAAGCCCAGGGCAGAGAACGCAGACCGGTAAACCGGGCTACGCCCAAACAGACACCCGGGGATGGAATGAGGGAATAGGAGGGTGGGAGGGCGATACCTGGACCTGACTAGGCGCACTCGCCAAGGCCAGACAACCCAGGCCCAACTGCCTTTACCGTTTGCCTCGGGGCAACCGGCGAGCGGACAGGGCGCTCTACTCACTCGTTGGCACCGTGACACGTATTCCCGTGAGTAGCCACTAAGCGTGGTCTTCGATTGACAGCGCGGGATGTCGCACCGAAAAGTGCGGTTTTATATTTGCACTAAAAGTGCGGCTTCGCAGCAGATGTTTTCTCTCTTCGAATTTCTCAGGCTCGAACACAATAGTACCGGACGATGATTCACTCGGCAACAATGCGGGTCGGGCAGCGACGAATTCGTAGAAATGCCAACACCTGGTGCGCAGGTAGGCGAGCGCGGCGAGCCGGAAATGACCGAAGAAAGCCGAGCGCGGCGAACCGAACGGACCGTCAGAGCTGCGAGAGAGCGCACGTGCGTCCCCGACCGCGGCTCGAATCGGACTCCTCCACCGGCACAACTTGTATTTAGCGTGCAGAAGATATTTAGTGAGATGCCATACTATTGTTTTAACCCTCGATATTTCATTTTTAATTTATTAAGGACACTGGATACGGGTCCTTTAAGCATCACTCGACATTGTTACGATAGTGTTACCACATCAGAAATGAGTATGTTTAGTAATTTCATGTTCTTTTTAACTATTAATCACAAAGTTATCATAAGTAAGTACTTCATATTTATCATTTGTATAATTTTCTATATTGATATTATTATAAATTCATAAGTACTTGGTAATAGAGTCAAGTGCAGTGTTATTACCGAGTGGGGAATGTTTACCAGAATAAATAAATATTTGTACAAATTACTGAAGCGGTCGCGGCGCACCCTCGGGAACTCTTACACATATGTCGATTGTTTTGTAACGCATAATCTTTCTTTAACATCAATACCATCCTATTAAAAATGTAACAGTAAATATATGTATGATCAAAAATAAGTTTCCTTGAATTATAACATCGAAATATAAGCTTAGCATAAAATAATATGGTAGGCTTTTTTATACTTTATAGGTTAGCGTTTGACCACAATCTCATCTGATGTTAAATGATTATATAGTCACGCTAAACCGAGAGGGTATTTGTTAGTCCTTACCTAATTTATAAATTATTGTAAGAGATGTGATAAAATAATAGGGGACAGTATGTATCGATGGAATTAGAAACATAAAATATTGTGTCGAAATTCTTTATATATCGCTGGTAATATAAACGAATACTATTCGAGTATTCGTTTTATTTGAGTGGTGGCTTATTTACTATGCGAATACTACCGACCCATGTAGGTATTGTAGTTTTTCGAGTTTTTCGAATAGTTGTCAAATCCTACCGTAAAAGAACTATGCACCTACATAACAATGTGAAACTCGGTCATTCACTACAGCTGGAGAAGACAAATACTAACATTTTGCTATCACCGACACTTTTAACTTGTAACATAATAAATCATAGGCGAGTCTCAAGCAACAAAATATACAACGTCCTAACATCAGTCTATCCTAAAAACAAATACGACTATAATGCAATAATTGCTAAAATGGCCTAGAGTCAATCCAAGCATCAAGCAGTATGTTTAAAAAAAATTACAAAACATAATAAGGAAAGTAGTAATGGCAAATAGCGAAATCTTGGAAAAGTAACCATACAGCTACTTGAAATCCATAAAATCGGGCGAATATTGTATGCCCCAATCGCAGGGGACTTTGATGATTATGGTTCTTAAACGTGAAATTATTCCAAAAATATAGCCGTTCATATGGGTATACTATAATGTCATCGCGGAATGTTATGGCTGTTGAATACGTACGAATTTTACGTATCGGTACGTAAAATATTATAAAAAATCATTGAACATCAGCAAAAACCATGTAATCCTCTCGTAAACCTGTGATTGTCGCTAACGAATTGATTCGTGCCGACACCCACAAATATTGTTATACAATGCACAAGGCGTCCCGACTCCACAGATACACGCTCGACGAGGGCTACCATGACTTACGGACAATAATTAATCACATTCGGGTATATACAAGTATGTATTCGACGTGACGATGCGTCGGGTGTCACGAGAGAGCGAGACAGCGGAGTTTGTTACAACCATGATGGTGGTCTCACCTGTCACCTGAAATTTATCTTTTTTAACGAATATACTTACTACATATGTTTGTTTTAATGGATTTCCTTCCGCAGTATCTATGTTTAAGGGACAAGCTTTTATTTTTTAACGTCAGTATCCATAATATCTATTCTAATTTATACCAAACTAGGAAATTGTATAATACCTATTAATACCTACTGTTGTAAGAAAACGATAAAGTTTGATTTATAAAGTGTACATTCGTATATCAATAATCTTCATGTATAAAAAAGCCCCAAAGAAGTTCTGTTTTAATTTAATCATAGTTAATTGTCTTGAATTTTTTCGTGGAAAATATTGCGTGTAACGCCATATTAATATTGCAAAGGAAAGAGGTTGTGAGAAAGGACGGATGTTTCTCTTACTCTATTACGTAAAGATGACTGAACAAATATGAATGAAAGTGTACAGTAAGATAGATTGTACGTTAGAAAAATATATTGACTATTATTTATATAAATATCTATTTTGGACTAAATATAACGCTAAGTGTCAAGTAATTTAGGAAAATACTACTCATAGGACATATGAGAGCTATTTCGGTGAGTGCTTCATAAATCCTTGAGAGTTTTACAATGTAATCTATTGTGTCATTTTTGTATAAAGATACCAAACAGACGAAGTCGTGGAAGGCCTCTTGTATATTGTAAATGGAATAGAAACTTTTATTCGAGAATATGTAAAATATACTTTGGAACAATCGAAATGAGTACATATAAGACAATTCTGTGATTATTGTTTATTGTGTAACATAGAAAATGCCCATGGTTTACCGATTTCTTGGTATCCCTACACCACCCTACTCGTCGCACCGCTGCGGGGTCCGGGTGACCGACGCCGACACTTCCATTATCTAATCTTCCGACCTTCATAAGAAGTAGCCGGTAATCTCCTGGCTAATCCGGAATTGTGCAGTTCCGCTTCTCCTTCCGCGCTGTACCTCAATGGCTCCGGTAAGGGTCTATTGAAGCTATATTGTGTAATTCATATTATTAGTAATTTGTATAGAACTCGCGAGGTGTTCTCGTTGATTGATATTTTTTTCGTGTGGAATATAAAGTAATACCTCTCCTACTTTGTCGTATATTTCTAGCGACGAATAATGTATTAGTTTAGTTGTACTAAAATGGAGAGAAATGTAATTATGACATATAGAATAAATCGTCTTATGGTCTTGCTATACCTAAGTCAGGCACTTATCGAAACTTTTGGTTCGAGGCGAGGTAAACATTGAATCAATCATGTGACCACTGTAAAAAATTGCTGTAATCACTGTAAAAAATTGACAAATTTAATTACAACGTTTATCAATCAAGAAAAGCCGTTTACTTGTTTTGCTTAAGCGACCTATTACAATCCCGTTTATTTTTTGCAACGTCATTTTTCGGGGCGGGTAGGGGGGTATAAATCCCAAGTATCCCCCCTCTATATACGTGCCTGACCTAGGCCTTATGTAATTATACGATATGCAATGTCTTAATACATGAATGAGAGAGGTGCAAGAGATTTGACTAATTTAATATTGTGGTTATATTTTATTAAGTCGTTACGTTTTGTGATTCATAAAAAACGTAATAGAGGGAGTCTCTTACAAAGAATTTATACAGCCCGACAAACAGTTTCCTTCGTTGAGTCAGCTCTGAGTGGAAACTTTTCACAACTACTGAATATGAAATTAGGTGCTTGTGCTGACTTTTTAATTTATGATACAGTATAAGAAAAGAACTCACTCAAAACTTATATTAAACACAAAATGTTATACGTTGAAATAAAACGAAAGAAAAACATTATTGAAAGGAATACAGAAATGAAATTAAAAAATCACACATACAATTTGTTTTGTAATATTTACTTAATATTTGATTGTTTGTACAGTACAGTATTTACGGGGCTACTAACAGAAGCTAATTATGACAGATATTGAACGAACTAGCCAATTTATAATATTAAATAAATAGTAAGATGAATTTTCAAAGAAGAGTCACATCGTTGTGTAAGCTTTAGTTAGATACCATATGTATTGTTCGCTCGCATGACTAATTGCCACTTCCAGTTGAATCTCGACAAGCATCTGCTGAAGTGCATCAGTTGTGATAACTAAACATAAGTTTTCCTCCTATATGTTTTTGCCGTCTCTTTCACTAAACTATATACAACTTTATACTTTATGCGATCAATTGTTACGATTTATGTAAGTACTTGTAATGTTAAGAATACGTTTAGAGCGTTATTAATAGAATAAAGGTTCGTTCATGGCAAGCTTACAAGGAATAAAAAAGATATTAAGCTGTAATAGTTTATATAACAAAAGCGTCCGCCCACGTAAACAGTGGAATTGATCCCGTTACCACGAGTCGCCTGTCGCTAATAGGCTTATATCCGACCACAATTCCACCCCGGAGCCGAGGAGCTGACAATACTCACTATTGTAATGATTTCACGAAAATTTCCCATTTGGCGCAATTTCGTACACATATGGGCATCTTCTCACGATGTTTCGTCGAACTATTATGTATCACGCGTGACTCGTTTTGTATATGTAGTGGAATACCACGTTGGTACAACACAATGTTACGAAAATATATTAAAAAAAGAACCTATATTAAATGTTATTTATAATCAAAACAGTTTCAAGAAAATTACCTAAAATACTTTACTACATTCCAACTAATATTAAAGATACATTTGAATGTGAGCTTATCTGTTTGTTTGTTTATTTCACTTTGAAGCTGTAACTACTCGGTTGATCAACTCGAAATTGTACATACATATTGTCAAGTGTACAAAAAAAGACATAGGGCACTTTTCATCTAGAAAAAAGTACCTACTATTCTTTTTTTTTATATTATAGGGGGCAAACGAATAGGTGGGTCACCTGATGGTAAGTGATCACCGCCGTCCATAGACACTGGCAACACCAGGGGAGTCGCAAGTGCGTTGCCGGCCTTTTAAATATGTGGGCCTCCGGCGCTCTCACTGACCGAACGAAACGCAACAGTGCAACCACTGTTACTTCACGTCGGTTTTCTGTGAGAGGGTGGTACTACCCCGGGTGAGCCGACCCATTCATGCTGAAACCAGTAATAGCTTCAGCGTAGCTCTACCACCCACTACGACGAACAGGCTAAATCAGGATTAAAGTGAAACCGCAGGCAAAAATTAGTATGTATAGAAAAATGGATGTGTTGAGACTGATAAACTTCAACACGGTCGAAACTAACACTATAAAAGTTTACAGGGCTAAGCGTTTTTTTTCATACAGAAGCTTTTTGCGTAACTCATTTTCTATAACTCACCACTAGATGCCGCTGTAGTATCTCGACTTCTAATATCATTCAACCGATCGTCTTGCAATTGTATGCATATAAATCTGAACTCGGGTAATATTTTTGACCTATATATTTTAGCTAGTATGTAGGTATATAATAATGGATGTGTTGAGATTGATAAACTTCGACACCGTTTGATCGACCAATACGAAAATTTACAAGGCTATGCATTTTTTTCATAGATATGCTTTTTACGTTACTCAGTTTAATATAACTCATCACTAGATGCCGCTGTAGCAGCTCGACTTCTATTTCATTCAACCGATCGTCTTGCAGATTGGTTTGTGTATAAATGTGTACTCCGATAATATTTTAGATCTATGTATTTTACCACTACTCAACTGTCTATTACGACAAACACACGCGGAGTAAGGGACACGGCTAGTAAATTATATTTTGTCCACAATCCTATCTATATTTTAAATTACTATAACAGAAAAATTTAATAAAGAAGTCCTTAATTCGTTATTGGTAATAATAACGTGCGCAAATCATCTCCATCAAAGTTAATTAAGCGTCATAAATAAATCCCTAACAGTATCAACAATTAATAAATAAACTGTCGGAGCACTCTCACTCTGTATGCACGAACCAATAAACATTCTGATAAATGAACTCTTATTAACAAATCGTATGAAACACGAATGTTCGACCGGACGTCATAATAAAATCATAGAGCTTTTACACTTACAGATATGACACTTCAAATATATATAATAATGCCTACAAGTATTAGGGTGATTTTATTTACACTAACTTTTTTCCATACTTGATTATTTAAATTATTAATTATTTCCCTTTAAATTTTGTTGGAAATTCGGAAAAAATATTCCCAGAAAGTTACAGCTCTTAATATTAATTTTAAGTACTTTCCCTTAGAGTAAAAAGATTTTTCATTTTAAATACATATACACTTTTTTTAAATCTCATTTTGTGCCATGGTATATAGTTCATGGTCACGCTTTACTGAGGCTGGAACAATAAAAAAAAATGCCGATTGCGGTGACAGTGTAATTTATACTGTTGAGTTGGTGCGGGTCACTGAAGTTGATTTTTACCCAAAATTCTCGTCTTTTTGCAGTTATCTTTTATATGTTATCAATTTTGTAGGAAGTTTTAATTCCTACAAAAAATATTTCGTAGATTAAATAATACCTTCATGTATTAAACTTTTATTAACGAATAGTATTTTTTTTAATTCATCGAATCGAACGTTACGCAGTGCTTTATAGGAAAATAACTTCGTAATCATAAAAAGGATATCAATGATTTTGAATAAGTATTTTGAATGTAAAATATTTTCACACTAAGGGAAAGTACTGAAAATTAATATTAAGAATTTTAACTTTAGGGATTTTTTACACAACCAACAAAATTTCAGGTCGGGACTAAAAAACATAGTCGAAAAAAATCAATCCAATATTTATATAGGAACTCTAGAATAGTGACAGACTATTTAGTGAAAGAATCGAATTTGATTCCAACTCAAATATCTATAGAGAGAATTTTTTTTATTTTGGTCTGATTTATATAGAATTCGTAGTAAACAGATAACTATTTTGTTGAATGACGGCAGAATATTAATAAAATTGACTAAAATTAATATTTCGTTATACATTAGAATATTATTATTTATAGCAATGTTACTAACGTAAACGTTATTTAGTTAGTATGAACATATCTCTTTAATTTTTTTATTGTTCATAGCCTGACAATATACGTGTTATTTGTATGGATGCATTCACCGAAACATAATGTTTAATGTAGTTTATCTGGATTTCGTATACAATTTATTTTGTACAGATAAATATGAGCCAAGACACTAACAGTAAGATATGTGAAGTAAGTTTTAAATATCAATCGTAGAATTGTAGTACAATATAATTAGGCATGAGTCAGGATAACTAATACGAATTGACTCGTCTATCAAAAGATGTATTATTCTTTGCATCGCCGAAGGCAGGAGATTTGCCTCATTGTACCCATCCCCCTCTAGCGTAACAAAAAACTCGAGCAATATGCTCCTCATAAGCGTCGAGCGTCGAGCCCTCTCTGTGTCCTCTCCTGTTAGGATTAGTGCTTGATTTGTGTTTTATTATTTCGACAGTTACGGGCTAGTAATCGCGTTGGAAAATCATATGCTCGACAACATTATTTTTAGATTCCTTTTTTCCAATAGCAAAGACTATCACCTACATCTATTACTTAATAATGCTTTACTTTATATCGATGCAATCGTAGTAAAACCAAGTATAATTAGGAATTTATTTGAGTTGGAGGAATTAGATATGTTAAAATTGACGACTGTTCATAAACTTAGAATTTTCAGGCTGTATGGAAGTGAAGCTAGCAGCGGCATGTCCTATAAAACAATAACCGAGTAGATTTTTCTTTTATTTTATAGGTTTTATTATCGTTTCACCAATATCTCATCCGATGTTATACGGCGAGGTGGTGTAAGATGTCCCTCTAGATTCCAGTTGCCTCCTAGGTTTAGCGTGACTACCAGCTTAGACCACATCATCATTTAATATCAGATGAGATTGTGGTCAAACGCTAACCTATAATGTATATAAAAAAGCTAGCAGGCCGGCATGACACCAACAACTATACGGGGAATAATATTGTTGTCATAATTTTACCAAGTCTATGTACATGTAATGAAAATATAATTCCCTTGAGGCTCAATCAAATCAGAACTATTGAACGTATCGGGAGAGGGCTATGACCATTCGGTACTAAATTTTCGTAAATGGTTCTAGGCTACTTATTTTTTTGGATTCGATTGACCGTTTGCTATTTTGTTTAAAACCCCGATAAAACCGGTGGAAGTCAGTTGGTTACAATATAAATAAAGGTGTTTCTCAAGGATAGACGTCACTAAAGTATTTATTATAAGTAGTGTCTTTTACGTTAGACTGTTACATTGTCGCAATTGGCACAACGCGATGTGACGTAGCGTCAGTGTCCCGTCGCGTATTGGCATCCTCTGCACATTGATTCGCAATCACATTTCCCATCGGCTGTCAATCGCATGCACAGAAATAGTGTAAGGAAAAGGAACTGACGCCCAATAAAATATCATTAGGTCTATGTTAAACATTTAAGGTATACCCTCATGAACCATAATTAGGGGAAAGCAATATAAAAGGGAGGAAATTAATGTGAAAACAGTTTTATTTGTACAATATGAGCTTATATATATATTTTTAATTGAATCAATTAAGTTCACATTTTTGAGCACGAAAAAATCAGAATTAAAGACAAAAAAGAGACGCTGTAAGGTTAATACTTTAATAGTAAAGAATTTTAATCGAATATAGTCAAAATGGAATATTGCTCTCTAAAGACTGTTTTTTTTTATAAAGCGTGACACAATCAGTACTTAATATTGCCTTCTCTCGCTGTCTACATCAGTCTGGGCATATTTTTTAGTTAATTGTCAATGAAACTTTACGGCATTCAGTTTCATTCTTCAACTATTTTAGTTTTGAGAACCACTTAGGTGAGGTGGTGCTAGATTTCTTTATTTCATTTGTTTTCCCAGTTTATCCCAAACATGTTATATCGGATGTAGGTCTGGCGAAAGTGTTGACTGCACCATAACTTGAATTCCGTCTTCAGTAAAGTACTCTGACACTACCACCGCAGTATAAGGAAGAGCATTATCGTGCATTAAAAGAAAGTTATTCTCCATGAATGGGGCAAAAGGCATCACAATTTGCACTAAAATATCTGTCAGGTATTTTGCCGCAATCAGAGACGTGTTTTCTACAATTTGTTGCTCCGACCGTACTCGTTAGCATATACAGCACCATATCATTACTGACCCTCCACGATAAGGCTCTCTTCCGTATTTTTCTCCGGGTCGTCTTTATACTTTGAACCTTCCATTACCTGACTTAAGACAGAATCTGGGCTCATCAGAAAAGAGTACTTTTCGCCAAGCGTCATCATGACAATTTCCCCAACTTCGGTGCGAAAAAGTAAAGTTGGACAAAGCTACTCGATGACCTGCGGTGAACTAAGGTCCTCTGGCGGGCGAGTACGCCCTTATACCAGCCGCCTAAGTCTTCCTCTAATCGTTTTGGTGCTGTCACTTATCGAACTTCCTGCAGCCTGTTTCGTATCTCGGAAGAAGTCGAAGTGCGGTTTCTAAGAATGTTGCTTACAGTAAATCTATTGTCCCTTTCTGTTCTTACTCTTTGACCATGTCCATTACGTCTTCTATACTCTCCTAGTCTGCCGGTATAGTTTGATATTGTGAAAAACAGACTTGGACAATCGTAATGTTTTTAATTAAAGTTATAGCCTTAGATAACTGAACAACATTCAAACCCGGCATTATAACTCAAACTTGTCGAAAAAGTTCCCTTCACTCAATAATGATTTGTTTTTGTGATAAAAACAGAAATAACGTTATATTTGTTAAAAACAACAAAAACCTGCTGAATTTAATACTCTACCTATGAAATACATTAACCATACAGCCAAAAGAACACATAAAAGTCGTAAAACAAATTTTATTCAAAATCAATTTTAAAATTACATAATCTGGTCAGTATGAAATAACAAAAAATATTTCTACCTTATTTACCTTCCTCTTAATATTAGAGTATATTGAGCTATTAATACTCGTGTTTTGCAGGAGTACACGAATAATGCTTTATAATAAATTTAAAAAACTATATTAAGATGTTACCAAGAGCTTAAGTTCTATCGGAACCGAAACTTTGTAACCTATCGTCCATTTTTGAATTAATCAAAAGGATGTAGAAACATAGATGTTACATTTAAATATTTTAACTCGAACCATTACCAAGACTATATACGATAGACCCATGCAAGTGGTTCCTGATATTAATATCAATGGCTCTTTAAATATTCATGAGAAACTACAGGCTATATAAGTACCTACATGTGTAAGGAATATAAACTTAAAAAAAAAATTGTTTAAGGCTAGGTAATATTGAAAGCGCTATAACATCCATAGCACTAAACAATAATCAGCGTTTAATTGTTTTGCATACCACATTGTTGTAAACGTCGACCGTTCTAATTAAAACCACTCCATCTCGAACAATCTGGCTGCCATTGTGTTGAGGAAACAATATGGCGTCACTTGACGCGCGACCGTTGCGCGCGCACCCGCCACGTCACTTCCGGTGCGCGACAATGCGCAGGCGCCGCACAAAAGCGCAGTGCGATATATTATTTTTATAAAAACTATTATTTTCATCTAAACTCACGATAATTATTATTGTGAAATGCTCAGATTACATTCGTTGACTTCGGTGTGATTGTTGCTGAACAGGAGTTCACAACATTTGGTTAAAACACATAAGATACAATACAAAAACGCAATTTTTCTTCTGTTATCGTAAGATTTACTAAAGTATATATATCAATTTGAAACGCTTTTTTCCATAACGTTATTTAATTCTAGAAATAGCAAGTACGGTAACTCAAATATGCGTTTAATCGGACAGTTTATATTCAACACCATTAGTACATAATTCTAATTATACTCTTTATTGATTCGTAGTCATCAACAACTTTGACAAAGTTTCATCCACATCATGCCATTCTATTCTATTCAGCGCTCTCCTGGTCCACGTATTCTCTGCTTATTTCTTTATATATGTAATTCTTCTGTATGTGTGTATGTAACTGAACTCTTCCTAAACGGTTGAATCGATTTTGATGATTTTTTTGTGTTTATTGTGGTGAACGTAAGAATGGTTTAGATTCACAATTTACCCGGTAGGTAACGTTGAGATGTCGTTCTAGGATTTTTTGATTTGAATTGAAGTTAATATTATTTTCGTTGAAATTGTTTCGTACCTCTGACTTAGAAAAGAGCGAGTCGACGTTGTAATTTCACATCGTGCAATTCATACAATGCGCAACGGGAACCAGTTATCAAATAATAATTCATACGCAGATCTACAAATTCAATACACTCTATATGGTGTTCCAATAAATTATTTACCCATGAGTTTATTACATTTAAAAAAAATACATTTTTTTTGTTAACTACTCTTTATTTTAAAATACTTCCATGTTTTCGTTGTTAAATAATAGTTTGCTAAAAGAATTGTCTTGTACTAAAGGTATAATGAGTAAATCCTTACTGGTCCTAGCTAACATTATAAATGTGAAAGTGAGTTTGGCTGTTTGTTATTCTTTCACGCCTTAACTATTGAACCAATTCTCATGAAATTTTGCATGGTTGCATGGTATTTTGCATAGGACCACCTTTCATACAGAAAAAATATACTGATGTCGAGTTGATAGATAAAATCTTCTAATCTAAAAGCTAGTACATTATAAATCCATGAAAACCCGGTAAATTACACGGTTGAGATAATAGGAAACGTACCTGCGGACTAGATACGTATATTAGGATTATGAGGGCTTAAGAAAACATGTTTTTAAGAATAGAGAAAAATTAAATTCTCTTCTATATTCTTACCATTACTTTGTTTTCTAGTACAAACATGTACAGCTTGGATGTGTTAAATTACACCCCGATATCACATACAACTTTTATCTCATTCTTATCTATAAACTATTAATAAAAGTTGATTGTACATTGATTTGTTTGAAGGTTATTAGTAGGAACGTTTCAAACTTAGCCAGCAAAATCTCTACTCAAATATTTGCCTAAATCTTATTATGATAGTAAAAATAGTGAGTTAGTGTTAATAAAAAGACAAATCCAAAACATCTCTTACAGTACTGTGAAATTATAAAAAAAAACCATAATACTTTGACAATCTTTAATACATATTTCTATAATTAAATTAAATATTGCATTTACTTATGCTTAGATACATAGGTATATTATATGATACAACAACTTAATTATGTTATTTATATGTACACCAATACTTTATATAATATTACAAAGACATTTTTAAAACAAATCTGACTATTAGGTAATGATAAGTTCTAACGATATTTTCTCTTCAAATTGAACTGAACTTATGTTTAATCAGTTTATAGTAAATGTTATATTATCGATAGGTAATCTGCATCCAGCAACGTGGAAATGTACTCTAAAAAATGAAATTATATAAAAATCATTCCAATGTAAAAACAAACCGATGGAAATGCAATTTCTTATGTTTATTTTCACGTTTCCAGTTCGCTTTATAAAATGTTAAATAACCTAAAGATTATATGATTCTCATTGACAAAAAAATTTTGTCTGCGCCGATTTACCATCAACGCAGTGGTAGTTGACCAATCTACGCCCTAGAATCCTACGTGGTGCAAGTCCGCCAATGAGAGCACGGGTTTATCAAGCGGGATTGGTCGAGAGTGCAAAGGCAGCGCAGCGCGGACGACGACGGTATTAATATACAACGAAAACTGAGACAAGACGCTACTAGATAAAATTGTTTTGTAAGATAATTCCTAATAAAGTTATGTAATAACGTGGTTAAACTTGTTAAAGTTACACCAATGGAATACGAACGACTGTGCTGCATCTAGTCTTTGAATTTATAGCATGGTTTCAGATACTAATCCCTTCCTGAACGGTCTACGTTGGCGATGATAGTAAGATCCGTTTTCAAATTTAACCATCGAGGTAGTGTAAAGTTTAAAACACCTTTGCGATTTCGCTAAGAACTAATAAGGTAAGATCCTGCTGCAAATTTCCTACATTCATCGAGTATACAATCAAAAACATTATCAGTAATTCAGTTATATGTGATCTATTAAAATGTGCTAGCCAGTATTTTTAATTAAATTAAAATCAGTTGACTTTGTGGAAAGAGAACGATTTACTAGTTATATAAATGAACTGCACTTTACTTCATAGACATATCTGTAGAGAGCTTAAAAAATTATAGTTGCCGTCGCTCACTAGGCCGCAACATCTTCGCCTCTTTTTTCAGGTGTAAGCAGGTAATGCTTTGTTACACCAAACATGTAGTTCATAACGCATATTCATCAATCACATATCAAATTACAGCTAATTTTATTCTGTAAACGGTAAACTCTCTATGCTTATGTTGAAGTGACCGTAAATAGGGGTGGCTAGTTCTTAATCATTCAGAGTGAACGGGAGTTACGCAACATTATTTGTTAGACAATGATAGCGATAGAATGCAGTTCATTTTAATAACTGGTAAATCAATTATTTTCCAAAAAGCCAATCAATATTATTTTAATTGCAAATACTACTGGGCACATTTTAATAAGCAGCCCAGCCAAAACATTTATTGTCCCTGTCATAACTGAATTAAAAACATTGATTTTGAATATAAACTCAATGAACAAATGAACATGTGCAGCTGGATCTTAGACTATAATATGACCTTTTAGCTTTAAGGTTGTACTCAATACTCGAAATAATTATACTACTTCAATATTTACACACAAACAATTTATATAAGGAATGTTAATTTATTTCTCTAACGCATATAGAGTTACATAGATTTAGACTTTTCATAATAACACATATAATAAAATTATATCTACATATACACATTAGAGCATTACATTTAGAGCAGTTCAAAGGTTTTTTTCTAGTAGTGTCAATGTGCTAATAGCAAATCGACTTTGAAGTTTTCGCTAGTATCATTTATTTATTATATCTATATATACAAAAATGCTGTTCGTTTGTCTCGCTAAAACTCGAAAATAGCTGGACCGATTTGGCTAATTTCGATATTGGAATATTTCAATTTATGGTTTAAACAGTGAAAAAACATAAATAATAATTAAAAAAAATACTAAAAAGTACAATTTAGTTTTCAAATACAAACTGTTCCTAGCTATCAAACATTTGATGTCTTTTGTCATTTTAGAAATAAAAAATTGCCATTCAGTAGTCAAATATTTATAGGTGCGTTCAGAAATTTCTCTGTAACATAGCTGTAGTATGAGGTCCGATTTGTTTAGTCTGTTTTGTTGGAATACAAAACAGTACTGTTTCAGAAATAAAAATAGTACATGAGAAAGCTGTAAGCTGATTAAGTGCATAACTAAGTTGCATTTATAATGTGAATAAAAATATTGTATTAAATTTTAACCACATTTTACACAACATATATGTATGTGATACAAAGTTCATCGACTCATCTAGTTATTTATGATCAATTGCATGACTTGGTTGTAATTCTCAATATATCGTACGTGAAAGACTTGACTCAAAGTCAACCGAATTGCAAGTGATCAAGTTAAACTAATGTCAAACAAATGTTTATAATACAAGATTTTGGAATTTTCAATTTATTATACAAATGAAAGAATCAAATTACACTATGTTGCAAAGCATTTCAAATAATATATAGCTAACAAATAATAATTTCTTAATTTCGTAATACTTATTATGACAGTAGATCTTATTACTATGATTTAATTATATCTTTTAGCTATTCACATAATTTTGGACTATTGTTACCAAATATTTTCTACAATCACAATACTAGGAGCCGCCGTCGTCTTTTCACATATTACTTTTATTATAATTATTGAAATGAGGTCACAACAGCTTAGAGAAGAATGTATTAGGCGCAGTCATCCTCGCCGGGTCCAAAATCCTCGGGTAAGACGATCCTAGAAACGGTCTAAATGCGACTCTACTGGCTTCATCCGCGGGACTCGTTGACGCTTCTTGCGTAGACTCATCTTGTGTGTCCAAAGATGAGTCTCCATTATTGGAACTGCCTATGTTATGTAACTTTCTGGTGTGCTTTTTCAAATCAAAATTCCTACAAAAACCTTTAGCGCAGATGTTGCAGGTAAACGGTTTCCTTTCGTTATGCGTGTGCATGTGGAAAGTCAGGTTATATATCTGGTGGAAAGCTTTATTGCAAATATTACATTTGTAAGCCTTCTCCCCGCTGTGAGTCAGCCTGTGATTCTTGTAATTACCTTTTTGATGAAATCCTTTGCCACAAAATTCGCAGACGAACGGCTTGTAACCGGCAGTGAATCCTCGCGTGCGTGTTTAGGGTCGAGGATCGGTTGAAGGCCTTTCCACAAGTTAAACATTTGTGCGGCTTTTCGGACGTGTGAATTATTTTGTGCCGGCACAAGGTTGAAGCCTGGCGAAAGCCTTTACCGCAAATCTTACACACGAATGGCCTCGCGCCTGTGTGCACTGGCATATGCCTTGTTAGATTATAATGTGCATTGAATACTTTGCCGCAATCTCCACAAGCAAAGCTTTTATTCTTTGCTGGTGAAGGTGTCGGGCCCGTGGTGGATGACACAGCATGGTCTGCAGCCGGGGGACGAGGGCTCGGTTGTCTTTGAATGGGTGATGGCGCTGGCGGCGGTCGAGGCAAATGTAACTGGTGTGCGTAAGTCAAAGAGACTAAATCTGGTCCATAATATAACAATGGATAGTGGGAGACTAACTGTCTTCTTGCAGCAGGAATGTATTGCTTGAACGCGGAGTCCAGTAACTGAGCACCGTAGGATAAGAATCCAGGCGGAGGAGGTAATTCGGGAGATACTGACTTCTTTCTATCAGGTTCCATTAACCGAGCTATGGAAAAATTGAGAACTGGCGCTGCGGGGGTGTCTGGAGACTTGGCACGTTCAGGTGACGATTCCCGAGGACCCTCAGGCCGAGTGGATATTTGGAACGGCTGCATTTCGATGTTATACCTGAAACACAAAATTTAAATGTAAGTAAAAATTAATACAGCTTTCACATAAATACATCTAAACTAGTATGTGTTTAACACCGCAAGTTTCTAATGCAGATCCTTTATTTAAAGCTATGCCTAAATTTTAAAGTTGCTCGTTTGCTACCAAATAAAGTTGTAATTAGACCCTCACTTAATGTTTTGAGAGCCACAAAAAGTTACTGACATAAATGAAGTATCTAAGTAATAAAATATAGGTTACACTCCGATGAACTGAAGCCCACTAGACCATCGATTCTGCTTGATAATTTGTAATTGTTGATTGGTTCATTTATCTGACGCGTGGCGGAAATTGCCTTTGTTTTAATTGTGTGAACTCCAACTGTTTTATTATAATACAGTGCAGTGTCGTGTTATCGATGGATATTATTGTTACACTTGTTTCGGGCGATACATGTTTAGTATTATAATGTTATTAGCGGATATAGGTGTATGTTTTATAAAGTTATTTCAGTATTCAGTTCAAAAATTGCTCTTTAAATTCGTAGGAATTTATGGAAATAGTATTAACCCCGAATGAATCAATCTGTGTGCTACCTTTGCTCCTCTGGATAATTGAATTGGAGTACGATCATCTATATCTATAAATATAAGAAGAATGTAAATCGAACGTGTTTGTACTTTTTTATTTTTGAGAAAAAAATTGTTGCAGGTGTCTTAGAATAAGTAATAGATTACATTTCAATCACTTTTAGAAATGTCTGTCTGTCTCTCTGTTTGTCTGAACAGGCGTCACTGGTAAAGTACTAGGTTTCTGATAAAACATAAGGTTTATGACTAAATTTCTATTTACTTTTGTGTTGTAAATATTACAACTTATTGAACTGCAGTAATTAATTAATATGTGGTAATACCAATAGATGGCGTTTAACAGCCATTTTCAAATCTATTACTACTATAATATAAATTTCTATTAATTTGCAAATTACATATTACACATACGCTTCTATAAATTAAAAGGTTACTTTGTATAAGTAAAATGTAATTTATATTTTTCGATCCCATATAAGGTTTATGTTTAATTTTGTGTTGTAAATCTCGTATTACAACTTATTTGAATCTTATCACTTTTTGGAAGAATTATACCTGCATGTCAATCATATAAAAATAAGCAGGTGTTTCAATCACGGCTTACTGTTGTTTTGAGTACCACGCCGTATGCCTAGTGTCGGATTAAAAATATACAAGATATACATTCACATTGTTTTATTAATCACTGTATTCTTGCATTCTGTTCCACGCGGACGAAGTCGCGGGCACAACTAGTTTTAAATAATACTATTTATTTTTAATGACAGAAGCTTTTATATCGATACTGATTATAAAACCAACAGAAGATTCTTGTTAGAGATGCGATAATTAACAGTTCTTTAGATTTTACTCAGTATAGTAAAATCTAGATTTAACGTGTGTTGAACGTAAGTTATGTCTTTCGTCGCGCAGCCCGAAAGTTCTTTTAAATTTATACCGACCACATACGCAAGTTTCTGACTATAGACGCAGGGTTCGGGAGTATTATTGGTTACAGTACCACATTAAATAGTTTTAATCACAATAAACCATGATCGAGATGTTTAGAATAACGTCTAAAGTTTGTGTGAAGACGTGCTGTATTGAGGGCGTAGAAACAAATAGCACAGCGAAGCCTATGTTGTATGGCGTCACGCTGGCGCACAACGCGTCGCGCGCTTTACGCGACAAAGCGCGACACGCTATTGTGCCTGTTTTAAGTAAATTGGAAAACGTCTAGTCGCGGGGTAGATGTTGTTTAGAAACAGTACACTAGTAGTAGAACAGTACGATTACATTTTTTTCTATCAATAAAAAGGATATTTATTTTGTTTTTAAACTAATTATTTATAAATTAGATACTTAATGAAAAACTAATATGTATTATGTAATCACATAATGCTTATACTACAGAAATATAGCTATATAATATTTAACTAACTATAAACGTCGATAATAGAATCACTTTGACACAGAAACTTGAACTTTATTACTATAAAGAGGGATGAATTTTGTGAATTACTTCGAAGAAGATAATCTCCCAACTTTACTCTTGACTGCTATTCGCTAGGTTTTACTGGTATAAAGTTCGACATTTTTGTAATTAACAGATACAAATTTGCAGGTGATTTTTTATCCGAGGACGAGAAAGTGACTACACTGAACGTTTTGGTAAGCATAAAGCTGCAAAAACGACGGTCGACCCCCAGAATTCTGCAACCAATTGATAATCATCGCTCTCATACCAGCCTAGAAGTTTCTTACACCATCACACGTCTAAGCGCGTTACTCTTGCTAATGTTATACATGGTGCATGACAGTCGCGTGTAGTCATACCCAATTATCATGTCTTTCCCTAAACTTTAGTCAATATTCAATTAGGCATATAGGCATAGAAATAGAAATTGTACTTAGAAACGACATGGCTGTACGAACACCAATATCTTTGTACGCGTAAACTTCGTATTGGATATCCGAATCATGTATGAATGAATGTATCTATTGTAAAGCCAATTTAATACATACATTACAGTTAAGTACCTAACTTATTAATGATGATGAAAATCTAAAAGTGAACACTGTGGAACAACGTGTAGTTGAGTTATGGTACTGTTCTCTCTTTATAATGGTGGCGAGCTCCGCTGCGTTTGACGGTACCCCTTTTGTAGGCAGAAACTCGGTGACGTTTTGTCGCGGCACTTGTAACGTTCAACGGAGCCTTTCGTTCTTCCCGCAGCTTTATCGTTGATTTCAATAGGCATTCATTTCGCGGTCTCATTACAATCACGTCTTGGTATCCGCGTTTCGTAATTTATTTCCTTTGTAATCAATAATATAAATAATTAATAACTGTCCTTGCTGTATGACTAAAATATAAAGACCGTAGTTTTTAACTGTTACATTTTTACTGTAATATGCTAGTTACGAAATTAGTAGAAGTTGTTTAAATGTTCAAATTATGTTCCTCAGTGCAGGTATGTTATAAAATATAATGTACGTACTAGTGGAAGCCTTTTGTTTTGGATGGTATGCTGTTGAACTTTACTATGGAATACATGTACTCTATACACTCGTCCCCCAAAACCTCGAATGATGCTATAGATACTTACTACTGTCATTACTACTTTGTTCTTTCTGAGTTTATTTATTTATTTATTCATCATGGGCCATCAACATGACAATACATTAGGCCAACATCGAAAAGCCGAGAATCGTGGTACTGTACGTAATTTAAGAGTGCCAAAACACAAAACTACTACCTTTCGAGGTAGTTTCAGGTATCAGGCTACAAAATGCTGGAATAACTTACCTCCACCAATTCTAAGTTCATTGCCTTTATAAACATTCAGTACAAAATTTAAAGCTTTTCTTCTATCAATACAATAACTTTAGTCTGATATTAAATTTTTCATTTATTTATTTTCTATTTTCTTTTATTACTCTACAACTTATTTATTTTATTGGAATATGAGTATTTATTCGCACTCGTTTATGTAAGGTCAGTATGTGTCTACTTATTATTGCATTATTTATTTATTTATTTATTTATTTATTATTTATTTATTATTTATTTATTATTTATTTATTATTTATTTATTATTTATTTATTATTTATTTATTATTTATTTATTATTTATTTATTATTTATTTATTATTTATTTATTACATTCAACGAATTTTTCTATTTAAAATTACACTACACAACACAGGCACATCATTGCTTAATGTAGACATAACTCTCTGGGTCCTGAGTGAAAATCAGCGCTGGAGGACTAACCCCCTTCAGCACATATGCTGACTCAGGGCCCATTTGCCGCACACGTAGATAACTGAAAATTGTTATTTGTATGTTTTTATTTTATTTCTTTAGATTACATGTATGTAATCATTTGTATTAATAACTGTATTAATTGTGTGTTGCAAACAAATCTGTTTTCTTTCTTTTCTAAATATACTAGTAGTAACAATTTTGTATTTAAATTTAAATGTAGTCAGATTTAGAGACAACAGCGGCATTCTCTAACAATACATTAAATTACAATAAAATTAAATACTTACCGATTTTACAGATTTAATATGAACATACTATAACCGAAAGAGAAGGAAGGTTTTAGTATTAAAACCAATTATTATTACTGTATAATTAAATTTTAAAATAATATGAAAACTAACAAACTACAACAGAAAGAGAAAGAAAATATTAAAAATAATTAAGACTGTAAAACTCTATTTTATGAGTAGACTAATATGTCTCTATTTTGACGTGATATGTCATTTTATTTACATTTATTTTTATAACATGTTTTTTTTTATATTACAGTAATGGCTTAATGTATTCAATTTGGAATATCAAATTTTATCAATGAATATTCCGAACCAATCTTATTAATTTAACTCAATATACACCGCTTTACGTGACACAAAATCTTGTTATAACAGTTGCCAACGTTGAAGACAAATCATGGCACTACAAAATAATCCTAAGGAGGGTTGACATCAACCGGTCCCGGAAGGCGCCGATCGTAAAATTCAAGCCAAATCATACATCACTCGGATTGTGCCGACCTTACTTACGTCGGATAATGGTAAGGAGATGATGGCGGATATGTATCTACTGCTGTTTTGAAATAATGACGCACGTTTTATGTAAAAATATTATATGACCTGGATATTCTTTTGACCAGAGGGTAAGAGCCTAAATAGGTATAAGAATGTGACATGTGAAATGGGATGCATTTATTAGATCTAGAAAGTTTATTATTCTAGAGTTACTATTTTTATGGTAATTGCTTTGTTCCTAAAGGTTGTAGCGTGATAACATCACATACATCATCATACAGTGTAAAAAAGCCTTCATCAATGAATAGACAATAAAATACAAACAGACCTTTTTCAAATTGGACTTGTAGTTTCAAAGATTAGTGGATTCAGCGAAATAAAAAAAAACAAACAACACTTTGCGCTCTATAATTAATTAATTTATATGCCTTATCTCACCTAAGTATAATCGGCGCAACATGTTTTCCATTTCAATTCTCCTATGTTGTTGTCATAGCAACATTAACACCTTTTGTACACATATCATTCTACACACGATCCATCCATTTCTTCTAATTCCTTCCTCTACTTCTATATCTATCTACCTTCATAATTAACATTCTTCTGGTTACAATAGTTTTATCACTCCTCGTAACATTACCACTATAAACTATTACTACTCAACTTCTGTGCTACTCGTGCTTTTTCCAAACTTCCTCTGATGTATTTCCTATATTATCCGTTCTAATTACAGTATATATTCATCTAAAGATTCTGCCACATGTATCTTCTCTCATTCGATTCGTTTGTAGTCCGGCACTCGGATCCATACAGCTCGATAAGCTTAATAATGGCTTTATACATTTCCCCTTATCTTTCAAGGGTATTCGTGGATCACTAAAACGACACCAGACACCTTTCGCCATCTCATCCACTCTGAATTTATCCTATTCTTCACGTACTGGTCAATGATCTATATAATCATAGGAGTAAAAGTAATCTCATTATATAGTTTACATCATTATCATTTTCCTTTTTATTAAACTAGCAGGCCCGGCGAGCGGCGGACGTTGTCCTGCCCTGATAATAAAAAATATATACTTATGTGCATGAAATGCTTAAGGTAACTAACTAATGTATTTAATTTGATAAGCATTAATACTGTATCCGTCTAAATTGCCTTTCAATTACTTTGTTATATGCGACCATTCTTTATAAGATAGATGGGTATAGTAAACTATCCTTAAATGCCATCGCAGACCTTTTGTTATATCTCAAAAGAATTACGCAGCGTTTTCGATTAAAGCTCTCAGGCGGCTTGACTTTTTCCAATATCTCCAATAATTATCGTTATACTTCAACCAATTTACACAAAATCTTAACAAATCGCATACTTAAACCTTTCTCCTGTATTACTCTATCTATTGGTGAAGAGCGCATTATAATCCGTTCAGAAGTTTTTGAGTTTATCGCGAACCTAAGGACAGACAGACGCGGCGGACGACTTTGTTTTATAATATGTAGTGATTTCGGAATACGCCGATAGGATTAGCATAGGTAAATAGAGAAAAAAAATGTAATATAAGTTTTAAATGGGTTTAAATTGTGACAACAGCGGCCCAAACTTGGAATCATATAGTTGCTCTGGACTTTCGGCGTAAGAAACTATAACGACAACCATGGAATTGCAGTAACTTATTTGTAATTGTCAGTGTGTGTTTCTAGGCCTCCTATAACGTCTGCCATTGTCGATGATAGTCAAAGTTTTTTAATCAGCAAAACAAATAAGTCGTTGAGGGCCGAAAGTGCCGCGACATCGGAGGGTTGATTGTTTGCACGCATCGCGGCAATTAACGAGGGCACAATAGACCCCGGGCACGGTTAACCCGCGGAATATGCTCGTGCGGCCGCGAATGCAACCCGCTCCGGATAATTGGGGCCGGAGTCTTTTCTGCCCCTCGATTGTTTTACAGTTCTTTGTCGTATGCTATTAAACTTGATTGCTTGTAGGAACCGATTTTTTAACGGTCGACCGACCGCGAACGTGTGTGCTGTGACGACTTGTATCACCCGTAACTTTTTTATAAATGTGTAGGTATTCTTTTTGAAATATTCTAAACTCATTGTATTCTATACACAGATAGTTGTTTTTTTTATATCAGTTAATATTATACACAAATAGAGAACATATAATTGATAAGCTTCTTATAATAATAATAGGTACACTATAGAGGTCTGGTGCGTTAAAAAGTGTGTACTTACTAAAATCGATTTACTCTTTCTTTCAATATGTATATTAGTATAAATTGTTTTCATTGATTACGATAATAACAACGAATCTACAATACTTATGCAATCGTCTCTACCGCCAGTTGATTATACAGCCGTTGATTCCGGAACGCGCGTTTAATGTGCTGTGTATCCTGATGTTAGTCGATAGCGACCCGTTTGGGCACAATTGCCATATCATATAACTAATCTAGCCAATTGGATACGTGATGTCAAACCTCGCGTCATACACAGCCAAACAGTATAAAAAACGGCCTGATGTGGAAATTGTCCATTCATATGTATCAAACATTAGCATATAGTGTGTCGTACTCAGATTCTAAGCGTCGTGTTAGTAAGTGAGCCACTTAATGATTTTATGTCGTCTCGAATGCACGAAATATGTATATATATATATTATTATAACAGTAATAACTCACATAAAAAGAGGAGAAGCACGGCTGTGCTGAGGTCACACCGCGAAGCGATGTCAAACCATTCGAGTAAATACACCGAGAACATGATTGCAACAAAAAAGGTGCTTGACTGCAGGAAATCGAAACTTCTTAACGCAGAAATTCTAACAGACTTAGTTGATCAATCAATCAAAGATGCCTCGGTATATATTTTGTCCCGTTGAAGTGTGTGCAAAATTAAAAAATACCTACTGAAGAAACATTATTAATTTACTTAATAGATTTAAAACAGAAAAGTATATTAAAACATAGTTCACTTAACAAGTGCATCTATAGTTATTATAGTTTTGTATTATTTCTTGTTGTACGTATTTTTGGGAAATTTCTAAATTTGTTATAAACAACTAGACAAGAGACCTTCCACAAATGACTCTTTTTTTTGTTTTCTAACGCGCCTACGCTGGTGACACCTTAGGTGGCTTCACAGCTTCATCTAACTACGGCGACACGTACGATGATACTACACAAATGACTCCACAACTACCTCTTCATAGCTAATCTGATTAATACAAAGTATCTCATGCTACGTCCTGCATTTCGCTTACTGACGGCTCTCTTTAACGACCTTCCTTCTTTTACTTATAACATTTAGTAATCCAATAAACATAATATCCATCCATTAGTGGAATGTTTGTTACGTAAAAAAAATTGGTTGTCTGTAAAGTCGGTTTACGGACGATAATTTTACGTAATAACGTCATAAGAAATAATTGATGAAAAATTGTATACTTTTTGCCTCTAGAGATGGATGCGATACAAGCCGAACGCTTAGGCTGATCGCGCCTCTCTAGCGCTTGTTTCGCGATCTCACTTGCACTCTCGGCTCAGGCGGAACGTGACAATGAGTTATGCTTTTACGTGCGTGCAGCCGGCGTTAATCGATTTATAAGACGTTATCACGACAATAAAATAGTTTGTGTCGAAGAAACATATAGGTAAAAATAATGTTTGTTTACACAAACAATTTCACATTAGGCACAATTTTTGTTCTTGATAATCTTATCACCATCAGTCTGTAAGAGACCCACTTCAGAGCTATAGACCTCTTTGCGAATTAAGGTATGGACATAAATACTCCACCAGCCCACGACGTATTGGCGATTTCAAACTCAGAGAAATTCACAGTTCTATATTTTCACACATAAGGTGGTACTAAAATAATATTTCTCACGGTTCAGGTTTCCTCAGGATGTTTTACTTCATCGTCAGCCGATAGTGTTAACAATTGCAATTCGTACGCAAAATACGAAAAAATCGTTGGTACACATCATATTGATATTCTACCGATCAAACCACTCGACCACCACAACTATAATATATAAAGTTATATTTTAAATTATTATTCAATTGTTAAAATGTATTTGGTTAGTCTCATTTACGCTCAGCAATGTGGTGTAGGGCGGGGAAAAAGAGTGAAAGCCAGGTGCACACGACTGTTTAGTGTTTATCCAACAATACGCATTCATAAATTCAAATGCAATCAATAAAATCTTATTGTTTGTATTGTTTTATAGTAAATACTAAATAATAATTCGTTCTGTTTGTAAATGTTTTGACTCAAGAGCCGTACTCGAGCCTCAATACATTATTATTTTAAGTACCTTGTAACAACAAGGGCGCAATATTAAAATAATTTGTACAAATTCTAACTAAACAGCGCGAGGAATTGAATGTGACTACTTGAATATCAGACTTTTACAAGTTCGAACTTTTGTCTTGCAACATTGAAGTAGTGTTTTCTAAATGCAAGATTGCCTTATTGCACCGGGTCTCGGTATTGGTATTGCGCTCTCTTGCGTCTTGGTCTTGGTTTGGTATCGGTCTTGAATAAGAGTCTTGCAAGTCTTACAATTAATTATTAGCCTATACTTAATACGTTAGTGTAGACTTTAGGATAACGCAACATGGTAAATTTATGTTGACATAAGCGTAGTAATATCCAATGAAGTTAAAAAAAATGTACTTAACATTATTTTAAAGACATTGTATACAGTGACGGATTTGCCCTAAGGCCCAGGAGGCCCGGGCCTAGGGCAGGTAGGTATTAGGGGCGGCTAATCGTGACAAAATTCACTGATGATAACAAAAAGAGGCCTGGGGCCTAGGGCGGCCAAGACTGCAAATCCGCCACTGATTGTATACCTGTGCCAGTGTATTTTAATATAGCCGACGTCTTTATCGGTAAATTATCAAATAAGTGAACATAATCACCGAGCGACCGATGCGACGGTGAATCAAAATATCGCGTAATGTGTATGTACCTAGCAGATATGCCGTAATATTGATCAGCGAAAACTATTAGTATAAATATTTGATCTATGTATTAGACAGCTTAAAAAATAACATTTTTTTTTGTTACCTTGAATCTATTTGTAGGTTTACCTATATGTTTTGATATTCATAGTTTTCGGATATATTCATAGCTGTACTGACTTGGCTCTAGTTTTTATGATTTCGAGCTAAGTTAAGTTGAGTATGGAAAAGTTAAAGACTGTGGAATATTTGGTGGCTTTCAAATTCGAACACTTGATGAAGGCTACAGACTTCATAAAAGTTATGACTGACTTCTGAATGTGAAGCTTGGAAGAAGTCTTGTGTTGATGGTAGAAAATTTTCCAGGTAACTATGAAGCACCAAATTGTAACGACATCGTGCAAACGATAGTAGATAGCTTTAAAATTTTACTTTAAGTTACACTTTCTCCAAAGTCACCTGGATACATTAGAATGAAAGAAATTATAACGAGGAACAGGGAGAGTGCTTCCACTAGGATCTAAAAGTAGTGAGAAAAGTAATCAAGGTAGATGATGACCGTCACATGAAATTATTGCTGGTGTTTAAAAAGAGATTTTCCCTGAAACATTTAGAAACAGGTGTTTTTCTCAAATTTAAGTAAGTTTGTGTTTGTGTAAGTTGTAGACGTTCATTAAATACTAAAACAAAACTTTCAACAAGCACCTTATTTCATTTCATTATGTTATTTGTATCATAACAAGTGGGTCCTCTCGTATCGTATGGTTTTATATGGATCCGAGTGCTGGGCTACGGAAGAGACGGATGAGAAAAGATTACATGTGCCAGAAATGCGAATGATAAGTTGGATGTGTAGTGTAACTAGAATGGATAAGATTAAGAATGAGTATATCAGTGGAAATTTGAAAATGGCACCAGTGACAGAGAGGTTGAGAAGTAATAGGTTGGGTACGAAGGTTGGGCCTTAGGGTGGCCCTCGATAAAACCGAAGCCCTATTATTTCACGGGCCTCGGCGAGGGCCACCACCTGGGGCCCATTTAGTTGTAGATGGCGCCCGTATCGGAGTGGGGCCCCGAATGAAGTATCTCGGCCTCACCCTGGACGGGCGCTGGCGGTTCGAGCCCCATTTTGAGGGGCTCGGACCGCGTATAGCAGGAGCGGCGGCGGCGCTCGGCCGATTGCTCCCCAATATCGGGGGGCCAAGTGCCGGGTGCCGCCGACTCTATATGGGAGTCGTGCGAGCGATGGCCGTCTACGGGGCCCCGGTGTGGTCTGATGCCCTCGGTGTCGATAATGTGCGGGCGCTGCGTGCCGCGCAGCGCATTGTGGCACTGAGGGCTATCAGAGGATACCGCACCGTGTCCTCGACGGCGGCCTTCACGCTCGCCGGCTCTCTGCCCTGGGAGCTGGAGGCGGGTGTTCTTGCCGCCGTGTACAAGTTCACGGCGGCAAGGAAACGTTTGAGGGAGCCTCCGGCTCCCAGGGAGATAGAGGGAAAGAGGCAAGAGGGGAGGGAGACCGCTATGGAGCGGTGGCGGCAGGAGGTACGCGCGGTACGGGCGATATACGGTGGACGCCGTCCGCCCGGTCCTGCCGCAGTGGATTAAAAGGGAGTGGGGCTCCCTGACGTTCCGACTGGTGCTGGTGCTGACCGGTCATGGCTGTTTTGGTTGGTACCTGCACCAGATCGCTCGCAGGGAGCCGACCGCCGCATGCCACGAGTGCGGCGCTGAGGAGGACACCGCGCAGCACACACTGTCTGAGTGTGTTGCGTGGGTGGTGCAGCGCCGCACTCTGGCTGCGGTGGTGGGAGGAAATCTGTCGCTGCCGAGCGTGGTTGCGGCCATGCTCGGCAGCGAAGACGCCTGGACGGCGATGGCCTCTTTCTGCGAGGATGTAATCTCGCAGAAAGAGGCGGCGGAGAGGGCCCGAGAGGCGGACCCTCTCAGCGGCCGTCTCCCCCAAAGGAGGGCCGGTGGAAGGAGGCGGCGATTTGTCCGCCTCCTTCCACCTCCGTAGCCGGACCTGAGGAGATGTGCCGGGGGGCCCATCTCCTCATTGCACAGGTTCGGTGGACGAGGGGAGGTAGCTGGTCGTGTACCCTGTGTACCTCCCTATAAGGACGGAGCCCGGCGGCCATCTTTCGCCGGGCTGAGCGCTGGGGGCGGCATGGTGATAGCTCAGCACGGTCCCATGCCGCCCCAACTTAAAGCGGTGGCCGGTACACCGTGGGGTTTTAGTCCGTGCGAGTCGGACATAACCCATTCTCTCCCCCGGGAGGATGGGTATCCATAATGGATTTCCCCACGTTAATAAAAAAAAAAAAAAAAAAGCATTATACGGGCATATTATGAAAAGAGATGTAAGTCTTGTAACAAGAAAGGTTTTGCGTTTGAAAGTAGACAGTTTTAGGAGTAGAGGAAGACCGACAAAGGTGTGGATGGATTGTGTGAAAAATGATATGTGTGTATAAAAAGTGTGAATACTGAGATGACATCTGACAGGCGGAGAGTGGAAAAGGAAAACATGTTGTGCCGACCCTACTTAGGCGGGATAAGGGTAAGATGATGATGATGATGACAATAACTTTTTCTCTTACAACTTTATTGTTCGTTGAAAGGAATCATAGTTTTGATACTAATATTAGAGAACGCCTATCAATATCAGTAGGTATTGAAACCAAATACTCAATACCTAACGCTCAAATCTTGCAGAGCGAGTCTTCGTCATGCGAAAATTCAAGAACAAGGCCAAGGCCGATTGTAGCCGACAATACATCGGAGTTTTAGATATTTGCAAATATTTACTTATTAAATCACTGACAATGAAGATAAATGTCCGAAAAAAATTAAATATTTATTGTCTTCGTACCACTCAATAGCAGGAAAGTAAAAAATCGCAGTAAGTATTCCAAAAAATCACTAAATACGCCACGGACTAACGATGAGACCTTTGTGAATCATTCCATCATTTTAATACTGTTATTGTACGTTTTTATGTTCACCTGATATATGTAGGTATATTTTTATTAATATAACTTGAATTTGTATGTTTGTTTGAAGTAATCTAACCGAATTCTGAAAATTCTTTCGTAGATAATAAGCTACTTTTCCTATGACTAACATAGAGGAATTTACCATAGGCTATTCTCCATGTTAATAAAATGTTAAGACGGTTGCGGTACTTTCCCGTTGCGATCACACATGCGATCGTTACAATAAAAAGGTTATCAGCGTCATTTCATTTTTTCCTAAAACAATATAATTAAAAACGTTAATTAATTAATAAACTCATTCAAAGTAACTTATCACCTCGTAATATCATAATGACTAGGTACTTCGATAATGGATGATGGCTTATCGACTCTGTGATCGTATCATCTGAACCGACCTCTCGACTGCGTCTCTCTAGATAATGAAGTGATAAGACACATACACCCTTACGCGGCCAAAGATAAACTGTAGTTGACATAACCAGCTTGTTCACTCAACATGTAATATCGCGCATACCTAATGCAGTTTTAATTATTTTTTCCATCATACTTTATGGAAGTATCCTGTTCCAGAAATCTTTTAACAAACATTCACTACTATTCCCTTATTAACAGTTTCTAAAAAAACACTTTTTTTATATTGTATTATTAGCTTTGCATGAAAATAGTTTTGCTACCTATTTAAATGAGACTCGCTCTCTAACGCCGTTTCCAAAACACCAATAGGAGAATAGCGATAGATTTTTCAATGTAGATGAAGCTAGCTGTACCGCGGCATTAAAGCCATTGCATCATCACGAACCATTCCGTTTCCGCACAAAAACCAGAGAACCGTGGCTTGTATTACAGTTCTCATAAAACGGCATAAATTCTAAATATTCGAAATAATATTTGTATTTTTAATATTCAACAATTAAATATAGTTAAGACCCACTAAAATTAAAACATTCGTATTTTAATTATGAGGCTAATAATCGCAAAAGTCAAAACAAACTGCAAAAAGACTGCTGAAGTAAAAAAGTGGTAAAACGGGTTACCATACTAATTTAATGTAGTCCGGTGAATCTGTAGAGGCCTCAGGGTCAACAGGGTAAGTCAATTCGAAAAAAAAAAACTAATTTAGTTCTCAGGATTACCAGCCTAATAATAAGTATCGGATCGCCACAGGATTCACTGACAAATAAAGCTCACGGACCAAACGAGCGTTTAAAATAAAAACATAATAAGTTATCTGAGATAATTGAAACGTTCAATAGCAAATACCATTGCATTTATCCAAACCTAGTCCAAACAGAACAAGTAATTGACGTCTGGGACGTCACCGCGCCTGACATCTGTCACCGCAAGACGCCATTACCGAGCTATTACCATTCGAATCAGAATTAGTGTTCCCGACACCCGTCATCGTAATCCTCCCTAAATGCGCTTAATCGCTATACCTCTCCCTTTCGAACACTTTGATACGTGTATTGGTGTCTCGTTCGCAATCCGATAATACTGTGGTGTGGCAAAGGTCATTATTGGTCGCCAGTATAATGAGACCTCGAGATTTAATTGTTCTTTCTAGTTTATAATAACGAATATTATAGCTTTTGTGTTTTTAAACCAATAGTTACTACATAGTTCTTATAAGAGATAATTTTGGAATACAGTTATTTTTGTGGAAAATGACCTAAGTTGTCTAAACATAATAAATAAATAAATAATTTACTTCCCATTTATTAATAACATGGTATTAAAGCGGGTCACTTAATTAAAATCCTTAATTGTACTTTCGATATCAAATATAAATCATTCATCTTTATGAATATATAATAAATAGTTATTTAAAATAAAATTGTTTTTAAAGCTAACAATTGAAATTGTTGCGGACAGCGAGCCATGTGCTTTGTGACATTTAGTTTCATATGATAATTTTACGAATTGTCAGACACTTGAAATATATAACGGTTAAGTTTTATGTTATTATTACCTAGTACTCAGAAGAAACTCACAATCTGTTAGTTATAAATTTTCGTGTCTAAGAACATTGGCAGTTGGTTGAAGAACAATGTCGAGAGAGTTCAAGTCATAATGGACGCACTACTGTTGCAATACGCCCATCGAGATTGCCTCGCAGTACGAAGCATTAATTGAAAGATTATATACGTTGCTGTTTAGCGAAATTGTTTATTATTCACCAAATAAAACTCGAAGAGAAGTTTTAAGCTATTTGTTTTGTAGGAGGCATTATTGATCGACACCAGTCTGCAGGTGTTTAGCTTATAATAAAAGGTATAATTTTTCGCCACTTGTTTAGAAAAGCGAATAATAAAATCACAATTGTCAATCAGGTAGACAATATCGCGACCCTATTTTTTTTTCTTATATCCGTGAAACGATTCAAAAACTAACAATATATGAAAATGACATTTCGAGATGTATTCGGAAGCAATCAGCGAGTTTGTCTGTGAGTGATTTCCACTTGACGTGATCGCAAGCTCTCGGCTGACGGATATCTCGGGTGACGTCGAGAGGTTTGCGGGCTCGCCCGAGAGTCCCCGGCATAATATTCTGCTATGAAATCATATTGAAAAGGGGTTGAAAATTATTAATAACGCATGTACTTGTAACTCATTTTGATTTTTTTTTTTAAACTTTTATTGTTGAATTTTATAAGCTTATGTCTGTCTATCAGCGCCGCGTCTTAATCCTAGATTTGTTCTATTATTTATTGTTGTTTTAAAAAAGCTATTTATTGCCTGGGCCCGTTTATAGGATTTTACGAGCAGTGAAAAATCGGTAAATGGTTTTCGTATATTTCGTTTTATTCTGTAGGTGCATTTTGTATGTACATAGCAGTTAAATACCTTTTATATTATAATTTATTTTCTCTCTTTTCTATCCATTATACGTATTGAGAAAAGAACAAATTGTAAACTAGCGAGCAGGGCGAACTATATTTTTTATATCTTTTGTATATATATATATATATATATATATATATATATATATATATATATATATATTCGTAACAATGTAGGTATGTCCGTATATCCCATAACGATAAACTGTAACACCGTTTGGTAAATGGTCATAAAAATTGCTACAACTCGACTATATTTTGAAGTAGAAGATTTCTAATGTATCCATTTAATACTCTCCACTAACGGTGACCGTTGAAAAATCCACAATTGGTGATCGTCGTTAAACCAGCCTAAATATCTCTTCGGAAGGTGTAGTCTATCTTGTATCTATACACGAAATACAGTTCCTTCGAGGCTGAATCACATTAAAACTACTGAACGTTTCGGCATAAGACTATGATTATTCGATGTGGATGCGAAACCTGTTACCATCAGATGAGCCGCCCGCCTGTTTGCTGCCCTTTGGCAAAAAAAAAATTTGAAGTTTAATTAATGCGCAACAAACATAGTAAACATGGGTAAGTTAAGAAAAGGAATTATGTTAACAAAGTTAGATGTAAATTATTATCTCGAATTAATTTTGAAGGTGGTAGAGCTACGCTGAAGCTATTACTGGTTTCAGCATGAATGGGTCGGCTCGCCCGGGGTAGTACCACCCTCTCACAGAAAACCGACGTGAAGTAACAGTGCTTGCACTGTTGCGTTATGTCCGGTCAGTGAGAGTGCCGGAGGCCTACATATTTAAAAGGCCGGCAACGTACTTGCGACTCCCCTGGTGTTGCTAGTGTCTATGGACGACGGTGATCACTTACCATCAGGTGACCCACCTGTTCGTTTGCCTCCTATAACATAAAAAAAAAAAATAACGATTATAAAATGCAACGTTCTTTGTTCGTCTGTGTGTCTATGTCATTAGTCCGTCATTTGAGAAAAGCTTTATTCTATATTTCTGTTTTTTTCTTATGTTTTAGTATGTTACCTACCTATATAATTCGATAACAAAGACATGTTGGATCGTTAATAGTCAGCCAGGGTTTCAAAACAAAGTACAATAAAAAAAGTAATTGTGTCGAAATAAATATATTCAATTTGTTCACCTAGAATACGCTACCTAAAATGTTAAATATGTCACAATAGGGTAATAATTTTACTACATCAAAGCTTCTGGCAGAGCTAATATTCCATAATACGCAATAATCCTTCAAATAAGAGTGTCACACGCCGCGGCTAAACACCGCAAAATATATAAACACGGGCAAAAAATTACAAAGAACTTTTGCGACTTCCGTAGGAACCTCGCGCGGCTACCTCGCCTCTTCGAATAATGTAAATACGTTCCATTATACGCAGATTATGGTTTTACTGTGAGAATATTAACTATTCTTGTGCAACGGAACGTGTATCCCGAATGCGAATCATATTCTGTTCTGTGAAAATAATTCAACTTTCAATTTAATCAAAATAATAGAACGAGTTAGTACCTACTGAGTATATGAGGATATAAATAAAATCGCGACAACTTCTCCTGCGTTAAATTACAATAATAACTTAATTACAATAAAATATAGTCTATGGCACTCATGATGAATATAGTTTCATAACCTCTCGGCTGATTTTTTAAGACCCAGAACTCAAAATGGCGAATTATGTTTTTAATTTTACGTCATCGTAATTGAAAATTTCATGGTTTAGTAAGAAAAAGTTCATGTATATGAAAAATAATTTAAAAATACATTTTACACAAAAATTAGAGTTTTACAATAAATAGGTAATTTGTTATTTTTCAAAGTTTTGTAATAAATAAGGTTTATTTTTAAACTTATGCTGCCAAGAGTCTGTTGACCTTTGCCTCATGAGGTCTACATTCATTTTTATGGGACGTAAACCTTTATGGTTTTGGAAAGTCCAGAGGTTAATTTTATCTCTTTATAAGTGACTAACAATTGCACAGTGCTCTGCACTGTCTTTTATACGAGTATAGTATTTACTTTTGGTCCATTGTTTTATTTTACTAAATATGAGTATACTCGTATATAAATATTTTATAATAAGTTCATTTATTACTAACATTTTATTACTTATTGTATTTAAGTTAGATAATTATTGTACCTAGGGCTATCAATAGCGTAGTGATATGCTTTCATGTAGAAAATTTTATAATAATCGGCCCACAAAGAGGCAGTTTTTTTTATTATTTACCGTTATATTGATGACAGATGACCTTTATACTACACATTTATAAATATTTTGTAGAAAATGTACAAATAGAACTACAGATTTATTAATATAGATATCTAATATGTACTTATTTTTTAATGGACTAGTTGATTCGTTTCATTCCAACCAAAAATGGTTTTGTTATTTTATGGATTTAGCGGGATTAACTGTGGACTGTATTTTATTTTTAATTTTTATTTCCCCAATACAACTTAACCTCTTTGAATCTTTTAAATAAAATAAATAAAAAGCAAAAGTCTTTTATTTTGTGCCTTGCAATGTTTACACTTTACGTCTGTTTTTAGTTTATGTAGGTACTGAAAATAATCTTTTACCAATTTAAAATTTTATCATTGCATGTTATTTGAATTAACAAATTATTATTGAAAAATATATGCGTACGTAATAGTCTGAGAAATCGTTTACCTGTAAGGAAAAGTTTCGTCAAAATAAATTCAGGTATTTCGGAGGTTCGTCCGGACAAACAAAAGATACGTCAACTTTATTTGATTATTTGTATAAATTCAATATAAGACAGCAATTAGCAACAAAATCAAACTATTCTAATGTCATGCCAAATCTTGAAATTACCCACCAGTGAATTGCTCGTCTATACTTATACTGTATCCATACACATCCATACACATGACCGCTTAAGATTAGAAGCTTTTGCCTGAACGCTACTGTAATATAAACGTCGACGACTCGAGAGAAACCGTGTTCAGAAACATGTATCATGTTACAATTAAAATATTGGAAGAGCTCGGTATCTCCCATTAGGATACCCTAAGCGTTTGTATCGTTTTCAATCAAGAAGCGACAGACCGGGTAATAACCCGCTCTCGCTCTACCAACATGGAGATAATTGTGTCTCGCCCACACGGGATTCGAACCTCCGCTCCGCGGCGCGACCGGTACGCCCGTGCAAATATTTGACGTCATTATTTCTAATCCGCAGAGGCGGACCGGGTCTGGTGGCTGTGTTAGTTTGTGTAAAGTTGCTTGTTTTATTTTTATATTAAATAAATAACATTGACTATTGCAATGGTGAAGATAGATTTTAAAACAGCGGTCACCATTTAGGTAACTGGGTAACTAGTTTTTAGTGTGATTCCATTGCAACAAATGATGAGCTCAGTGCAGGCCAAATAAAACGGCAACCACAGAGCGATCTAGTCAATCGACACTGTCATGCGGGCCTGGAAGCCTCTTGGCAGCTGGATAGTGGATATAGGTTGACTAATTTTGGAACGCGACACATCTACGCTTGTTAGTTGTTACTATTGCGAATGTAACATTTGATATTATAGGTATAGCGGGAATGAATAAGATAAAATAACTATGTTTGGTCAAAAATGAATTTATAGTTTCTCAAAATATTATTTCTTAACTATAATGCATTTTTCAAACGAATAAACCAATTTTGAAAATATTTATGCAGCTCCTCCGTGGTGATTTATACTCTTCAACAATCTTTTCTGGTTTTGAAAATCGTCAACCGCGTAAATTGTTCATGATTTTTGAAAACCAAAAGTAGCCGCATAGTGCCATGTCAGGAATGTATGCAGGATGACCCTATAATATTAACGTTTTTCCCTTTTAAAACTTAGTTTCTCGGTCTGGTCGTGTGCAAGCTGGTATTATCATGGCGCGAAATGATACCGCTTTTTTGGTTATTTTTACGGAGTTCGTCAGTAAATGTCTTCAAACAAATGGTCGTATACTAATCGCTATTAATTGTACGACGATCTTCCAAAGCGACAATAGCCACGTGTCCTGTTTTATTAAAAAAAGTGGCATTCATAGTCCGCTTATTCGTCCGCTTAGTGACACTCCGCAAACTTGCCTCAATTTGCTTGGTTAAGGCTCACCTGGATAGACCCAAATACTCGATTATTTTGGGATTGCAGCTGTAAATCAAGATTTATCGTTGAATTTGGTAAACATTGCAATGCTCCAAGTGACGCGGTCCGTTTTTTGACCAGCAGTCAAACTGTGCGGGACCAGTTTATTTATATTGTGATTCATTAGCAAACGCAGTATTAAAGCGAGCAACACTTCGTTGAGGCGCTAAACGATACTTAAAATCGCAGTAAATTATACAACGAACATTTTTTAAAGATGTAGTAGCCTTTGTAAGGCAGACACGCAATATTTAAAATAACACCAAAATTTAAGTTCCATTTTCAAATGTTGTAATTCGTTTTTAATTAAATATTTTGTAATGTAATTGACCAGTTCCAAAAAAATTTTGTACCTACGCCCTATGTATTAATTAGGGTGGTTTCTAAATGACTCATTTATTGATATGTTTACATCAACTGATTCTATATGATCATTTATGCACATGCTGGAGGTGTTGTAGTGATGTACCATCATATTTATCTTTCTTCAGAAACCATTTTGAATTCTTTAATATATCTTAGATTATTTAAATTATTCCTCAGTCCGGATGAGTAATTAATTTTATTATCAACTAACAGGCCCGGCGGACGTCGTCCTGTGTATATTTATGTGCCTGAAATGCTTAAGGTAACTATTTTGATTAGGTACTTAATTTGATAATATCCGTCTATATCCGTCTAAATAGCCTTCTAATTACCCCATTATATGTAACTATTTTTAGTAGATAGGTATATATAGTAAGCTATCCTTGAAAGATAGATATATGCCATCGCAGAATTCTTTGTAGATCTATAAAAGGAATATCTCACTATATATTGTTTTGTTATATCTCAAAGGGATTAGGCAGCGTTTTCAATGAAAGCTCCCAGGCGGCTTGACTTTAACCGATATATTCAACAATCATCATTTTATTTCAACACAAAACTTTGACAAACTATAGGTACACCCAAACCTTCCTCATGTATTACTCTATTTATTAGCGAAGACCACATTACAATCCCTTAAGTAGTTTTTAAGTTTATCGCGAACAGACAGAGCGACACACAAACGCGGCGGACAACTTTGTTTTATAATATGTAGTGATTTAATATTCTTGTTTCTCTTGAATTTATTACAATAGTCGCCTGTCATTTTTGTTGTACTGACATTTTTGAATTTAGTTTATTTATTGATAACGATTGAAAATTCACTGTCGTTTCTGCAACGACAAACAGATTAAAGAAATGGAAACATTATCAAATAAATCCGTGAAATGTGAAGTTTATTTTTAATTGTAAAATAATAATCCAATGAAGTATGCATGTCTAAAATCTTTAAAGCATAATTAAATATTTGTAAGTAAATTTAATAAGAAACCGCAATAAAAAGAAATTGAATATATGTATCGTACTCTTCTTGGAATAAATTAGTATATAACAAATAAAAATAGATTTACTCGTACAGTAACGTAAAACAAATAATTCACATAGATACTTATTCAATTTAATTGGAACTTCTAAGCAGCGAACAGAAGTTAGAAAGTGCCGCAGGGTATGGTAACATCTAAAAAAAGAGCGTCACTTCTTTATTCAGCGATACAGTAAGTTCATAAGAATTTATTACCATCAAGAAACCGAGTTGATGAAAACAGGTCAAAATGTTAAGTTTTATTTATTTGATATTTTGCAATTATAAAAATCACAACAACAATGAAAATCATGTCCAGTCAACTGTGAGGAGTGAGCGGCTAATAACGACCCTCTGGCAACCCTCCGCCCTCCGCCCTAAGCCGCAGGGCGGGCGGCGCGGCGCGGCACATGGAGCGCAAGGGGGCTCACCTGAGAGCGCTCAGGTGCCGTCGGAATTACCCACGCGCGAACTTTTATTAGAGTTCAATGGTTCATCCTTAATAGGATCGCAACACCTCCGCCCCGGGGTTTATCTTCACGATTATTAGAGCCTTGAAAGGGGTAGACAGGGCGGTAAAAATCAATTAACAGTTCACGCTATAATATACTGCTACTTTAGGGGTAACAATTTAATCTGTAGTAAGTTTTGAGGAAAATATTATAGCTACAAACATTGAATTTGGACAGTTTGTTCATTTATCAACGAAATGAGGGTCGATTTTAATTCAGTTTAAAATAAATAAAAAGTGTATCTAAAACTGGCTCCATAGATTCATTACATTTGAAGAGATATGGTTCTTTAGTGTCATTTCAATGACACACATAAAAAGGAATCCTTACTAATATTATACATTCAAATATTTGTTACGCTTTCACGCTTTAACTACTATACATCATAGTAAAATTTTTGCATACACGTTGTCAGAGGTATAGAAAAAGATAGGGATATACCTATACCTTTCCAGAAAAAAATGTACTGGTCGCGAGGGATATATCGAATCTCTATTAACGGTAGCGAAACTGCAAGCAAAAGATCATTGGTATTTAACGTTTTTGAAGATGCGTTTATAGCTAGCGCGATACAGTGACGTTGGATGTTTTCTCTCACTTGCTTAACAGACACAACACAGATCACGCCCACATACGTGCACTCACACGGGTAGGTACACATATGTGCTTCATTAATTCGTATATGTACGTTTAACTTAGCTTGGTTAGCTTAAATAGATTCGCGTTGTTGCATCCGAGGCAACAGCCCAAGCCGAGGTTTGGCCACTTTGACACCCTTGTGCTTGTTGCTATAAGCGCTGACCCTATTAGTAAGGTGAAGCAGTGAGGGCCCCTCAAGCCAACAGCGTATAGTCAGTTCGAAAAAAAAGGAGATGCAGCGAATAAGTTTTACTAGACCGTATTCATACGAAGCAAACTCGGACCCTGAGGACGTGTATATAAGATAGACAGACATATTTGACAATATAAGAGGCCTACCTTTTTCTTTACACTTAAGAACACATTTTTAAATAATGTAAATACGTACCGCCTATACGTATATTTTTAAATACTAGTGTTCGCCCACTGTTCGAAATTCGACCATCATTATTAATGTAACGTGTTCCAAAATAAATGAACGAAATGATTATGCAATTAAAAATAAATTTGAATTTGAAATTTCAATGCATTTTAAATCAATTTATACGTAAAACTTATTTTCTGTTGGAAATTTCACGTAAAACAAGCTTATCAATATCATAAATTGTAACAGTTTTGTCATTATCGGGCAACAAAATTATTAATTTCTATTATTGACAAGAAACTATCTCATCAATAGCTTCTAAACAAAAAAAAATGGAAAATCGTTTGATAAACAGAAAAGAAGACTTATATCGGATTGTTCTTATGCCTTCATTAACCAATACGAGTATATGGTTTTATCCACATTTACTGGCTGGTAGACCACGAAAGTCGTGTCCGACTCTACGAATACCACCATATATCAGGTGTAACACCTGTCACGGTGACACTCTTTTGGATTGTCAAGCTTTGTTTTTCCAACTAATTAACGCTGTAGTCCAGGCTCCAGCTTCATCGGCCTTATTGGGCGAGCTCTTAGACGTATTGCAACAAGCTCAAGGATGCCTAAGTGGCTGAACCTCGGATTGGGCGGTTGCCGAATTTGTAACATTGTGACTGTTGAAGCTAAGCAAACATCTGTACCAGCATGTATGCCTCACTAACGCAACATATATTTTGTACCTGTCAACTCGGCTAAAATAAACTAACCAAGTTCGAAAAGGTTGTCACGCTTTGTGATCAAGTGTATACCGGTAACCGGCGTGACAGTGAAGACAGTATATTGCACTTTGTCGTACTTGGATAAAAAGGAATTATTCATTTAGTGATCGCAACGCTATGTTCTTTTACAAAAACGTCATTATGTTTGCAAACTTCCTGTTCCGAGCGGCCGCGGCTCACAACACCAGTAATATCAATGAATGTAAATACAATATCGCTTCACACTTCTCTTAATACCGGAAGGATTATGCTCGTAATGTTCCTTAATACTTCATACAAATCGGTCTCTGGTATTTGTATGTAATTTATTTTTTGTAATGTTACAATCACATCTGATATTTAGTAATGAGGCGCTAAATCCAAATGATATTTAGAGAACTATCAAATAGCCAATGGGTACCGTTTCTTTATCGAAGATGCAATACGCAGCCTTTTTAATAAATGCCTAAAATGTATACCTCTAGCGTGACTATAATATGTGTTCCTATAAAAATCGATATTGATGTATTTGAGATTGTTAAAATCCAACGAGACCGATTGTCATGAAAGTTAACACTTCTATATGTTTATGCTTCTCGTTTTTCATTGTAACTAAACTCAAACGAATAATTGGTAACCCACGACGTCTGGAATGGAGAACGACGTTACCTAAGCGGCAGTTATCGCAATGCACTGATGATCGTTCGAAAACAAATTAAATATTTCTACATATATTTAACACTTTCTCTTACACTTTTTTATTAAATTCCTATAAACGTGAATCCACTACAAAGTTATGAACGATTCATAAAAGTAGATATCGTAATCCCTGTACCAATAATAAAAAGATTGTGGATACATTGTAGTCAACCACTAGGTGAAGGAGAGAAAAATAATATTACGAAAATTCTTTTTTTTCTTCCTTTATACATCATAAATAAATTCATAGGGAAGGTTCGAGGTAAATACCAACATGAACAGTTAGGTATTGTGAATCTAATACGATTTACCTAATATACCTACATAGGTATGATTGCGTTGATAATCGTTATCGAATCGTAATTCGTATTGAAATAAAAAAAAATACACAAACCTTTCTAGAAGTTTCGTTGAAATCCGAAATGGCGTGAGCACAGAAACGCTTACGAGGAAAACATCGCGAAAGTGAGCATCAGCTCGCGAAACGGTCATCGCCCGCGAATACCGAAATCGGCCAAAGATGGCCGCTCGACCGTTCCAAATTCAAAATTCGTGTGACGTCGGAAAGGCGCTCGCCGTGCCCCGCGCCCGCCGCGCTCTCCCCTCACCCGCGACGCCCCGCCACTCGCAGCCCAAAGGGCGGTCTTCAATAATTCACCGTTGAACCAACAGCGTCGGGCCCCACCTTTTCGCGATCTAAATTCAAAATATCGTCGTCCCGTTCTGTTTTGTTGCGCATTTGCGACGTACCGTCGATCCTGCTCGAACTAGGGCCCGTAGTATACGGTTGTCTCCCTCGCACTCATTAGTTCGTGTCGCTAGGTGCATTATGCAGTATGTTTGTCGAACATTTTATATGGTTTGCGCAACGTTGCACAGAGTAGACCGATGTAGAGACTTTTGTATTTTTTTTATTGAATCTATTAAAATTGACTGATATATTATTAAAGTTTATTATTAAACTGTTCATTTTGTAAATGCATTTTAGAAACTATGTATCCACCTAATTTGATATTTTGAAGTTATATGTCTTTTGGCGCCTTTAGGATAAAATATGATGAGAGTGAATTTTTACGATGCTCTCGTATATCGACACTTAAAAGCGACACCATGAAATTAATTACCTGTCAGGTTTAAGTGAGCACTGATACCTATATTCAAGGTAGTTATTCAAATAGGTATATGTGAATCCTATAAGACGTGTTTTAAAAAAAAATTCATACGTATATATAAACGTGTGTTTGTGTGTGATTTTAAATGATATATTGAGGTGAATGATAACTTATTGTGAATACCTATTCGTGATCAAAAATGTTTTATTATAGTATAAACTATTTTAAATGGGTTTGTAGATTTGCGGTTAATTATCAGTAGGGTATTCTTTTTCTTTGTTTACGTTATAAATTATTATTACATTATTATTTAATAAATAGTTTATTCTACTTTAATTTTGGTCTATTATGTTAATAGAATATTTATATTAAAGCCTTTTATAGTTATTTATAATTTTTTAAGTGGGTATGTTACAATCATCCCATGTTACTGTTATAACCATCCTTGGCATGAGGTCGATTGTAACTCGTATAGAACGACTCGCAAATGGCATTGATAGTCAAAAAATATTTGCTTTTCTACCAAAAGTGCGTGTGAAGACGAATAAGAATTCTATCACATTTTTTTTAATTTGATACGCTGTAAGGTGAAATGGCAATAATAAAACTATAGAAGGAAAATATTACAATCGTCTAACCTTAAACAAATCGGGTGAGTGCCTTAAGCGCTCCCCTTAGTAGTCCGGTGGAAGTGTATAGGCCTTGCCAGGCTAGCAGTGTAGGTCAGTTGGAAAAAAAAAAAAAAAACAATCGTCTAAACTATATAATAATGTCTGACGCTAAAAGTTTGTTAAAAATCTGTCATCTCTCATTGTCACATGTCATAGAATGTCAGTCAGTAACACTGGAAAAATATCATTCACTGGTTCAACAACATAACCCAGTCTACATACGTGAACACACGTGAGCACAAGTTTAAGCGATGATGGCTCAGTTGGTAGTGTTTGGACACAGCGTTGAAGGACGTAGGTTCGAATCCTAGCAACTGAGTCGGAGGTTTCGGTGAAGGAAAATATTGTGATGAAACCATAGCATGGTGATGGGATTTTTTCTAATTCCGCCTGGCTAACTACCGCCCGCCAGTTGAAAATCTGTCGCCAAGCACTTGTTCGATGTGTTCCGGCAGCTGCACTTGAGAGCCAGAATCCTTCTAGGTTTAGTGTGACTACCATCTTAGAACTATTTAACATCAGATGAGATTGTGGTCAAACACTAACCTATAAAGCATAAAAAAATACACACAAGTAGGTACACATATTGTTTAAAGGTTTAATTTTTTTCCCCTTATTCAAACTGAGTTACTTTAGTTTAGCGTAGTTGTAATGCACAAAATATATGTTTGAGTTGGTGAGGCACACATACGTACTGGTACATAGGTATGTAGGTCTCACTAACTTTGATAGGTATTGAATAGTTTGCTTAGACAGATTCGCGATATTGCATGCAAGGCAACAACCCAAGTCGAGGTTCGGCGACATAACACCATTGAGTTTGTTGCCAATCGGCTAAAGGCCTTGAACGCTCGCCTTAGTAGTACTATGAAGGTGTGAAGACACTTCAGGCCAATAGCGTAGTCAGTTCGAAAAAAAAGTAATATATTCTAAAGATGACCATTGTTGCTATTTCTATTTACTTAGCACGTTAAATGCGAAATGCTAATTTTATTTCGAGCGTGATAATTTTTTTTTATTATAATAACCTAAAACCAACACGAAATAATAAACGGTGAGGAGATACGTAACACGAAAACTACGAATGGTGATATAATAAACAAAACAAATAGTTTCATTAAACAAAAATTGAATAATCCCTGCAAACTATTCTGAGTGTAGATTACAGAATTCATAAAACTTAGATATACTTTCGAATTTTTGTCTAAGATGAAACTTTAAAAATATCACAGTTGTTTTATATGAAAAAGATTTTCAAAAATGATGGCACACAGCACTTTTACACCCGTCACTTCTTCTCTCGAAATCGTTCTAAATGTTATGTATTAGGGATGATCGATATTCATCGATAGTAAACATCGATATTTAGATGGAAAACATTAATGATTTGATTTCGATAATATCGACACATCAATGTTAAAAGAATAAAATATCCGAACGTCAATATATCGTATAGAGCCATCTAGCGTTGGATGTATTAGCTAGGGACTATTAAACTACCAAGTTCAAATATTTTATACTAGATGACACTGATCTACGTAATCGAAGTAAGGCGTGCGAATAGTTATTTCTTTGCATTTCCTAAGGGATTAAAAAAAACTGTTAACATCAACGCTTGCGTGATGATTGTATGTGTTGTGAGTGAACTTAATTTGCTATCGATATTGTTAATAATGAAACTTCGGCAACAAAGTTACAGGTATGCTAAATATTTATTCTGTATTCAGTATTTCGGTACCATGAATTAGCTCGCTGTATTATTTTTCAATTTTTATGTGATTGTATTCTCAATAACAAAATGTAATACATTAAACGTATTTCGTTTTTATTTAGAAATAAGACATATGAATATTTTCAACCAATCACAGCACTTCATTTGCTTCCATTTAAAAAGCAGTGAAAAGTCTAGAAACTTAGAAAGTAGCATCAACGTTATTTTAACTTATTCCGTGTATATTAGTTTAAACTTTGTCGGATAGATGACGCTTACTTGAACTATTTACTTTTATAACATCGGTAATTGTATCATTTTGTTTTTAATACGTTATAATTATAGCAGATTTGTCATTTATACAATTATAAGGAATAAAATTACTTCTGAAAGTAACGTTATAATAAATGCTAATTAGTATTCAGAACACCACTGGTCTGAATTTTACTTGGTTTTGGTTGTTCGAGCAGTACAAAGTGCGAGGCTAAATATGAAGATCATGTGCCGTTTGCTCAATTAAAAAGAACAGTATTTCAGTAGGTTATACTTATAGCAGCTACAAATACTGAAAAAGAAAAGAAAGAAGAAAAGCCATAAATTACAGAGAACCTCAGTCACAGCAAATCTGTTAAATAAAAGAAAGGGAAGAGAAAAAAGTATAAAAGACCTCAACTGCCAAATGTAGAAGTAGTACCAAACAGGACCATGTGAGTTGACATCGCCACGGTTGTGAGGAAGACAAGATGGCTGACATGAGACAATATTCTAAATGCGGAAAGTGGTATCAGGAGGAGTGCGTCGACTACCCAGCAGATGATTATGTTAATTGAAGTGTCCTGACGGCTGCTAAATAAAGAAATTTGTTGATATTTTTAAATCTGTAGCATGAATAATGCATGATTATTAAAATTATTGATTTCAATTATATAATGTTAGAAACCTATTTTGATTATATATGTGTGTTAAATTAACCTTACTATGGTATAATAAGGTCTACTGACAAGGCTTTTAAAAATGTTTAATTTTGTTTTTGTTTATATTTGAAAGTAGGCTTAATTCACATTAAAATTTGTTGATTCCGATAATTAGACTTTGTTTTATTTCTAATCTCCCTTCGCTAGGCCACCTGCACCGAGCCTATATGCATTAAACGGGGACTGGCTTTTCAAGGTCAATATGAGTCTTCAAGATTATATAACCACGCGAAATGATATCGTCAGATTATAATAAGCCGCCGTATAGCACCATCTCGGTATGATTTCTTATAATAAGCTTCGAGAGAGCGCACCAGATCTACATTAGGTATCTATTGTACTTAGTGTTTACCTACATGAATTAATTAAATTAATTTATTGACATATTTTTAATTATATAAGCGCCTTCTCAGTGTCTATATTGATTTAAATTGGCAATTTAAGTTAAAACTTGTATTGGTTACTCTTGGCATTTGCAAAATTGCTTACTTAAGTAGAAGTCATATAATACAAAAAAAATAAGAAAATTGTGCGCCTCGGGACGCCCGATCGAAGTGATAACTTAAACTGCCTACCGCTACCATATGCGTGAGAAACGGAAACCAGACAGACTGGCGCCGTAACGGGTTACGTAACGCAGCGGTTTAACCTACCATAAGAAGATATCACTTCAAAAACAGAGTTACTATTTCAAAAGTTTCAAGCATAAACACTACTATTCCTGATGTTGATTTCAGACCATACTTTTTCGCTATATTCGCGCAAAGAGATTATGTTAACGATCGTAAAATATCCAAATCATTTTTAATTAATATTTGCTTAGAGTTAACAATAAACAAAATACATGTTTACTTTATAATTGAATTATTGAAACAATGGACATGTGCGTTTCGGGACGCCCGACATAAGTGATAGTTTAAACTAATCTAATTTGAACTATTTAATATTGAAATTGTTTAACTTGAGAAAGGCTTAGGTTGTTACTTAAATTTTATGTATATTAATATAATAAAGTAAGGACAGGTTATTTATTAATAAAATCTTTTATTGATTATAAAATATATTCTCTTCTTAGTTACATTTCTTGAATGTGTACCGTATGTGCCGTATGCGTGACAGAAACGGCAGCCAGACAGAGTGGCGCCATAACGCGTTACAGTAACAAAGCGGTTTACCGTCCCATAGGAAGTTATCACTTCAAGAATATAGACATTACAGTTTCATTAAGCACAGGTACGATGTTGTGGAGTTTAAAAGAAACAACAATCATTTTAAACCAACTTTATTTTTAGCTAAAATATAATAATTCATACATCAATGAAACTTCTTAATAATAAATTGAATCGTACGAAAATACTAAAAATAGTATAAATGAAAAAAAATAATAATAATGTATAATATAAACGTAATAATAAGTATAACATAAGTATGTATATACGTATAGCTACCGCATAGTATCTCAAGATTCTCCAATAAACTGGGTGAATTAGTGAAACGCATTATCTTTTTGCTGTTTCATAGCTGTCTGTGTTTTCACATCACGTTCAGATCTTATAAATTATCAAAATATTATGGGAAATGGACATCGGACGGTTTGTCTACTGAGAATTACAAAACACAACTTACTAACACAGTGTTAAACTTAATACAACGAAACGCGCCTCCGGGAATTATAACAAATTCGTTTGACGAATACTTCAAAATAATAATTTTGCATAAAATGGCACACTTTAATAACAAACAAAAAAACACAACGAGTTTTTTACGCATTTCCAAGCACACAGTCTGTTATAATCTATTCTTTGTGTCATTCTGACAGATGTATATAAAAGTCACAATAAAACTGACAGCAAGACAGAAATAGTGAACACAGAAAATAAAAAGTGAAATAAACAAACAATTGTTAGTATTCTAGTATGTTAGGCAAGGTTAAATTGTCGTAAAATAATCACGAGATTAAAAATATATTAGATAAATTAGAAAAGATAGTGTTAACATAATACATTTAAAATCATTTGTCAAATTCGTACAACGTAAAATAATTAATTTTGAACTGTCAGTGTGTTTGACATTTCGAACAGATTTTGTGAGTTAGCAAAAAAAAGAAACAGCTGTCCCGACAGAAAGGTACAAAACACATTTACTCGAACTAGTGTAGACACGAATGATTATGTCGAGGATTGCTTTACGGTTCCGTTTGAAACAGTCTAACTACACTAATATGGCAAAATATTGATATGCTTCTCGTGTGTGATGGAAGGATATGGTGGCCACATACGGCGGGCGGCGAGCGAACCCGTTTGCTGCGCCGTGTATGTCGCCGCCTTCACGATTCCCGTGCGACATTAAACAGCGGATAGAGAAAAACTATAATACCCCTAACTACACTTACCGTCTATGTGTCGACGCGTCTCTTCAGCCATTTCCCGTTGTGTCATCGACTAACACGTAGCTTAACACCTAATTGTTAGTAAAAATCCCTTAACGCATTCAAAATATATATATATATAATTATATAGTATAGTAGCTGATCCTAAACAGATATCTGTATAATGTGTATAATATCGTACAACTATGATTTTTTTTTTTCAAATAACTCTGTGCCTAATATACATTTAAGCCGATTTCGTCGTGAAGCTCGTAAAGGGTTTTAAAGTTTTGGACTTTATTTTTGTCATGCGACATAAATACGTTACTACTAAAAGTGATCGAAAAGCGTCGCTTTGTACCACAAAATAAATTGTATCTGTGATATTGTACTGGAATTAAATGCGGCGTGTGTACTTCAAAATGGCGGGACAATTCAACATGGCGTCCGTACATAACCTCTAAACGCGTGAATGACATCGAAATGTTAGTAGTATACAGACGCCACAATGCAATATCTCAGCGAAAACTATATTGAATTACTGAAGCATACACATAAAGTTTATTATTAATATACAATTATAGTATGTATTTGATCACTTAATCTAGAAACTTACAATCGAGTTCATACGAAATTACAACGACTACGGTTCAATACATACACGTTCCATTTTATTATATATAATAATTATCTTTATTCTTACGATAATACAAACGAATAGAAAAGACATTCAGATCAGAGCGACCTCTATCGGAATAAAAACAAGTATCATTCTACGAAAGCAAGCGAGGATTTTTTTTATTAAAATCATTACGTATAAATTTGATATGATCATTTAATTTTGAAACCTTAGAATAAACTACAAAACGAAATTTGATTACACTGATACGAGCACTCATTTTTTACATTATTTAAAAAATCAGTAGCTTTTTATACAAATACACAAAAACAAAAAGTTGTCTTTTTAATAAAAATCCATACGAAAATTCAATAAATTTTATAAAACCCTCTCAAAGGTAGTAAACATAGTTTTAAAAAAAAAAAGAACGTAAAAAATGGGTATTCGTTATCGCTTATCACAAAACATTGTGCCCCGCGTGTGTTTGTGCTGAAGCTTCATTACATTATTATATCTAAAGTGGGTTTCAGAGCTCGGGGTAGTTCAAAATCAATTCCATCGGAAATGTACTCTCGCTTTCTTTTCGTTACGTTACGATATATCTCTAAGACATTGTACGAACAAAAACAAATTACTTGTGTTATAGTTCACCTGTTTGAAATTGGCTAATGCGATATATTAATGTACTATATTTCTTGGTTAACAGAGTTGTAGCAAGAGACGAGCCAATTCAACTCATTTTTACTGTAGTTATTGCGGTTAAAAATGTACATTTAGGTATGATAGGTACTCGATATAGAAAAAATTGATATCAACTTTGAAAAATTATCGCGCCTCGGTTATAATACAAGTAATTTAATGTCGTTTCGTCCGTCAGATTCCACAGACAATTTAAAAATGGCGAATGGGAATTATCGGAATGTGTGAATCGTCCACGATGAATCGTGTCGTTTAGTCTGTATAATCTTTTCGATGTCGTTATGTTGGAACGTAAACGAGCGATCGTATGAGAAGGGAGGGCGTAAAGGAGGAGCCGCACCGCGAGTGCGAGCGAGATGGGAAGAACAGCATGAGGGAGAGGGTAGACAGGAGGGTGCGTTAAGTACTGTCCGCTGCGTGTGCGAGCGAGTGCGTTACGCTCCTTACATCGTGCTGTTGTCCCACTCCAACTGGCTGATGTTTCTGTACTTAGTGCTGCTTGCCGGCCATAACTGCAAAGTGTTTTACTATGTTATGTTAACTACATAATAGACAAATTTTATTACGTCAAATAATTTGATTACTGATAGATATTTTGGGTTATTATGTATATTTTTAAACAAAAGTGAACACAATTCGAATAAAAGTATTTTGATACGGAGCTGTTCAAGTATAGTATCAAAGAGGGGAAGGGAAAGGTATACGCTTTGATTATTTGTAATGATCTGGGCCATGGAAAATGGGGTGGTCAATTTTGTATCAGCAAATTTGACATGAAGCTTGAAAGAGAGAAATTCATTTGGATAGTTACAAAGTATTAATTCATACGACACATAGAAAGTACCGTGTTTGTGACCGTAAATAAGAATACAATAAGGAGTTGGTATATGTCGAAGGGGCAGCTTTTGGACATGTAGAGTAGAACAGTATGGGGTGTGGAGACTCGCCTTCGTCTTCGTCGTCGGAGGAGTCGTGGCGGTCGGACTCGGAATCGGAGCAGGACTCGCCCTCGGAGCTGTCCGCCACGTTCTCGTGCGTGCCGCAGCTCGGCGCCGTCTGTATACATTTTTATATACACTACTTCACTACTACCCACGACTTAAATATTGTGGAAAAATATTCAACGCGAAAATATAATCTACTTTCAATTTTTTATAATAAATAATGTCATCCATTTACTTCCCCCTCTTTCGCATGCACACCACACAGCTTACCCCTACATTATACATAGCTGATCGCATAATGCTCAAAACATCGTATTTTTCTAAAACGTTATATTTAATTAAAAATTCGTGATAATTGTTATAGATTAGGAGCGAGTGTCTAAGAAGTAAAATAAAAAAAAATAACCAAAATGTATCTAATAGTTTTTCATTATGCATGCACACGAACATACCTCTATCATGTCAATTATATGTGGATGGAGAAAATCGTAAATTATAGTCTTTCAAATATAAATACAATGAATGAATAAAAAGCTTTCTTCATGAAACCGGTACTCAATAAATGCACAATTCTTGAAAAACAAAAATTGTACGTACACGTAGGTAAAAAAATACAACACAGTAAACACAAGTGTTCATAGTTTCATACGGTGATTATACGCGTACCTTCAAAGGTATCGTCACTTTTGAAGTTGTTGCAATTCATTGGAAGTGAAACATGCTCATTAGGAAAAAGAATACACTCTTTTACACACTTATTTCATAACCAGGTCTTACTCCTCAATAATTACTGTTATATAAGTATGTTAGGCAAAATTTTATTTTTTTCAGTATAGCGCTGTTTTCATTAAATTCTACCAATTTCATGTGGCTTGATGGCAAAGTACATTATAATGGTATACATTGTTTGTAGAGATAATATCCAGTCAATATTTTCAAATCAGTATCTCTAGCGATATATGATCGAATCAATACGCAAGGTCTCTCTCTATATATCTATCTATATATAGAGCGGGTACTGCGTAGGTTGAATTTAAACTTTTAATAATGTTTACTGGTAACGAATATATGTTTATCTAATTCTAAAATCATATACGAAGTGTATTTAGTTATAAAAAAAAAACCTTTACTTCCAAATTAAGAGGAGTATAAAAACAACACAAATCATTCAATGTAAATACTAATTATATAATATATCAATGTTAGTAAAATAATATTAAAACACAATTTTAATATATAGTCGTTAAAATGTTCCCAGTCGAACAAAATTAATTCAAATTTCAAAATTAGCTATCTAGAGATATATTCCATAACAAAAAATATCCTATAAAATTCCTGTAAAATACATTTCAATGGAGTTGCCCATTTGTGAGGTTGATAATTATTTTTGTACTATAGCTGTCGGCCTCATAGACCTTTATAACTTCATAGTAATTGTAATTATTATTGAAAGCTTTTAAACGTAATTCTTGAAACGAAACAGCACTCCAAACATAATCGTTTAAGCGCCATCTCATATCGACAATAGACACTACTTATTATTATGGAGTAAGTGTTGAGTGCGTCACCTCGTCCATGGGGTTGACGGTGATGGTGAGCGCAGAGTCGTCCCACGCCATCTCTGCGTCCGTGGCGGCGGCGGCGGTGGGGTGGCGAAGCGCGTGCAGTGCACGTGGTGGGCGATGGCGCGCGGGGCGTGCGGAGGGGCGCGGGGCGGGAGGAGCGACGCGCACGCGCGATGGCGACGCCCGCTACGGCGAACAGGAGGCCGCACGACACGACGCCGATCAACAGCGCCACGTAATCTAACAATGCAAACACTCTCTCATATCGACCACACGGAACACTTATTTCCTTATTCTACTTAATTAATAATATCTCACTATATAATTGATATACTATTGTCACTTTACATTATATATTTAAGATACAGGATGTGAAATCGATACATCGATTGGAAACGTTTCGATTGCTCCATTTGTTTTACAATATCTTGAATACTATTTGACACATCAAATGGAATAATTGAATACATTCGAAACGTATACGAATATCAAATAATTCCGAGCTTTATGTCATTATTTTAAATATTGTGCACTTTTGAAAAATGATACTATGAATATGAAACCCGACACGTCTATATACATTTAATTTATGTGTGTATGTATGTACGTATGATTGAGAATGTGGATACTGACTAGCGGGATGCGTGTCGGAGTGTAGGTCGATGAGTCGTGCTTGCGGTACGTCGGCGGAGTGCGCGTCGCGCTGCGCATGCGCAGCGAACACGCGCGGGGAGAGGAGCAGCACCGGCACTACCACCGCCACCGCCACTGGCAACCTCCCACTGCAAACCACGACAATAGTTATTCATTACTTTTTAATTTTCATACAATTCTATAGTGGTGTTGCATGTAAAAGATCTAGTAGCGCTGTTCAGAGAGATAACGTAGTTTATACGTATGATACGTACTAATCAGACTTGTATTAAACGACACCTATTGTTACTAAACATCACCTAAATTGCTAGTAGTCACTTATAAAGTTTAGATACATTTATTTTTAACATCCTTTAATACTCATTATAAATTAATTTCAAAAAATTCTATTATTTTATTTTGTTCCATTTGTGTTATTCTCTAATTATTTTTTTGGATTACAAATGTTTTGCTAACTCGTTTAAAGTACCTGTTGAGAAATGAGAGAATTTAATTAAAGTAGTGCAATGGTTGTGAACCTGTTGTTCCCTGGCGACGTCGGCCTTGTCGGCCATACCGCTGGGGTGCAGCTCGCGGGATAGAGGAGTCTCGGCGCCCCCGCCCATGTGCGGGTGCACCACTGTCAGCTGCAACAAAACCGACATACATATATATATATATATATATATATATATATATATATATATATATATATATATATATATATATATATATATATATATATATATATTTCATTACTGTTACTTCTCCTATCTCAGTCCCGAGTCGGGATCGTGAGTGAGATACAAGTAGATATTTCTTATATATTCAAATGTATTTCGTTATCTATTATAAAAGTATTCATTTTAACGGAATATTTAAGTATGAAAAATAAAATCTAATTAAATTAAACCTAATTTAAATACTGTCCCTTAGTTTTCCCTTTTCTATATATTATTATTAAATAGGGAAATATCAGGTTAAATCTGATTTGCAATTAGATAATAATAATAAAATAACAGCAAGCTGACCGTCTGTACGTATTCATTGCTGGTGAATCTGCCGTTGAGCTCGGAGCAGGTGAGCTTGAAGACTCGGTTCAGGTAGTACGCCGGCTTCTTGTTGCTGTACTGGATATCCCGCAGCACCTACACATAAAGTTAATACATGTTTAAGTTTTGATTACATTATGTGATGTGAGAAGGTGTCAGGAAATTATTTAAGTCTTTCACTGAGTACGAGTCACAGTTACTTAGAAATGTTTGTTGGATATAATCTGATATGTCGAAATTTGATTCAATTAACATATTCTCAATTACAATTGTACGATATAATAGAGAAATATTTCAATAGTTGTTAGTATTGGGTCATGATAATGGTAGGCAGTAAGACATTACAAATGATCGTGAATAGGTTACGAGTACCACACATCAGGTTTAACATTCACTTGTTCACTCGCCGGTGCGTATTCAGGTATCCAATCGGGCTGGTAAAGATACGCATTGGAATGTCTCGTACTCGTGATCGTGCATATAGTGTTTAACCAGCAGGCTCGAGGATCGCAGGGCGATACGCTGTGGGGAGTGCAGGATGATACGCTGTGGGTAGTGCATGGTGTTGGTGCGGCGTGGTACCTCTTGGTAGTTGCGCACGGAGTCGGCGCCGGTGAGGATGACGCCGTCGCGCGTGACGGCGGCGCGGATGTCGTAGCGCAGGGGCAGCTCGCCCCCCTCGCCCGCCTCGCTAGCGCCCCCCAGCGACAGCGCCTCGTGATCCGGGTTAAGCGCGGGGTACACCGACACCACGCACGAGTCCAGCTTCTGCATCTCCTCTGCAACACCACACCGCATCGTGCTACACATTCTCTGACAACACTGATTGTAAGTAAAAACTCCTTCAATGCCGTTGTGTATAAATATATATTTATAGGAATTAACTTAAGAGAGAATGAGATAGAATACATTATACAGTGTTTTTTATATTCGCGGTTTCACCTTTGCATATTACACTATCTAATAGTTGCTCTAGTCCGAGCGCTGTACGAGTGTCTGTATGTGCCTCCGTATTATGAGGTCCTTTGAAAAAGGCATCATAATCATAGTGATTTGTCATCATTTGAAGTTTTGTCATTATTTGAAAGAATATGATGGCAAGTTTATAATTCAGGTTGTATCCGCACCGGCTATGTACAGATGTATTAACGAAAAAAATTAGACTACATTTATCTTTTATAGTATGATCATGTAATGTAATAAAATGACCACTTACCATTATAATCTGTCAATTCCGTCAATATTTCTAATGATCTCTTAGATCGATGATTCTGTGTTTCACCCACTCACTGGTTTTTTTGTCACTTAAACGTTTTCTTTTATAGAAACGTTATTCTGACAATTATGAGCACGAGAATAGAAAGAAAATTGGGCGAACAGGGGTTTGGGTTGTGTACCTGCGAGCGGGTGGTGCGGCGCGGTGCGCAGGCGCACGGTGAGGTCAGGGAAGACGGCGAGCGCAGCGCGGAAGTGCGCATAGTCCTGCGCGAGGTCACCGGTGCCGTTCAGTAGGATGGAGGGCGTCTGCGGCGCCAGCACCAGCACGTACGAATCCGCCGGCAGCGCGTGCAATACGCGCCCGTTGTCGCACCTGCACATGCGACGCACGCGTTACGGTTACGTTTGCTAGTGGCGCTAGTGTCGAGCGAAAGGTGTGTACGCACGTGATGGTGGTGGCGACGTGCACGTTCCTGCGGCCGGGCGTGGGGAAAGGCGCGCGCGTCCCCGTACGCGACGCGCCGGAGTAGCGTCTCGACGTCCGCGACACCGTCGCCCTCCACCGACACCGACTTCAGGTCTACACATGCGCAACACACAATATTATCTTAAACATACTCATACATACTCATATATACTCCTCCTCAATCTGTTTCACCGCTCTAAGCATAGCCAGCCATAAATTCGGACTTGAGTATGACATAACTATGAGTACAAACACTAAACAAAGATAAAATATATTATAGAAATTTAAATTTCGCATTTATGTATACTTGTCTCGAGGTTATACGTATATAATATAACATGTATTTATACTTAAAATTATGTTTTACGCATTTATTATTTAAAGCGGTAAAAAAAAATGACGGACGACGTTATACCATTATGACTGTGAGGCATCTAAAGCTTCTTTACCTTCTGCTACGCGGTAATACTATTTAAAAAAAGTTTATTAGAACGAAGACAAAAAATTTTATTCAAGATGTTAAAGGATTATCTGAGAATATAAATAGGTATTTGAAAATAATAAAAATTTCTAAAAAATGGTGCATATGTCTATAAATTAAAAGTCAAAAACTTTTAAGAATAATGAAAATTCCAATTAATATAGACTGTGAGATTTTCCATTATTTTCATTATGAGGCTATCGGCTGGTGTATGCGTATATATGTGTGTATGCGTCTATGTGTGTGTGTGTGTGTGTGTGTGCGTCTATGTGGATGTTAGTGTGTGCGTGCGTATTTACATAGATCCGGCGCGAGGCTGAGTCCTTCGCGGCAACGCGCGACGCAGGCGAGCGCATGCGCAGACTGCACGGCGCCGTGCACCACGCCCAGCCCGGCCAGCGAACCGCGCAGGTGGTGCTTCATGTCCTTCTCTGTACCTACACAGACACACAACATAAACCTTAAAACTCTTCTGTTCCCTCTACATATAAGTAAAAAAATAATTCAAAAATATTATATCCACAAATACTAACTAATTAACAGAATAAGAAAAAACTTCGAGTGCAACACACTATACGTGTGACGTCATAATCCGTCACATTTCATAATATTACTCACTGCCAAATAATAACTAATACTTTTTTTTCGACAACCATTCTTTTAGATTATTACCGCCATTGTCGAGTACGTAATATTACAAGTGTCTCGTGTTCATTTTCATATTCTAAAGCAAAAAAGGTAAACACGCGTTGAATACTTGTTTAAAAAAGTATGATCAGAAAGGACTGTTTTACCTTTATTTAGAGATATACGCCCTTCGAATTTAACACTTGTCTAAGTTCATAGTTTTTATTTCATTATTGTGATTTACTGTATGTCCCTATAACACAATATATAGTATAGTAGTATATATACATATAATATTAAACCTATATGTTACTTATTTAAACAATTACATTTCCATTTACTTAAATATCCCAAATATAAATGAATAAATAAATTTAAATGGGGAGATTGAATTGAATGGATGCTATTGAGAGTTCCTTGCACAAAAACTTGTTGTACCAGATATGTGGCTAGAAACCGTTTCGACACGCTTTTGTGATGAAATATTTTAGACATGTGCTTAAAAAGATTTAAAACTTTAGACAACTGTTTAAGTCCCTGTTCAGCGTTTATTCATATTTAATTTTGTAATCATAGTATAGGTTTCCTCATACACAATAAAAAAATATTAACCCTGCCAGCAGGCGCCGACGACGAGCGTGGTGTTGATGCCCTGCGCGGGATGCAGCGGCCAGTCATCGATGACCTCTGGCCCCTTCCCATCTGCACCGCGCTGCGGCTCTCCGTCCACCCACAGCTCCACGTTCGGGAAGCGCACGCTCACCGCGTAGTGGTGCCATTCGTCGTCGCACACCTGGACATCCAACATATCCTAAATGCTTCTCGAAGAAACAAACCGACTCCACTAAACATCTTCTTCATTTATACTTTACAGGAGTTAGTATTTGGACACAATCTCAATAATGCATGTTGACACACTAAGTGCTTGGTGATCGATTTTTAACAATAATTAATTAAACTAAAATTTTTCTGTTACTTTAGTATTCACATAAAGTATAAAATCGATGATTAGTGAAACTATTCTAGAAAAACTTAGAAAAAGGTAATATAATATGTTTGAAATGTTTTATATAAAACATTTTATTTTTATCTAAGACTTTTATGACCAAATTAATATAATATATATATACTCTTGCGGCTAAGATCTTTGATTTTCATATAATAGATTCCTGCGTTCTCAAGTTAAAAAAAAAATTACTTTAAACAAAAACTGTACATACCTCTGGAATCTTCCACCTCCACTCGGCCGGACGGAATATATTGAGGTCTCCGTCGCCGAAGTCGCGGCGCAGCAGCAGGATCAGCCTACAGTTCCTCACGAACAGCGCAAAGTGGTGACGGTTCATCTCTATCAGAACCACCCACGAAGAATTAACAAATAATTTCTGATTAAGGATTCCTGCTATTAAATTTAAAAGTGAAACTTCATTATGGGTTACCTTCGAAACTTTGATAGGAACCTTTTTGTGTGATGAAAAGTGGTGGGGGTAAACACTGTGTCGGGTAGAGTGTTGAAAACATTGGTTCTCGCCCGATCATCGAAGTTAAACTACGTCGCGCGCGATCAGTACTTTGATTGGTGACCGCTTGGGAACACCACATCAAGATAGCTTATTGTTGTATTTTTTTAATCAATATGTTTCCCTGTAATATAAGTTTCTTTTCTGTCGTGCGTCTTTACAACACACCCTTTTTTATATACCACGACAAAGTTACTGCACTGTGCCTAATTGTAAGCGCAAGTACTATTTCGCTTGGATATACACCGAATTATACTGGAACGCAACTCTAACACCCTAGAAAATACACCATAACAGAGGTAAACAGAAAGTGGACAAAAGTACAATAGATCGAAGTCAACGCTCACTGACGATTAACTTGCTTAGAAATTGAATGCTTCAGAAGAAGTCACGTTTAGATAATCAGTATATAATAATGATAGTGATACTGACTGTGGTCGTCGGCGAGGCAGAGCACGTGCTCCTTGCGGTGCTTGTCGCCGTCGGGCGGAGGCGCGTGCCGCATCCACGTGGAGATGGAGAAGCTGCCGGCGAGCGAGTGCGGGAGCACGGACTCGGGCACCACCGCGGACGTCTCCCCGTCGAACTCGAACATCTGCTCCCCGTCGCGACCTGCACCATACCACCAACACTCTCACTGGCTCACTTCGACTACACTATACACACATCCTCAAACTATTACAACTTGCTCACGTACCCGAATCGGGCTTCAGAGACTTGGCCCATTCGTTGCCCACTCCCGGGCTAGGTAACAGGTCGACAGTCTTCGGATCCATACCTATTGAAAGGGAAATCAAAAACATTTACTAAATTATTTACATTTTATACTTAAATTCAACACTTATTGTGAAAGAGAAAACCAATTTATTGATAATTCATTATGCTACCAATATCGTGTGAAAACAAGATCTCTCATGTGTCATATAATGTTACAACTTGAACTCAAAAAAATATTATTCAATAAATTTCTAGTTTTAATGAAATAAATATCTATACTTTACAAGTATGCTCTTGACTGTATCATGGTATGTTATATAAACATATGCCAATGTCGACTTGGATTCCATAAGTGACCTCTAGAAATTCACACAGCAATGGATGTTGCGATCTCTAAACTTAATGTATAACGAAAATTACAAAACGTTATTTCAAACGAACTAATTTCTCTATAAACTATGAAGTTTTTTTTTTTCGAACTGACTACACTGTTGACCTTGCAAGGCCTCTACAGTTTCGCCAGACTAAACTATACTTTGAAGTCATATCAGAGTGTAGTAATGTTTTCTACATTTTCACTACTAAAACGGTATAAATATATTTTTGACATTAATTATAGGTTTAATATGGGTTAAGCATGTTTGTTAAGTTAAGTTAAATTAGTTCTATAAATGTAAATGGGCGTACTTTTTAAAATTATGAAATTGTTAGGGATTTTAAATCTTACCTAAATAGTTAATGAAGACTATACTATAAATGATTACAAGAAGCTAAAGCAAGAAACGAAATAGGAAGGAAGCAGTGGTAAAATGTACGGAGTGTCTGAGTGACTGACCGCAGATGGTACGCTGCGCGTGCAGCGAGTAGGTGTCGCGGTCGCAGCCGGAGGAGGCGCGTGATGCCTGCAGCGAGACGGCGGCCTGGATGCGCGTCACGCCGGGGCAGCGCTCGTCCGACGAGCACGTCTCCAGCCGCGCGCCCGGGAACAGCGCCAGCGGCCCGCTGCCCGGCACGTACTCCACGCGCTCCGCCACCCCTACCACCACACACACAATATACCCCACTCAACCCTACAACCGTGTCCGCGTCTACTCTCACTCATCACGAAAAAGCGACAATATATACGAAAGTCTCTGCAACGGGTTTTCATTATAGACAGAATGATGGCGGCAATAACTACTCCGGTATAGATCCCTACTGGACTACTATGGAGGGTGTTACATACAATCGAGCACAGTTGCTGTGTACTATCTATCATCACTCATTCGTTAAGTTCATAAAACTCACATTTCTACTACAATCAATTTCCTCAGAACTTAGAAAACGAATTATCTGCACATAAAATCTATTTCACAACAAAATCAATGACTACATTACATATTCTGCTATATTTAATCTGGCCTTCGATGGATGTCCGTAGTACTGTCGCTCGAAGCTGTCATTAAAATTGAACGTCGGAGTATTGATTAGTCGTAGTGCAGCTCATAACCGAATAAAAGGTTACTATTTTTGGCGCAACACTAGGAAATGTATAATCTTTTTTGCATAAACTACAAAATGAGAACTGGTACGCTGAATAGAAAAACTTTAGTTATAAATACTGGATGAGCATGATACACAACGTATGACTTTTCAAAGGGAACTCGATGTGTATCAGATTCATATAAATCTTCATACTCCAAATGCACACTGACCTTTCCATCCAGCTCGACAAGGTTTATTGACTTTTATGGTAACCATCACAGGACTGGACTGCATCATGCCGCAGTCGTACGCGACGACGGACAGGATGTGATTGTGTGATTTCTCATAATCCAGGGGTTCTGTGTTGCGGATTACTCCTGTGCATGATACAGAAGATTTTTATCTAAAATCCTTAAACGATTCACAAATTATAACACGAAGCCGTTGAGGATATTTACTACCGTTTTGAAAAAAAAAATATCACTTCCATCAAAAATGTCCACTAAAATCTCTGAGTCTCGGATAAAAAAAAATGTAAAGTAAATTAAACTCAAGTGATAAGGAAGTAATGTTACACTCTCTTTGTTGCATAAATAGAGATATATGATCTTCTGTTCAATTAAGCAAGTTACAGAATTTCAAAATACAATTAATATGAAGTGGATAAGAAAGAAACGCAGTAGTAATAATTACATTTTCCTATTATGGCTGAATAAACCATGGTCTAATAAAAGAGTATTATGCAAGCTAAAAACTACGGCATACATCAGTCATATACTGTATTGGCAGTTGTTGCCGAATCTGCTTGCAAATGCAATTACGAAATCCTTTGCATATTATAAACCGCGTCCGGTTCTGAAGTACGTAGCAATTAATGTAAAGTCAATGTAAGATTTGTTAAGGTCAGACTTGGGAGTACTAAATAATGATGTACCCTATAATTAAAGAAAATAGTCTCACCCTCAGCGTCGATAGCGAAGGGCTGGCTCCTATCGGTCTGTATCTCGTATTTGCAAACGTCACCGAGCCGAGGCGTGCAGTCCTTATCGGTGGCTTCCACTTGCAGAATCTCGTCGTAGATGCGGCCCTCGTCGACTGACTTGACGTAAGCAGCCTGGCTGAACACTGGAGCGAACTCGTTTACGTCTGTCACCGTGATGTGTACAGGTACCCTGATGTTTACACATTATATTTATCCGATGACTTGGTATACCTTTTACTAGACGATGAGCTCGAAAGTAACAAACTGAAGTGCAGTTCGCAAAGAGAGTTAACATTATAATGTGATGTAATTAATCGACGCCACAACTGGCACTAATATAATGACAGTGAAGAAAAAAAAGATCGATTAAGATTTTAGGTATCTGTGTAATTTCAAATCAGTAAACTAGCAGGCGCAGCGGACATTGTCCTGCCCTGATAATAAAAAATATATACTTAAATGCATGAAATGCTTAAGGTAACTAAGGTAAACGATAGATCTATAAAAGAGGAATATTTTAGTATGCATTGTTTTGTTATATATCTACGGGATTAAGGCATCGTTTTCGACGAAAGCTCTCAGACGACTTGATTTTTTCCGATTCTGTCAAAAATTATCATTATATTTCAACCAATTTACAAAAAAATCTACACAAATTATATACCTAAACCTTCCCCGTGAATTACTCTATCTATATCTGAAGAGGGCATTACAATCCGTTTAGTAGTTTTTGAGTTTATCGCAAACACTCAGACAGACAGACAGACGCGGCGGACGATTTTGTTTTATAATATGTAGTGATAAAATGATTGTTTAAAATGCAAATTATGTCGATGTTCTCAAACTCAAATGAAGTGAAACAAGTTCTATTTTAGTAATTGTGGTTGGCATTATTATAAAAATGGTGAACTAGTCTTTTAATATAAGCCAGTAAACAATAACAATAGCAAACCATAAGAAGCCTTTGTCCAATAGTGGAGTAATACTGGCTGATCATTGTATATATATTACTGAATCCTTAACAGTTCTAAAGTACAGAAGGCGACGTACGTGTTGGAGTAGGAACCGTCACAGCCGACGGCCGCGATGTCGAACTTGTAGTTTCGTCGTTTCTCACAGTTCAGCGGGTACCGGACCCGGAGCCGCGCTTCGTTCTCGTCAATCACCATTATCTGAAATAATTAAACAAATCTACTTTGGATTTGATTCTAATGTAAATAGATAATTTCAAGAAGTCGCCTAAATAACTACGCACCATTATTTATTATTTTTTCATTAAGAAGGGATCCTCCGGTAACTAAAGGCAGCTTCTAGAATTACCGTGTCCACTTACATCACCATATAACTCGGTGCTACTATGTGATTATCTACATATATTAAAAAAACGAGTCTGTACTTCATTAATGTAGATGTTGAAAAATATATCACAGTTATCACCAAAATCTTCAAGTTTGACAATATTTAAATTAAATATAAATATTTAGTAGTTTTTATCACAACGGCGATTGTCACGTGAGACTGTCCTTGTTTTTGGATTACACTGTTAACAGTACTAATCATAAGGAAATGTACATGAAACAATATTTAGATAGTATAAACAGATCATCAAAACATTCGACAAAACAAGCGAATCATAATAGAGGATTGTTCACAACGTGTGCGTGGTTGCAATCAAATCCGGACAAAGAGGTTTTTTATAAAAGGCTATCATCGCTAACAAAATATTAGTACAACAATGATTACATTCCATCTGACTACCTCTCTCTAGCAAATAATTTCACGTAGTACCATAATAAGAAAACTATTGTATACTACAATTTCCAATACACATCGAATAATATAACGGTCCAAGGGAAAGAAACGGGTAGAAATAAAATCTCATATGAACGATAATACCTATTAATACAATATCATTGTCCCGAGCGTTATTGAGGAGTATAATCGAGCACATGTGTGGAAAATATGATATTGTTTCCTCATATAACCCATATGAAAACGATTTTGGGGGAAAATTTTGCTTGCGTTATGTTCATAAACTATATATTTATTATGCACATTTACTTGCAATTACTTAATACATACTATTTGTACCTAAAGATGGTTACACAATTACAATAGATTCAGTGAACAGAAGTAATACCAATCAAAACGGTACATGACGATTTTTTCCTCAAGAATTAACTATAGTATAAAGTGATAAACGAGTATATATTAATCCAGCTGCAAAATAATAGCAACGATGATAGATTTGAAATACAATTCTAAAAAAAAACAATGATTTACCATTCATTGCAATTAATGAATTTAATAGGAATGCGATTTCTTCGATCCACAATAGGTATATAGCATCAGGAATGAAACGACACGTACATCACATACGTCATCAAATGTTTCAGACTCGGTAAGACCAGTCACAGTTTTTTAGGTAATAATACTGTTAGATGTTACAACAAAGTCCCAAAGCGTATTACCCATTTTGCCAAACTGTAAGTTTAAGAGCCATGTCAAGCGGGTTATGGTGCCAAAAGGCTATTATAGGATAATATGGGAATGATGGTGATGTCTGGGATTGACATCTCTCTAAGCATCCACTAAAATGATTGTAACGTTAATGTATTTAAAATATATGTACATTAAAAAGATAAAGCCGATCGACTTTGTTGCCAATTCTTCTCGATGACTGGGTTGTTTTCCGAAGCGGTGATTGTTTTGACGTTCATAGGCGCCTCTTTAGGGCCTTAATTGAATAAAAAAAAAATGATTTTACTACAACTGTCTAAGAGTGCCACCGACATAATATTTAAAGGTATGGACGTGAGTAGTACGCTTAGAAGTGAAAGCCAGATACGACAGAAACGTTAGAAAAGGTAATTTTTGGGGGATCGAAAAAATGGAAGACATAAAGATACTAACTCAATTTTTGTTAGTAAAAAAAATGGTATTCACGAATCTCTATTAAGGTACCTGCCCGATGAGAATTTGCTGCTAAATACAATCCCTTCCACAAGAAAGAGTCGGAATAAAAATGATTTAATACAAAGCCACTCAAAAACATATCAAACGATATGAGAAAGGAGGATACGGCTACCGAGTAAATAAATGCTTCAGAACATCGATTACCTGTCAATATCCACAGGCAAACGCGACTGATCCATACAAGTATTAGAGTAGAGTACCTACCGAACGATACGGTGCCTTCGTGGTTTAACCTAAATTCCGAAAATACGAACATGTCTTAAGGTACATTTACGTTACGATATTTTCATACCTATCTTTAAAAGTCAAGAAGGTGGTACGTACATAATCCCTACCAATTTCTAGTATGAATGGGGTGAGTAGAATTAGTACATCACTCTGTTTACAAAATGCATAAAATGGCCTTAAATATAATAAAACCTGTAACAGATTTTAATGGGAACAATATATAATTATTATTTTAAAATATTACAAAAAGAATCAAATGACCAGACAATAAATAATTTACACTGTGTACCGTCATTGAAGACAAAGTCGTAATACAACTCTAGTTGCTAATTGTAGATTATGCGTAATATATTAATAGTTTCACGGAGAGAGTTTGTCTTAGTTTGTTGATTCAAATATAAAAATGAACAAGAATATACCAACATGACCAATGCAAACAGAATTAGATTTTTTATTCTTCGTATTTCGTACAAGAAATAGATAGCGTGGAACATTCTAGGTTGAATGAAAACTTGTAAAAGCTACTATGGGTGAACTAGCCAGAACAACGTTAAAAGGTAGCAGCGGCTATGACGCTTCCGACATGTTTCTAACGATCGACTATCTACCAATAAACAGAAATGACTGTTCTGGAGAAGTACAGTGCTATTCAAAAATAATCACACTCTTTTAAAACTAGAAATCAACATGTCTGTTGTAATCTTTTTCATTTATAATATATAATGCTAATTAAAATTTCAAACACCAGGGAATAAATGTATAAAAATCTTGATCACGCTCTTTTATTTATTCTCTGTGAATCAATATTAATACTTTGAATATAGTCTATATAAATTGACAAGAAATCAATTTTAAATGTAACTATACAAATAAGGTACTACGTTGTACAGCCTTCAGCGTATGGAGTTCGACACGAGACTAGACATGAATGTGTTTAACAGCAATGAAAAAGTAAAAAACGTAAGATTATAATTAAGTGTATTTTTATTTGGGATACATTTGTGTACACTGTTTAAGGTTTTAATCTAATAAATAAACTGTAAAACGATCGCGACTGTACCACGGATACGAGTTCCAATAAGAATCGGGTGCCCTATTCGGAACAAAATGAAACACAATTGGGTACATTCTGTACAGAAACAAATTGGTTCACGGTAAACGAAATTTATTTACTAAACTATGATATTTTCTTATATATAGTGCAAGGTAGATAGAATATTTATAATATGTTACGTGTTGAAGACAAAATAAAAAATCCAAATTATCCTATCCTATATATATTGTGATCAACTTCTCAGTTTTCTTTCATGTATTCAATTCATTCTAACAATTTCTTTCTCGAGAATAATCGATTCAATAGACATTGGATTCTGCTAACTTTTCAGTATTAATTATCGTGTAACGCTACTCCCATACATGCTTGCATCGCCAAGAAATTTTATCTATGTTCGCAAAAGTGCATCTGTGGGAAGACTTTATCGTCATTAGTTACGAACTAACGGGCTGCGTGACGATAGACGCAATACGATAGTTGGGCCCGCGATCTTTGCACTGAACTTGTAAAGGAAGTTTGACACGCAAATTCCAAGTTATTATTAGAATGATAAGGGTGTACGAACATTTTTAATAGCCTTTATCAGAATTACTTTTGAGGTTAGTTTTTAGCGCGACAACTAACTAAAGCTTCGTCATGCAGGTATGGGACTAGCAAAATACATAAGTACAAAACTAAATCCTAGCACGCAAACATGAATTATGTTTACATTTTATTTATACACTCGAAATCTCCACTACTATTTTAGGCATACTTTGGTGTGTCTTCAATTATATAAAAAAAAATTATAGTGCCATAATACGTTAAAATAATATGAAATTTGTTTTCTTTTCATATTTGTCAAACTTTTCAATAAACAGGACAGAAAATATTGAATAATTATTTAAATGCGTACAGCAGAAAGGCGGTTATCGTTTTGGCTCTGTAATCTACGAAAACTAAAAGCCAATGACGCAATATAAATTATACCGCGTGACTCACATTACGTATTTTAGTTGAATTCAGGAAATTGCATGATTTTCTTATGATGCCGCTGGTAGGGGACATGGCAATTGTGTAATAACCGCTTTAGTGTCTCGTCGAGTTGTGTCACGTATCGGGTACAGCTAGTGTAAATTCAATAATCGAGCAAAGCGGTAATAGGAAGAATTAACTAACAGTAATTCTTTTATAGTACATCGCTTTTCGGAATCATCCTATTATCCATCCTATAATATTCTGCTGTCGAGAAGCGCAGTTTGAGCATTAGGTCATCCATCTTAACCAATCGTCGTACACGAATATTAAATTAATAGAATTTACCTCGAAAGGAGCTTCCCCATGATGTTTGTTATTCAATATGAGGAAGGAACACAGAGGTCCGCGCGCTCTGATCGGTGGCGTCACCTCGACCAGGGTTTCGTTTTCCCGAATCAATCCATGGTAACCTTCCTCCGGCTCGGCCAGCTCCAAGTATGGAACGTCTGGAAACAAATATTACGTTGTAATTTCAATCTACGATCGTCATATTAAATTACTCGTAAAAATACCGGCAATTCGATTGCAATGTATTATGTTATATCGTACATATAAATAAAAAATGATAGAAGTACAACGGGTACGCGCAGAACGTAAAATGTACTAGATAGATGTCAACAATTTTTTAAATTTTGCTTCGGAGACACGTGGCTCTAATTACAAAAAAAAAAAATCACAATAGCTTAATTTAATGTAAAACTCATTAAAATTTTTAGAACTTACATATATCATTTTTATAAACTCCTACGTGTTCAACGTTGTGTGTTTTTGCCGTCGACAAGTAAGCAAGCGGTGTTGTGCATATGTTTTTGCATATGTATATACATGATATAAAATATAATTTTAATATAATAAGCAACGCAGACGAAGTCGCGCGGATCAGGTAGTCAAGTATAAAGAGAATAATTCACTAACTTCAATAACCAATTTTAAAAGTGTAAGCGCACAGTAGAGAGACACTTACATTAATAGCTCGAAATTTCATAGGGACGCTCTCTTTCACGAACAGGCCTCTTGTTACGGTTACAGCCTATTCAAAGTTTGAGACAGTTTCGTTAAATTATTAAATTTCTTCTCCCGAATATTTAACTCTAATTCATTGTGACAACTTTTCGTTAAACCGGCTATTATACGGCCTACGATTACATCTTAAATAATTCCAGGAAAATGATGTTTAGCCCTACTAAGTTCTTCGTTAAGTTAAATCTTATACATAAATAAGCGAATATAAAACAGTCCAGTACCTTTTTCTCATCGGTTCAATCAATTGATTTTCTTTATTTATTTTTGTTAAAAGCTGTATTCTGTAATAGTAATAGCTATCGACGACCTTTAGTGTTATCAAAAATAAATTTTTTTTTCTTAATATCGACTAATCTAGTCTGTATCTACAAATCTTTGTTGGTCATCATACTTCACGATACTAATGTCTACTTATCTACAATATTTATACACTCTTTGACAAAAAAAAACCTCAATAAGTTTAATTATAAATATATAATAAAGCTTCAATGTTATTAATGCTTACAAGTTTAATCAACCACGATCGAATTTCGACCAATGGAGCGTCAATAGATTTATAATTACGCTCAATGAGCATGTCCGGACTGTTGAATATTTGTTACTTTAGAGTATTTCTTGCTTCTTTTGTGATTAAGTTATTCTCCATGCGGGCATCGTAATAAAAGCTACCAATTATAATTTAGTTTCATATTTCTATGAAAACCGTAAAAAATATATATATAGGGATTCGTTTACTTGTAATAAAATTCACGAAGACATATTTGATATACTGTTTACGCAAGCACTGTACAGGACGGGTCTCAACTGGATCAGTGCCAATCCCGCCGGGTGTGGGATTTGTGAGGTTTCGCGAGCGGAGAGCTCGTTAAGGCCGCTACAGATGTGTTCCCGTGCGCAATTCGTTTTGCGGAGACTCGCGACACTTTACGGTTCGCTCATAAAAATAGCCGATCGTACCTTTTTACGCATTCGTTAAATGCTTTTTAGATAGAAAGATTTTACTGATTGTTCGTTTGTAAATCGACGCTAATTTGTAGATAAATATTAATGTTCTTTGAATGGCTTCTGTGTTGCATAAGTTATAGAAGCGGATACCCAGATAATTTCTAACAAATGATATTTATTTTACAAGGGCCCATAGTCCGGATATATCTGTACTGAATAGTTCCTTAGATGCGAAACAAGAAGAAATACATTGTATTATATTGGGACATGGAGATGACACTGCAATAGACACTCTAGTGATACTGTAGTAGACACTCTCACTATACTATAGTGGAACGGGATTTGAAACATTTTAGAAGATAAAAGACATACACGCTTAAATTTCTTACAGTCCTTCACGTGTAACAGTAAATGAACACGCAATCAATGGAAGTACCTGTTTACTGTATAAAAAATTCACAAGATTCACTCCTAAATACTTCAAATCATAAAGGAGGAAGTGCTTCCTGCTTATGACAGGTATATTTATTCATCACGGTGTCTGGTGACACTAAGGCGGAACAGAGAGGATTGAATTAATTTTTGACACATTTTTTATCATATAATGTAATATATTTAAATCTATTTTATTTCATTATAACATAAATCTAACTTCTAGACAGGCTCGGTGTAGCTGTACAAACGATCTACGCTTGATCGTTATGTTATTCCGTCGTGTGAGCATTTACATATGTTCAAACAGACGATTCCACATGAATAATGTAAAGGTTTACTTGTAACAAATAAGGCCGTCTGCAATCTTACCGATTATTAGTTATAGATTGCACAAGTAACAGTAAATATAATAGAAATAGTACTGCGTAGAACAAGAGACGTCTCCAGTTCTGGACTTCAAGATGGAAATTTTTGCTATATTTCATTGTTATTTTAAATGGTTAATAAATTAGTATATGAAAAAATGTAGAACATGTCAATCAGAGAGAATACATGGTATGTAAGTGTTCAAACACAAAACATTACAGTATACGTCTGGTATTAAGTTATTTTTATTAAAACCTCTTTACTTTTATAGCAGCGGCGTTTGCGTCTGCAGTAATAACGCTATCTTTGTTAGATAGAGGACCGTCGAAATATAGATTAACAAAACCGACCAAAAGCCTCGACCTATGCAAGTCAAAAGAAAACATTACTATTTTGTTAACGCAATACTAAATATCCCTAATAAGTAAATATTTGTTGCGGTAAATTTAAAATAAAGTTCAAAATATATCATTAGTTTAGCGAGTGGTCGCGTGTCAGAGGCCGCGGACGCGCCGACTCCTCGCGTGCGGCTCGACCTTATACGACGAGTTCACTTACCGCTTTAACAATATCTCTTATTGATTCAGTGATTTTTTTGTACCGCATTGCGAACAATACGACGTCAAAACATACTTAATAAAATATAGCGTTTATAATTAACAGATTTATAATGTCAAAACTATAGAAGTCAGCCCGATAAGTCTCATTTTGTACGCCGTTCTGGGAACTTGTTCACTCGAAACTTGGCAGTCGATTCGCTGCTACCTTTCACATCAATCAATACAATAAACTTCAATATTTCACATTCAAACCGTCATTTATATCAATTACTCCATAAAAAGCCTTTCTCGGTGAAATTCGTTGCGACACCATCAATCTGGCGTCTGCAGAGAGCTGTTATAATGCCTGGATTACGGCACTCCACTGGGAGCACATTTGAATAACAACAGCTAGGGGTGTCGTACCATGAATTATTGATAGCGTGATGAAAATTGCGTTGTAATAATTCATTATAATTTATATTACAGATATAATGGATTCGGTAGAGATAGTGCCAATTATTTTAAATCAAATCACCCTGTCATAAAGCATAATTCAATGAATCGAGTAATTGAATGATTTTTTTGTTGAGATTACACGTAATTTGATTTGTAAACAAAATTTTAATACTAGACTATTAGTTAGCGTAAATTGTAGTTTTGAAAAATAATCCCCTTCGTTAATATCTACCGGCACATTTAATATGTCGAGCAAGTCGTCAACCCTACCAACATCACGAACGTGAGTATTCCCGTATAAACAAGAAAACACCAGGAGCTAAATTATTTAAAGGCTAAAAAGGAAAGCCTAACGTCAAACCGCCGGCGTCGCGACGCGTCGCTCTTTGTATTTCAGCCTTTTTATTTTTCAAACAATGTGGTTAGTGTTTTGTTTATGGTTATCATTGTCAGCCGGTGAGACAGGATAAATTGAAGCTGAATTTGTTTTTCGTTTTAACAAAATATATATACTGCCATGTTAAATATGCCACGATGACTAGTGATATAATTTTCGAATACAGCTATGTCGAATGACTTGAGTTAGACTCCAGTTTTCACTGACCACGTTTCAGCACGTCACTGTCACGTTAACGAATGTCAATACGTGGGTTCTATTAGTTGTACTTGAGAAACGGTCCATATAGCCTTAAAGATTTCGATCAGGGTGAAGTTGTGAATTATAGCTCACTTACACGAAACAACATCAGACGTTGATACACTGAATTAGGTAAGATTGAGAAAAGGGGTGAGATGTATATATCAGCAAAGCAAGTTTTGAATGTTGGCAAGTTACAAATTAAACTTCATGTAATTGAATACTCGTATATTGAAATAAAGTAATTTCCCTCACATTCTTATTTAAAAGGCATAACAATTATAAAGGTTTCTCGGTAATTCGTTTTTTTTTTTAATATCATAAATACTGTGCTTTTTAGTAATACCACTAAATAATAAGTTGAAGCCGCACGAGTCCCACCGAGTCGTACATTTGGCGTGATGCCAGGCTTTAACGAGCACATTTACCGTATAAGCTCGTACTATTACTGCGTTAATCTGGAAACTTTGTATGTCCATTCTCATATTCATGAAGTAGCCGCTACCTTCCGCTCACCACATTACTCTGGAAAAACTCAACATGCCTACGATTTGAGTACATTGAGAAAATCTTTTGTTCCTTTCCTTTTTTATGCGAAACGACTGAGATAGTCTGATAATCTTCTTAATGGTAAACGGATACTGTCAATTACATATAAAGATTTGTTTCCATTATATTGTTAGGTTTTTACCTTTAACTAACCCCAAGTTTATTAATGTATTTCGCATATATTTTTATTAAAATCATAAATAAGCTTTTCTGTAAAATACATACTTGATTCAATAGTGAAAACAAAATAAAATCAGAATATTCTCAGCGGAAACGAATGTCATGTATTGAGAAGTGAGCTCTTAGAGAGACGAGAACTCTGTAGCGCTACCGAATTATTTGAAACGCTTCTATCACAGCCGATAGTAGAACGCTCGCAACACGGTAGAGCGACCTGACATCACCACGCAGACTATATTACATATCGACTCAGTGATGTGTCCTTTACTTTGTCGATATTGCTCCTTTCATGTGCGTGTCCTTCAGTTAAGTTTACGAGAGATGTAATTAAATTTAAGAGTAATTTGTAACTGAGGTATATTCATATCATTATTATAAATGTAAACTTTATTTATTCAAAATAGGCGCACTGTCACAAATAACAAAGAAAATTTATATCGACTAGTAAAGTATGAATGTAAGTGTAGTAAAATTGAATTTCTGAAGTAAGCAACAAATATATTATAACACATATAGTTTAATAGTAAATTGAAATCAAATAGTAAAATAAAATAATAAGAAACATATTCTCGCGTGCATTTTTCCCACGTACGTCGCTCCTCTGGAGGTTTGGAACTTCCAGCGGCAGCGTTTCCGGACCAATACAACACATAAATCTTCAAGAAGAAACGAGCTTATTACTTCCTCAAAGGCCGGCAACGCATTTTTGATGCCCTTCGTGTCGCAGGTGCCCATGGCCGATGGTGATGACTTACCATCAAGTAATCCGTCTATTCGTTTACAACAAATCACACAAAAAAAAAAATCATTCACTCATATTTTGAATTAAGTACTTAAATTACAATGACATATATGTCGATTCTTACTGTATTCTTCATGTGTTCTAGAGATCCTTAAGTATGTATAAGTAGTATTATACAATTTTCAATCGCATTTATGATATCGGGTATACAAACGAATATGTTGTCGAATAAGACCCAGGTTTCTTATAACAATGTTATAAAGATTTAATTAATTTATGACTACAATTCGGTTTCAGTAACACAAACGGCTTTTTATCTTAATAATAAGTACAACATTATTTTATTCGATGCAATTTCATTAATTCTGTAAGTAAGTAGTAAGCGACACGACGCCGCGTGTCTCGAGTTTGCACCGCACGGCAGCGCTCCTCCCTCGCCATTTGTATGATTAAAGTATTTCTAAAACACAAGCTGTAACCGAGACTACTTACAAAATGTTATTTTAAACGTTTTCATCTCGAGAAAACAAATTACTCATTCTCTCAACCATATTAATTTTCCCGAGAAAAATAATCATTTTTATTTATTAAAAATTATAAACTAACCTTCGGCAGAGAAGATCAAGATTTGTTTTTTATTTTAGTTATTCACAGACTCCTGCTACATTCTATTTGCATATGAATGCATGTAATCTGACTCACAGACTCATTGACAAATATGAAAAGCATGAAAATACAGAGAAAATTAGCCTCACGGAATTACTTAAGAGTCTAATGAATTTATACCAATTAATTCATTTTATTTATGGCAATAAGGAAATTCGAAGGAACACCGACAGTCAACTCGTTTAATATACTTCTGCATATCTAAAGCCAAGGAATGCCAAAACATGTATACACCTTAATTCGTAAGTTTCACTCAAAACGTACGAAAGTTCGGAAAGTTAACTGAAGTTGTGGTGCGCTAGTTGCAAGACCTTTTCATGCACATGACGTGGCCCTCATAACTTTAACAATTCCGAAGGCAAGTTTAAAATTGACATGAGTTATTGCCAGATATTGTAAACTGCATCGTGAATACAGCGGAACAGCTTGTCGAAATTCCACTACTTTATAGAACTGAAATGTACTGGCCACATTGTTGGTTGGTGTTATTTGAAAAAAAAAGAGAAAAGTAGAACGTCAAATCAATACGTTGAATGACTTTGTGTTAAATTATAGTAGATAACATATTTTGTATAACATTTATTGTAGTTTGTAGTATTCGGAATAGCATAACTCTGGACGAAAGGTACCCTTTGTTATTTTATGTACCCCTACGAGCATGCAAAATTTCATCACGATGGGGTTGAGGGCGTGTAAGCGTACCAAATAAATAAATTTACCGTCGCATTCATAATATTACTTAAGATTAATGAATAAACCTTCATTATATTATGTTATGAGATTCCAGATCTAGTTGTATTTAATAGAATTTGACCGACGACCGAAGTTACGCGTAGGTGGCAAGTGGGCGTAAAAATATGTTCTCAATTATCTAACAAATTGTCCAGTAGCTTGTACGATTTCATAAAACGCCGCATGTAGCGTAGCTAGCTATACACCACTACATACAGCACAACCAATCACGATGAGCAAGATTGATGCTTGTTGCTGTTCTTTTTCTCAATAATACTTTGGTTTCTAAACGACGTCGAATTAAATTTATCACAAGCAGTCGCTTTGGTGAAATATAACTGTATTTAGGGGATGGGTCCCTACATTATATTGAACATGGAACCGAATACAAATATTTCATAATTTTACAGCTGTTAAAAGTTCGCCCTGAACTATTCGTCATATAAGGTTTAGGACATTGAAATATTGACAATGTCAGTACATAGGATTCATTCATTCATTTTGTAGGTGGTAGAGCTACGCTGAAGCTATTACTGGTTTCAGCACGAATGGGTCGGCTCGCCCGAGGTAGTACCACCCTCTCACAGAAAGCCGACGTGAAGTAACAGTGCTTGCACTGTTGCGTTTCGTTCGGTCAGTGAGAGCGCCGGAGACCCACATATATTAAAAGGCCGGCAACGCACTTGCGACTCCCCTGGTGTTGCTAGTGTCTATGGATGGCGGTGATTACTTACCATCAGGTGACCCATCTGTTCGTTTGCCCCCTATAATATAAAAAAAAGAAAAAAGAGACGATAAAGTATATATTAATGACGTTTAAAATAGGATGCAAGCCGCATGCTAAACACGGCGGTTTTTTGCGACTCCTGCAAGTTAAATAATATCATGGGTAATATTTATAAAATATATTCTTTCCTATATCATATAAGGGCGAGGAAGATTTTATTGATCTGGAATCGTTACTACTAAAAACAAAATATATGCTGTGCTTTAAACTATCTACGCTAGTACTGCACTAGAGTATAATAAGGAGGTAATGACAATTTCATGAAAAAAAAAACAAGATCTATGCATAAAAAATGAAAGAGAGAGGCCGTAATCAACCCTAGATGACCTGAATGGAACTATAATAAGGACAATGGACACTGACAAAAAAGCAACCTTCGAATCTGAATGGGTGGCTCAATCATACTAGAAGGGCTTTAATTAATTAAAACATTTTAAGACTATTACCAAGGGTAGTGAATATCTATAGAATTATATATTAATTTAAATCATCTCTTTATAAGTCTAGGGTCTAGGTTATTTTAAATAATTATTGAAAATTATAATCTTCTGTGATTTTATCTTTTTTTTTCGTTTTAATGTCTCGCCAGCTATAAGAATTTGGTCCTCGAACCCCCGAATTTTGCCCTACCTTAAGCAATTCTGAATGAGGGGTTGATAGGTAAGGAATTCTCCTCGTCTTAATTAGATTTCGGATGGCATCAATATCAATGAGTCGATCAAATCTACATCAAAATAAAATGACAATCTGCCATATCATATTACTGAACCAATATAAACAAGAAAATCTCGAATTTCAGGGACAACAGAAACGCGTAACATATGGGAGTGCCAAAATCGCTTGAACCGCGCTAATCCGAGACAAACAAGTGTGATACACATGATAATGGTTATCGTCGAGGAGGGATAACCCTAAAGGGGAGATGCTCAATTACCTCCCGTTTTAATGCGAAAACTTCTAACTTTCTATCTTGTATAATAACGCAGATTAGAGGGTAAGTAGAAACATCACTTAAGGATATACATAAGAGAGAGGAAAAAATAATGTCACAGATTATGTTTTCTTTTGCCTTGGATATCTGAAACATGAAGCGAAAACGCATATGTCAGAATACAAATATTATTACGCCATTAGCTTCAAATCACAGTTTACGAAAATACATCACCTGATGTATCCTCAAATGTACAACTTAATTTTTTATTAACTAACTTTTCTTTACAATTTATCTAAGTATTTTTAAAATCAACAAGTTAATTTAGTATTTACATATGTATTTCTAATTAATAGTAGTTAAGTTAGTTAGTAACTATCCTAGCCTTTACAACTTAACTTTACCGAATGTTAGAAATGGTCATCATAATTAAAATTAAAAGTTACCATAACTTTGTTTCTTAAATATATGAACAGGAAATTAAATCACACTGAGCTGTAAATTGGTCACAAATGAAAATGGTGCAAAACAAAACAGCATGATGTGCGGGTGGGTGTACAAAGTTATCATTACAGACAGTCAGACAGCGCGGCGCTAACTACAAACCAAAGCTTTCACGAACGTTTCTCCCGTTTCCCACGTAATTAAATATACCTCGGTTATTGTAGAGGGTATGCGCGAACACGATATCCGAAACTCTTCCCTTCTTAGCGATATCTCAAGATAAGTTGTACACAAATAGTATACATTCGAGAATTACATATACCATCACTACATATTATAAGACAAAGTCGTCCGCCGCGTCTGTCTATCTGTTTGGGATAAATTTTAAAACTACCGAACGAATTTTAATTACAGTTACACCAATAGATAGACTAATACATGAGGAAGGTTTAGGTTTAGTCTATCATTTGTCACGGTTTTGTGTAAATTGGTTGAAATATAACGATAATTGTTGGAAGTGTTGGAAAAAGTCAAGCCGCCTGGGAGCTTTCATGGAAAACGCTGCCTAATTCTTTTGAGATACAATAAAATAATGCATAGTGGAATATTTCCCTTTTATTGATCTACAAAAAGTCAACGATGCTATATACCTATATTTTAAGGATATCTTACTATACTTATTTATCTACTTAAAAATGGTCACATATAATAAGGTAATTGGAAGGCTATTTAGACGGATACAGTACTTATCTATATCAAATTGAATACATCACTCAACCTTAAGCATTTCATGCACGTAAGTATATATTTTTTATTATCAGGACAAGACAACGTCCGCCGGGCCTGCTATAATATATTATACAAAATATGAAATTTTATATATCAAAATCTTTAAAGGTAAAAATATTGGACGCACTGCGAATTGCTCACTTACCTATGAATGTAATATCATCCCTTCCAATACCCTTCTATATAAAATCGGGTGAGTGCCTTAAGCGCTCCCCTCAGTAGTTGGGTGAAACTGTAGTGGCCTTGCCAGGTCAACAGTGTAGACAGTTCAGAAAAAAAAAACTCAACGCAGCCTAGTCCGGTGAAACTGTAGAGGCCTTGCCAGGTCAACAATGTAGACAGTTCGAAAAAAAAAATGTCCTGCCCTGATAATAAAAAAAGTATACATTTATGTGCATGAAACGCTTAAGGCGGTTTGATTTTTTCCGGTTCTTTCCAATCATTATATTTCAACCAATTTACAAAAAAACCTTGACAAATTATGTACCTATATGCTGCCCGTGAATTACTCTATCTATTGGTGAAAACCGCATTACAATCCATTCGGTAGTTTTTCGGTTAGACGGCGGGCGACTTTGTTTTATAATATGTATTGATATATACAGATGAATTTCTTAAGTATATATTTCTTGTTTAGAAACCTTTTACTTGCAGAGTTTAGCAAAGATGAAGAATTATATTTTAACTACAAAATTCAATTACACTGATTTTTATGTATATTAATCACAAAACAATCGTATTTTAGATACAAAGTTAGATTTCTTACATGATGTATTGTTGGCTTTTTATAATTTTTCATAAATACTGAAAATCATTTTAATTTTCTGTCAGACTTTCAAATTCGAAATTCATTACGCGTCTATTTTTTCCGTTGAATACTTTTACATCCCTATTCCTTAATGTAATAGGCAAATATCTACTAGAATTATAATTAAGTAAAACATTACATTGTACGTACAATATCGAGACAACATAAGGTTTAATAAATGCCAATTTTAAATTCCTATAATAATATTTTGACTTTGTTTTGTATTTTAACCTCTTGACTGTACTATGCGCAAGATCGAACTTAAAGCAATATGCAGAGCGGCCAAAAAGTTTGACACGAACTATAGTCATCTTCTTACGAACACTTGTTTATTGCTTATCGTATGTTTGCGGCAGTATTTGCTTAGCATGCCAGATCAGTTTAATAACTTTTTTGTTACTACATGGATTTCCATTGTGCATTGAATTAAAAATAATTTAGAAATAAATTTATTATATACTATAACTATACTATATGTATATATATAAAGTGTATGTTGTTTGTCTAGGTTAATCTCAACACTTCTACTGGATACTAGCATCAGAGTATCACCTAACCTTTCCACACATACTAAGAAGTGATGATAAAAAAATAAAATAAAAGACAATCCTCAATAAACGCAAGTAACACGTAGTTCACGTGAAACACTAATACCCTTTTAGTAATAAATAAAATATTCATGAACATCATTCGGCAATTACATCAAGACGTCACATTTTTAACACTATCTACCCGCAATTATAACAGCAATATTTCAAATAACGATCACGGTGAGATGTAATTCTATTGTCAAATAATCTCTTACACTCACGTGAACACAAGACTTCACTCGATATAAATGAGTCTAGTACTATATACACTCCATTATTTCGGCAAGAAATTCCTCAGCGGGTGTTGTGAAATTTTATGACTGTAATAATTCAGGAGAGAACACTCCAGGGAGCTGGGCCGTCTACAAGCACATAGTTCAAATACATTTCTGTGATAATGACACTCGTGTGTAAAATAGCGATCCAAAAATATTTTCTCTATTATAAAAACGATGAAATGTCATAGCTAAACAACAGAAAGAGATGGCGAATAAGAGGATGACATCCATCTTTATCATCCTCAGGTATCCATCAGCAGTGAACAATATCATTCATACATGGTTGTAAATATCGCAGTGGAAGATACTCGGCAACTGGATCTAGAATTCTGTTGTAATTCTACTCCTTCTAAATGGTTAGAGCTATTTTTTTTTGTACTATGAGGTCGTCTGAATTTTTTAACTAAAGTTGGACTTGGTAAATTATTCCATTGTCAATATTTAGATTAATTTTCTATTTTTCGACCAAGTTTTTTAAATTGACATATTTTTTTGGATTATTCACATTCAAAAATCTAGTAATGCCAAATTGTCAGCCTTCCCTGTTAATATATATGAATTAAATATTTTTCTATTCATAACTTAGGGTCTGTGGCTTGTCATCTAGCTACTTCTATATAAAAATGAATGTTGCTATATATATATATGAGATTGTTAATACCAATACTGTATAACCGAATGACTTTGACACACAGGTTTATATTTTTTCATGGAGTAGCTTTTTACTCGAGATGGCGCCGTGTTTAACTACTGTACCGTACCGTTCATAGGATCACCAATAAATATAATATACTTAGACATTTCAAAACAGACAATATTTACACAACCATCCATGTTGTATAGCAACAACTCAGGTGTTTATTACAACAAATACTTTTAATATTACAATTATGTATATAATTAATGTAATAAAGAGCACATTCTTTTGAAAGAACAGTAGTATACTAAGGTAAAGTTGCGGTGAGAAGCTGGTCTCGTAATAAAACCAGTACACCGGCGCGGCGCCACGGAGAGCTATATTCTCCATTATTTAAGTACGAAATTCCTCGCAGAGTTTAGTGAAATTTTATCACTGGAATAATTCAAGGCGGGCCGTTAGAGAGCGCACTCACGACGCGCGCTTAATAACATCTGTAATGGTGTTTGTTTATTGTCACGTTGTTTGTTAATGTATTCTCTACAGAACGTGTCTAGTAATGGCTTTAACACCACTTCGGGGATAGACAGAAACGTATAAAGCTTTAATAAATCGTAGCAGAAATAAATACGAGCAATGCTACGGTGATCACTCCCTATATTTATTGTGAATTATGGTGGAACAGAAGAGGATCTAACATGATGTACTGAGAATTGAATTTTCATTTTATTTACAGGAACAGATTCGTGAGTGTTTGGGAACTTATTATTTTTCATTACAATTATATTACTTAACTAAACGAAACTATATATCATTTTTTATCCTATAAAAGCAATACAGACCGCAAACAATGTAACGCTTTTTTATACTTTATAGGCAGCGTTTTGACCACAATCTTATCTAATGCTAAATGATGATGTGGTCCAAGATGGTAGCCACGCTAAATCTAGCAGCTGCCGGAACACACCGACAGGTGTTTGGATTGTTAACTTGAGGGTGGTAGCTAGCCAAGTGAACTTAGAAAATGCCCTACCACCATGCTGTGGTTTTCGATTCGATACCTATATTTATACAGTATATTGAAGTATTGATCTAATTAGCGAACTGATTACACACTTTATATATAGATAGTTGGCCTCTACATGTAACTAGCAACCGCCAGGGACGTCGTCCTTGTTAATTTAAAGTATAAAACTTAAGAACAGTAAAATAAAACCTAGCTTGTGTCACGTAGTGACAAGATACAGTAAAACAGATAGCGGAAAAACTTCTATGAAAAACACGTTCACAAAGTTTCCTGGTAACCTATAAAATTATTGTTTATTAAAAGTTATCAGTCTAAGATATACATAACACCAATTTAAAAAAAAGTCGGGCTGATCCAATGCTTTGACCGGCGGAATGTCAATTCGACGCACGTAAATTAAAATCCAAGAATTTTTACGAAATTCGCCAGTATTTATTAATTTAAATTAGTAACACTATCGGTTGATGAGGAAAACTTCGTAAGGAAAACCTATACCTGAGAAATGTTCTTGTAGTCCTACCATATATGGCAAATATAGAACTTTAAATTTATCGGAGTTTGATGTCGTTCATAGGTCGTGGGCTGGCGCGGTGGTGTTTACGTCCACCTTCCTTCGGAAAGAGGCCTATGGCCCTGCAGTGGGTCTCTTACAGGCTGTTATGATGATGAATTTTCCTATACATAGATTACATTATAGTGTACATTAATGATTATAATTTTATACATATAAATGTAGAGGGATCAAAAGTATAAATTAGAATGTAGTATCTAAAAAATTGCATTGGCGTTAACTGGTACTGTTCACGACCCATTGGAAAGATACCCATTGGAAAGATATCAATTGTCTCTGACCTTTTGTGAGCACACGTGATTACATTCTCTAAAGATAAATACATAATATTTTATTCATATAATAGATAATATTTGCGCCGATATGAAGTTCTTCCTAATATTTCAATTTATATATATCCCAAAATAAACATGTAGGTACAACGATAGTGCTTACAATCAATAATAACAGTAAGAGACGTCGAATATAGTAATATCCGAGACAATCATAAATTTTACGCGTAAATTCCATATTTTAAAGGTTTTTGTAGTTTTATTGAAGATTTTTTGAAGAATACTGTCAACGAACGACACCTTGTCGAATAGAATTGTAGACACTAAACCAAAATAAAGACAATTTAATTTTTTTTCGATAGTTTACAATATACAAACCATATAATGTTTATGTACATGTTCAAAATATACAAACGTTTTACCAAAAAACATTATTTATTACATTAACAGAAACGCCAAGTACAGCGCGTGACGTCTTAGCTTCCGAAACATTGTCCTGACATTTGCACAGCGTATTCGTATCGAAGGGAAATAGTGTTATTTAGATTTCTGTAATGTCAATCAAATGTCGTGACTGGCATGAGTTGTTTATCAGGAATGTTTTAAAATAATGAAAGCGTATTTTTGAAATGAAAATATTTAAATAAAATTATGAAATAACCTTGTATTATTATTGAATACTGTAAATATAAATACATATTTTCCGACAAAGTGTATATGCCCCTGATACTTAAAAAAATAATAATCAGTAACATGTTTTTGGTTACTCAATTAACGTTGACCACTACCTTTTGCGCTAATATTCGTTGTTAGAATTATTTATTACTAAACGTTAGAACTAGCCTATCCAGATCTTCAAACATTTTTGAATATTCAATGGAACATCTCCGATATAGAAAATGATCGGTACAAGTAATGAAACACACGAGCACGAGAGAGCAGAATTAATTGGGATCGAGCCGCTCGGCGCGTGTCTTCCGACTGAGGCTATAATAACATAATCCATTGGCTTACACGTCGAGCGTGTAATCCTGCAGATCTGAGTGGACTGCTCGTAGCTTATCTCGTTGGAAGTTTGTGAGACAGTTTAAACTGGACTGTTTCTAGTGTTTGTTAGTTATACATAAATTTGTAATTATGTGTTATTTAATTATGAAATGGAAGCAATGCAAGCAATACAGTTGTTCACATTCACGATTTCAAATTGAAATTGAATCAATATTAATGGATAATTGTTTTAATCTACACAGGAATTGTCGCCCGTGACTTCGCTCTTGTGAAAATCGTTTCGTTGTTCCGTAGAAACTACCTATTTTTCTTGTATTAATTTAATCGGGTTAAACAGTGAAAGCCCGTCCATCAGGGCAACAGAGTATAGTCAGTTGGAAAAAAAAACAGGTATTCATTGCCGATTGAATTTTTGTCATTATCACTTTAATGACCATGGCTTTAATGGATTTTAAGTTACCTGTGTTAAATTTTATCATTACAGTTTAGCCCCTGTAGAAAGTCACAATAATACGTAGCCAGATAATCCTTTGAAAAATTTGCCAATAAAAAATCTCGCTAAACTTAAATTTATGTCATCTCAGAAATTCGCTCGGAAAAACAATAGACAATTCAATTTTAGAATGAATATATGGAAATGAATTAAAGGAACCATGTGTAGCGTATCACTAAGGAAGCACTATAGTCACATCCATTTCAATTATACAGTTAAAGACGCAGTGTTCGCGCTGCTATAAGTTCTCTCACAGTTCCGAGCGGTATAACAACATTATTAACAATAGCTATAGTGATTTTTACTATGTACTCTGACGAGTTGTATGTATAACCGTGAGGGTATAAGCTCTATTCAATCGAATTGTTTTTTTTTAATGTCATAAAGCAACAAAGATGTGCCGCATGTTAACCTTATGTTGCGTGATCATCTTCCAAGGGCCGCAGTTCTGAAAGCAATTATATTATGTAGCTAGTTCTGAGGACCGAGTCGAAAAGTTTCGTATGAGATACGTTTTTTAACCAAAAGTTAGATCACCATGTGTTGGCTCAATTTGCTATAATCTCAACAAAAATAAAATAATTAAATAAATAAAATTATTAAAATCATTTGGTGCTATCGTATCACGTACGGACGTATGAAAACAAACATACAGAATTGCCAACCGAATATTAATAACTCGCGAACTATAAAATGAATGTGAAACAAAACGGAGCGCATTCGTTTCGTTGGCGGACCGCAATGAATCACTTCACATCCACGTACACGTTGTGATTGGATGCAAATTCAAATTCGCATGAAACTGATATTCATTTCTAAATATATTTTCTGCAAACGACACTATTGGATTTCATTTATATAGGGATAATTTTTTACAGATTGTTTTCTACTTTTTTAAATATTAATGTACAAAGAAACTTTATCGATCGACACCCAATACACTAATAATTATTTACTAGAAACCGTGCGGATTCGCGTGCGCGACTTCGTTCTCGTTAATTACGATCTCAAATTTGTTGGCAGAAAAACATAACCTACGACACTCAGAGAAACCGTTGCTTTCTAACAGTGACTAAATTTACAAAATCAGATTAGTAGCTCCGGAGATTACCTACTACAAACAAACACGTATCACTTTGTTATAAAAATTACGTATACGCATTTTTACGATACAGCGGACACAGCATCAGCGTAATGCAAAAATCCTTTTGTTTTAATCTTTATAACAACACACGTGTCGATTGGACACTGAATACGCTGTATATCGAATACAAAACAATAGTAGTCTTTGTCACGCTTATAAATTTTAGTCTTTGTACACTACGTGTCAGCTTTAGTTAGCCAATCTATAAAAAGCTACAGTGAAAAAATTATTTCGTACTTCACGTGAGCGTAGGCGCGGTATAAGAATATTTTTTTCGAATTGAATAACACTGTTGGCCTGACGTGCTTTCATAGCTTCCTTGTTTTTGGCTGTTGCTTTGATTGCAATATCACAGCGACTGAATCTAACTAAGCTAAGCTATACTAGTCAGTCACACGTGCCACGTGTTAGTGAAGCACGCATGTATACCAGCGTGTGTGCTTCACGAACTCGGAACATGTATTTTGTATGTGTCAACTCGGATAAAATAACGCAACCAAGTTGAAAAAAATAAGGTACAAAATTAAAACTCTTCCATCATATTAATAAAACGGTGTAGGAGCCGTCACAGCTCATATTAATATATAGGAAACAGTAACAAGCACTGCCAATTGCAATAACCGTCAAAGTACATTGATATATTATCAATATTATATCTCCGGGTAAATGAGTTAAATTCAATGAAAGCGCATAAAAAAGTGGTTCTCAGTACTTTGCCTTAGATTTTATCTGCCTCCGGCACTAAGCTCGATCCACTTGGACAGCTCTGCGAGTGGCAACGTACTCGCTTTGTACGCTCGCCTCTTTTATCTGATCAGATGGAATACTGAGCAACCAGTTTTGTATTCTTTATTGTTTAGAATTCGATTTTATTGAAATTTACTATTTTATATACTGTCTTTTTCACATAAATATATTTTAGTAAGTTAGTTTTCTTTTCGTAGTAATTATTTTAGTGCCGTAATTAAATTTTTACGCATATTTTATCTTATAATCGTTCAGTGTACAAAATGTTATGCAAACCGATCGATTGCGCACTTTTTCAGTTAAATCCAGGCGTACAAACAGAGAGGCAGACAAAACAATTGTCTAATATCTCATATTCGTGATTCGTTTTTTTGTAGCAAATACCAATACAAACAGACAGTAATACAAGTACAGATTTATTACTACAGATATATAACATTGACTTTGTGCGTATTTTCGTATTGATGAGGGTCATAAATAAACTTTATAACTTTTATGATATAAATGTATGATTTTTAAAGTAATTAAAGAAGGCTAGGAGCAATAAAATAAAGTTAAAAATGCCCCACATTATGCCTGTGAATTACGGCAGTCACCCCCCATCCACACAGGCAGCATTTGGTCGCTACATTGTAGGGGCGTTCATCCGATTTTTTTTTATATCGACATATAACGAACACCCCTACTACATAGGCAGTGACTTTTTAGTGATCGTACAATTAATTTATGATTATTAATAATATTAGTCTGATGACTAATCTTCGTGTACCTTTTTTATATACAAAACATTTGCGACATTTTTGAGTGTCGCTTCTGGTTTCTCATGTAGTAACGTTGTCTATCGCTAAACAAGTGACTTATGTAAGATCTAGGACAATCCGAAGCTCTAAGGTTGTTCTTATTCGACTGGTATGAATTCTAACGCACAAGCTAACCGAAACAATCATCCAGTGTTGTTCTGGAAAATCTTAAAGCTAGAATCAAATTATCATCGGGCAGCTAGTAAATGAAACAATTCTATAAAAGATCGTTCTAATAAATGTAACCAAATAAGTAATCCTTAAAGTATGAGCAAAGTTTAGAACTCGTGTAAATCAGCAAGAGATCGCGCGAGACAAACCTTCCCGACATTCGTCCGACGTAATCCAGGATTTATTCTACAGAGATTATCTTTGTAGAACACGAGACGCCTCCCTTCGTGATACGTCACACAATTAAACATACATCTAAGAGCTTATCATAAAATACATTGACATCAAGTACACATACTATAATACGTGATGATAAGGCGTCAAGGTAATGGAGTTTGCTTGTCACATAGATACCCAGTAAATACCAGTGACAATTTTTTATATAGAATCCATAATTATATCGCTTCGGTTTGATGATTATGATGCAATACATTATTTAAAGTCGTAATTGTTTAAAAAAATAAATGATGATGGGTTTTTGGAATGCGAAAGGATCATAAAGATATGACGGAAGAAAGAACTAGAAAGTTCTTCTAATTAGTCAGATTTCAAAAATCTTCATCTACATCAATCTGTAAAACACACACACACACCATACCGAACTGTTATATATCAAACATATGCATAAGTTAAACCAACGTGTCGATAGACCAATGGCAAAGAGGTTCACTGAACAAACCTCCAATATTCGTCAAAGCTTTGATAATTCGTGAAGCGGTTTCTATTGAGTTGGACATGTTCTGTTATAATCATTTGTATTAGAATTATTCAAACGATGTTGGGAATCTGATTTATAAAAAAAATTGGAGGTTAGGAAAGCAATCCACATAGCTTCTATATCTCTATACATAAATCATAAATTGAATACTAGGAAACAATCGTCAATTTGACAAGGTAATTCGAAGGTATTATGACGAGGTAATTCAAATAATAATAATTAACCTGTCGAACTACATATAAATGTTTCGACATACGATATCAGATATGTTGCCCGATTAACGTAATGTAATGCTTCCATATGTATCTCCAAACGTCACTAGCCATCTCAATTTCTTCTCCAATCTCTATCATTTGTGTTATTTTATACGGTAATGATTCAACCATCCTGCATATTTGAGAATAGAAGCTATATGGACACTTGTATCTTAATCTAATAATCCTCGCTCACCTCTGTCAAGGGCACCTAATAAAAATTGGTTTCGTATAAAAGATGTAATCTATTGAACCTGTAGAATATTGCCTGACCTCATTATTGATTGGTACCGCAGCCTTGCTGCCGCATTTAGACCATGTGCGTGCTGACTCGGTATTGAGTGAAATATCGACCAATAGACAGAAAGCTTCTTAAATATTCAATATTCCAAATATATTTCATCGATTGTATACTTTCTTCTCAATGTACAACATAACATATATCTATTTTTCATATTTTAGGTTATGATGGACTAATAATATATATATATTACATTTTTACTTTAGATGTTTTCATGTACATAAATTATAAATTTTGTACAAATCTAGTGTTATGTCATGTTCACTAGACCAGCGGTTCTCAACCACAGTGCCGCGACACATTGGTGTGTAGAAGCACCTGTCAAGTGTATCGCACAGATTAACAAATATGATATCTTTATTTATTATTTTATACTAAAAATGTGCATGTAATGTGGCGATTTTATAAAGAGTGTGTTAGTGCGTCACTGAGTACAAAAGATTAAGAACCGTTGCATTAGATGATAGGAAAAAAGTGTTAAGTAACCAGAACATCTCTACCGCCGAGGCTGATATTCAATTAAGAAGACATCCTGAACCTGTATGTTAAGACAACATTTTAACCCCAATCCGTCGTTTATTCGCATTGAATAAACGATCGCGGAATACCTCTAAATTATGTTCAATCTTTTATCAGCTGTGTATTCAATGTTCTTGTCGGTAATAAAACATTGATGAGCCTATTTAATTAACTGTATTGCAGTAATCGTTCAGCGATATGAACGGTTGCGTAATAATACAACTGTCACATACACGGCACACATGAGTGTCATTAATATGACACGCAACAACACACCACGAGCAGATTCGAACGACACGGCGTAACCGCGACAAGCGGGCGGGTGTCACAACCTGTCCGTTATTGTGACGTGTTCCAGACGTTTCCTAATAATATGAGGAAAACAGGAAAAGCTTTACAGAATTTACGCAGTAACTATCTAAATATCCTATTGAATTATAACGTACTTAGCAAAACATAAATAGACTATGATCAGATTTTTTGTAAGACATCCATCTACTCTCCATTGGGTGTAAAATCGACTGTGTATGCGATTACAGTCCGTAATAATCAGAAATCATAAAAAATATATATATATTCACTTACTTATCGTATATCGTATATTATTAAATGCATATAAGCACTGTACGTGTGTTAGTGCATGGGCGAACAAGCTTCACTTGGCGTTTATAAAAACATCTTAATTTGTCATATTGAAACCGATATTTAGGTATTTCTGGTATTTATAATCATGAAATATGCGGTTAGGCTATCAAACTTTTTAACATGATTTGTTAAAGCATTTGACATAATATTTACTACCAATATCTTGATAAACATCGAAACTCACTAATCGAACTCTCGGTACATTAGAATCAGTGCAAATTTGCCTAATTTACTTTAATTCTATGTATCTATCATAATAATAGATAAGCAATCTCGCCATCTTTTGCAAAAGTTACAAAAGATAAAAAGCAGACTTCCCTGAAGCGATCTGTACCGGAAGGGCGCGCTTCGTCAGTGGTTAATGACAAGCCATCATGGCCGCCTATAATTTCCGGTAGGCGGCTATTCAGCAACCATTTATTAGAACTCGATTCATTCGCCATTACTTCTGATTGCATTTTCAGCTATAATAATAGATTATTTGCAAATCGTCAGTAGACAGTAATTTTTCTTTACTCTTTGTAACAGAATTAAAACACCGGTAATTTGTTTTTATAGACTTTTTTTCAATTTAGCACTCGAATATCAAGAAAATTCATTACAGTCTTTCTTTATATTTTTAAGTTAAATTATTGTCTAGAAAGACGATATGTGCAAATAGAGCAACATCAGCAATTTTGTCGATCTTTTAAGGAGGTCTATGCTCAGCAGTGAACATACTTTGGCCGAATCGATGGATTAAATTTATTATTTTTTTTTATTAAATATCAAGATTACATTGATTTTTTTTTATAAATAATAAACTAGTACTGAATAACGACATATCTGTAATAATAAAACTATATACAGTATTCTTATAGAATGAATTCGTATAAATATATATAAATGTAATGGCAAATCCTTCGCCAATTTCCACAGTTCATCCACAAATGAGTAAAACATACGTCATTCAATTTGACCAGAAGACAAAAAAATCCAGCTTTTCGGGAAAGTGATCCATTACTCAACCTCAGTCGTTTATACAATGTGTATTAGATAATTAGGACATTTCATTAGTGAAATAACTTGGGGGTAATATTTTAGATATCACTGCTTCACAAAAACCTTATTATACTAAAGATAAATTTTACGGCTACATGTTCTAGGTCTAAGTTGTTGTTATAAATATTGGACTTACAGCTCAAATCATGTTAAATGGCTACGGAAGTCTATGGCAGAAAACCATTACATAATTCCATATAGGAAGTTAGACGAGTCGAGTAAAAGTACTGCTGCTTTACGTTACAAGATGCAATTCAGATGGTAGATTATTGAAACATCGCTTTAAAGTTACTGTTAAAATGACGTTACATTTTTATCGCAGCACGACACAGTGACTGCATTGTACCTCATAGTAATCACAGTCCAACCCAAAAGCAACGACAATCACCGAGAAACCTAAACTCCTGTAGTGATGCAGACAGTCGGTGTTATGCACTCCTGCAACATATACATACAATGGCTGGTCCCGAAACGTGACAAGCCGATTCACTGTGACGGGCCTATTATTATGTGCATTGTGGTAGTTATCCAGTCGGATACAAACACCCTACCATTTACGTTATTGATATGATATGAGATAGTTTTATTAATGGTAGGTAATGCTACAAAAATAAGTTATACAAACTTTTTGGACTTGAAATTATAGTTAAAAAACAAAAAAATCTGCTGAAACGTGTAAGATTTTACTGATTGCACACAGCTATACCAGTTTCAGGCTCATCAATGGCCCGTCGACCGGCCTGTCCGGTATGTCCGGAATGACGGATGATTCGCGCTCGACAACCGGACAAACAGTGTCTGACAGAGACGAATCGCTAGAACGACACTAAATATTAGGTACATCAACACTACCCGCAGTTAAACGGTAGAAATTATTTTTCTCGTTTCTTTACAGAAGAGCGAAGTAAAAGGAACATACGAGAATACAAATAGCAGCTTGAAAGAGAAAAAACTAAACACGGACGTATCAGAATCGAAAAATCATATTATAACTCTCACATGGTAGAAGTGGGTTCACGATTTGATGTTGATATTTTCGGATAATTATTGTAACGACGATTCTACAAATAAGTAACACGTACAAACAAATAACACGCGTTTTATATAGATATTATGTAAATATTCATTGTTCAAATTGCCTTGAGCATACCTATTTGCATAATGATCGGTTGAACGGCACAGGTGTTGGTGAAGTCAATATGCTATAATAAAAAGGATTGCAAAAAACCTTTTCCATGCAAAAATGCTTAGGTGTGCCAACAATCATGACAATTGGCTAAAAAGTTTTTCGTATAAGCGTTTAAAAATATCTATATATTAAAAACACTAAAAACCAGTATGGGTTTTTAATTTGTCCCGGAAACGAAACGACGTTATTAAAAAAAAAGTTGATTGTGACAAGTCACGACTGGACTTATAATATTTAACTATGTCTATTTGTTTCGTGTTCTCAGATATGAATTGAACGCATACGCAGTAAGAACTTAATGCTGTCTATTATCTAAAAAATAACTAACAACAGGCTTTCCTTGAATTTTTAGACCGTCGAGTGTAAATGTGTACTGTACGGTGTACGATTAGTATATAATATTCAAAGTTCTTACTGCGTACATACCGCCTACAGCATTTGTATTATTAAACTCAATAAAAATAAATCCAAGTTTAAATTTAAAACTTCTTACAGCCACAAATACCATGAACAACGGACAATAATATTAATCTTAGATTTACTTGGTACGCGTCACTTGCGTACACGCTTTGCCCGGTGTAATCCGCCCCAGAATATAATATGTCTGACCGGCACGAATTATTTGCAAGGTAAATTGGTTTCATACAAGGACATTAATCGAGTATTAAATAAACTTATTAACTTAGTTGCTTTAGAATACGCAAAAAACTTAAGCAATGATTGCTTGTGATAACGTATTAAGATACTACGCCGATTCACGTAGATTTGAATCCCTTGTATGTGAGCCTGAGCTTTCGGTGAAGGATAAAACATAGTGAAAAAAACCTCAGCATGTTGCACTTGAAAACCAGTTCTTTCTAGGCACAGTGTGTTATAATTTTGATCCAAATCATCATTAAAATACATGCGTTCAACACATTAAAATCAAACAGCTAAAATACTACCATTGAGCCGAAAAGCCACAGGTTCGATTCCCATGCATGATTGATCATAATCATCAATTCAATGTATTCGTATCAAATATATATTATTTATATGTGTAGATAGATATATATTATTAGCTCTTCACATGCATGCTATATTTAATTTGGAAATTCGGTTGTGTCTAAGATAGTGGGCACATGTTTTCTTTAACTAAAATTCCAAAATGTTTTAGCAGCTCCGATCGAGACTTGGATTCGGAACCCTTGACGTTGTAGGTATAGGATAAAGATGGTGAATAAACGACGGGTCGAGAAGAAAGAAAACCCTTTATGTTCATGTAAGTACCTGTCTCAAATTGATCCTGCGATTTATTCCGACCTCGGCCACTGCCCGGGGCTATAAAAGCTATCTTGAAAAGTATAGAGAAATGAGAATCATTCGTTTTTTTTTACTTTATCTTTTTACACAGGTAAAATAGCTTTATACTGTAGCGACGTCACTGGTGGTAATATCACCATTTTCTTTACCTTCGGAACACTAGATATATCTACATGGAGTTATTCATTTATTTTAAGTTTATAAAAAAATTATCTGGTTACAATCACTACTCTATGTGAGCCCAGTGTGCACAAGACAAGAGGTGGTATTTCATAAAACTATAGATTTAAATCAACGTGAAAAATTAAAAAAAAGGCACAAATTAAACATTACAATATAACTTTGTAGTCGAGACTAGATAATCATAAATATCTGATTTTCTCGCGACTTTGCCTGCGTTAATGTTGACGACATTTGTTTTTGCGTGATCGTACTCTACTACTATGTATGTCCTTTTCTGTACCTCTGACAATGTCTATGCCAAATTTCATAGTAATCGCCAATCGGTTAAGGTAGTTAATACGTGAAAGCGTAACATACGAACTCATTTTCGCATTTCTACTATTAGCTGGAGTGAAATATACACGCAACGTTTAAACGTAAAATTAACATTGTTTCTGTTTGATAATTCCGCGTTTAAGTTTTAAATATAGCAGCTATAGCAGAGTCAGTATATGATGATTTGATGACAAATGATCCCTATTTATATGAATATACAGGAAATCAGGTTAAAATCAATATAACAGATATCACCTAATATCACCTTGATGATAAAAAGTGAGATGACTTCAAAGAGTATAAATTAAAAACAGTTAAAACTGTAATATGTTATCATATCACTTCTTCATAGCTTTATTAGCAAAGGTAAATTATAGCGCAATGGTAGTAGTAGGTCCTACTATACAAGCGAGAGATAACGGGTATATCAAGCTAATTAGTTACCATAACACAAAGCGTATATGGTTTAGAATTAAATGATCCTATATATTGTGTCCTAGTCTTTATACGTCTAACCGGATGGTGCACGAGACTTCGCTATTCTGAAAATGGTTTTGCTGTTTCACCGGAACTATGTAATATTGTCTTCACTATTACTTTACCGATTTTAATTTCATCATCATCTTACCATAATTCATATCATCTTATCCCACCTAAGTAGGGTCGGCACAACATGTTTTCCTTTTCCACTCTCTCCTGTCAAATGTCATCTCAGTATTCACATCTATTATACACATATAATTTTCCACACTATCCATCCATACCTTTTTCGGTCTTCCTCTACCTCTATATCCGTCCATTTTCAAAGTCAAAACCTTTCTTGTTACATGACTTTCATCTCTTTTTGTAATATACCCGTACCGTGCTAACCTATTACTCCTCAACTTCTCTGTCACTGGTGCTATTTTCAAAATTTCCTGTGATATACTCATTCTTAATCTTATCCATTCTAGTTACACCACACATCCCAACTTAACATTCGCATTTCTGCCACATGCAATTTTTTCTCATTCGTCTCTTTCGTAGCGCAGCACTCGGATTCATATAACACGACTGGTCTGATTATAATCTTATACACGTTCCCCTTGAGTTTCAACGGCATTCGTGGGTCACAAGCTACTCCTGACACCTTTCGCCAATTCATTCATCCTGCATTTATCCTATTCTTCACGTACCTGTCTATGCTAATTTATCTCTGGTAAATCTTATCATTACTGGTTCACCATAATGGTAAAGCGGTATGATATGTAGCCTACATAACATTCTAAAAACTCTCTATCCACCAGTATAAATATCATCAGAACATGTGAAGTCGTTTAGGAGATTTATTCGAATACAACAGATATTATAATTTTATTCATATCTATAGACATTTACTTAACTTATTATTATTCGAAGCGACATAGATAATAGAAAATAATATGAAGGTACGGGTGATGTGTCATAATGTATCAATGAATATGTTTCCGAATCCAGAACAATAAACTACAGAGGGGATTAAACACGTTTCGTTACACACAAAACGTTTCAACGGAAACAGATTATTCCAATCGAATGAAAAGCATAGACCGTTATATAGATTTTTGCAAACAGGATCGAACGATTTCAAGTTTTTCTCTCTCACCGTATTCTCATTCGAATTTGTTGAAAGGGAACTATACGATTCCAGCACGTTACCTGAAACAACATAAGTATTTATTTAATGATTTGTGCGAATACGTTATTATTTCACGAAATCAGCAGTTTTAAAAAGTTGCCCCGGTGTTAGGTATATAATGGTACGCTTGAGTGAAATACGAAGTTCACAGCAAATTTACCTAAAAACTGTTATACAAATTGACTGCCATCTTTTTAAATACAATTCCAGTGTGCTTGTAATCATCATTCTCCTTTTAAATGACTTGACTAATTGTGACGTTTTTTTTTTTACTTATCCGGTCACTTGGATAGTATTTAGTTACGATTGGATCCGGTGACGATTTTTTTTTAAACTCCTTCATTTTTATTGATTTCTTACTTAAAAAAAAAAAAAAAAAAGCACATGGATGGTCCTATATTTACAAGTAACAACACCTGTTAGTATCTTTTAATTCAATATCTATTATATACATATTCATGCCTTACTAAAGTCTGTAAGCAAGACGTATGCCCACCGGGCCTGCTAGTAAGTAAGGCTAGTTTTGTAGGTGGTAGAGCTACGCTGAAGCTATTGCTGGTTTTAGCATGAATGGGTCGGCTTGCCCAGGGTAGTACCACCCTCTCACAGAAAACCGACGTGAAGTAACAGTGCTTGCACTGTTGCGTTTCGTTCGGTCAGTGAGAGCGCCGGAGGCCCACATATTTAAAAGGCCGGCAACGCACTTGCGACTCCCCTGGTGTTGCTAGTGTCTATGGACGGCGGTGATCACTTACCATCAGGTGACCCACCTGTTCGTTTGCCCCCCTATAATATATATAAAAAAATAGTTATACAGCTAATATATTACTATACAATAGTAATTTTAGTTATGTATTAAGCAAGTGATCTATCTAACCATAGCTGTACCATGTCTATCAGAAGGGATGTTTATACTTCCCTTAAGTATTAAACACATTTCGCATTTCGAATATTTTTGAATATAGATTTTTGACAAAGTGACATATAATCTTAAACGAAGATTAATTTTTGTTTGCGAAGAGCGCCTTGATTATTATAAATATAATAACGTTTTCCCCTTACATTTCACTTATTCTCTAAACCTAAGAAATGATATATATATATATATATATATATATATATATATATATATATATATGATATATGATATATATGATGATATAAAATAACCTATTATGATATTACATAATGACAAGTAACCTGCAGAATGGACAATTAACCTGTATGAAATATTAAATGTAGGAAAGATAGAAAAGCAAACCTGCCTCGGGTGGTATTACGGTTCGGAGCGCATTCAATGTGGCGCCCGTAAAGCGGTAATTGTATTACGCGGGACCGAGATCGAACACAAATCACTTTAGAACGACAATTTACCGCTTTGTGCGTTCTCATGTGTAGGGAGATACAGTGAGACAACTTTAAAACTGCTTTACTATAATAATTGCCAACCAAGAAAGTGACCTATATTATAAAATGATCAATTAGATAGTAGTATCCAATCATTTCTTTGTATTTATCTGTACTATTCATTCGTTATTAAATTTTGTGTAGTTATTAAACATCAACCGAAATCGTTAAAGTTTAATTCTCTCTACACATTTCAAGACATTCGTTTGTTTGAAATTATTAATTTACTAGATGTCCCGGTGAACTTCCTATCACTTAAATATATTTGTGTAAAATGTGGAAATACAACATTTTTATTTACATTATAAATGAAACGCAGTTATGCATTTAATCAGTTTAAAGCTTTCTCATGTACTATTTTTATTTCTGAAACAGAACTGTTTCGTGTTCGAACAAAACAGACCAAAGACATCGGACCTCATAGTACAGCTATAAACGGGCAAATTTCTGAACGCACCTATAAATATTTGACTAACGAATAATAATTTTTTATTTCTAAAATGTCAAAAGACGTCAAATGTTTCATAGCTACGAACATTTTGTATTTAAAAATTAAATTGTCTTCTTTAGTATTTTCCTTTACTTATTATTTTTGTTTCTTTCACCGCTTAAAACTTCCCTGAACTTCCACAAATATTTCGAGAACTAAATTAGCCAAATCGATCCAGCCATTCTCGAGTTTTAGTGAGACAAACGAATACCAATTTATTTATAAATATACATTTAAGATGATACTACGAGTAAGATTAACTCAAACTATATTGTGTTTCATAAACTATTCACAGAGGAAGGTTATAGGCTAACTAACATCCCGCTGCAACCTTTTGTAGAGCAATTACTATACAAACTGTAGACCAGAAAGTACGCTAAGAGAGAAGTAAGTGGTAATGTGGCGCGTGGCAGAGGCCAAAGAGAGGCAGAAATGAAACGCGAGTAAAACCACGTGGCATTGTTATTGTTACATAGAATAATAGTACAGTCTTCTCTAGCATTTATCTAAATTTTTAGTGCTATTGTATGCATTCCTTTCACTTACAACATACAAAATAAGTACCATTAGTCATTTAAAAAAAAAGTTGAACTCTTAGTTATCATAAAATTTTATTATTATAATGTAATCAATTTCTATGATTTATCTATATATAACAGCATTATGCTTAAAATTATGAATCAACATAATTAGACCATAATAAATGTTACATTAGTTTTTTTTATACATTCGTTTCGAGATCAGACTCATTTTATTTTTAATTAAAGAAAGAAAGAAACATTCTTCATGATTTTTAAATAAATACAGTTAAAACTGAAAAACATTTTCCAGTTTAATCTGCCATAACTTCATTATAAACGTATTTGAAACAGGTGAACGTATTATGTGGTCCGATACAGGGAAATCTCGGCTTTATGTTCGTCATTAAGCTGAATTGATGTTATCTAGGGAAACGAGATAAAACGAAAATCGTTTTAAAGCTTTGATTTAACGCTCTGCGTCCCGCTCACTAATCGTAACGTGCTTACGTTTCAAGAAAATAAGTGAATAATAACAAGATTCCTTTAATATTTCATGCTTAATAAAATAAGAACATAATTAACGATGCAAAATGCGAATTTCATTTTAATTCTATACGGAAGAGACGAAGTAGAACAATAATTCATATATATCGAGTCACTATATGATTTTATTTCGTTAATTCGTTCTGCTGAAATTAATAAAATTAAATAAATAATTGAATGTTATGAATTATGAAACAGCGTAATTGAAAGATTTTACTTATCAAATCGACCAAAGAACACCGAGTTGAAGATATTCTTGTCGCCAATAGGAATAATTAAAGCCTAAAAAGCAGGTGCATGGATTTTGTTTTCGAATGACTTTCCTTGAATGGAATTATGGGATATTGGAAATCAGCTGAGCAATGTAGTGCTGGAAAAGCATTATAAAACGCTTGGAGAGTTGTATCTTACCCTATAAAACTTCCATTTTTATTTAATTTAATAAACTGGTATTTTGTTTTCTTAACTCTCTACAGAAATATTTACTACTATCTCCACAGATAAAAAAAAATTGTAATAATAATTACACAGAGAACATAAAAATGTTTCCAAGCACCTTGTAACGTTTAATGATTTTTATAAATTAGAAAATAAAAAAATATTTAGTAAATAAATGAAGATGACTTACTATTTCTCTCTGTACTGCGTAGGCGATACAAATTCTTTATGACAGTGTTTCAACGGTTTTTATGTTAACGTGATGTATTCAAGCAGACGTTTTACATAATATTGTATTAAGGGAATTATCTGACAATCCCGTTTGAAATATACACAAGTATTGTTTAAAATAAAAGAACCATTTTAGTAAAATCTCGTGTTTTTCTTTGCTATGCAAAGTCGAATACACAATGATGACCTGCCTCGGAAAGTGATTTCAGATTTTACGAGGAAATGTGGGCGGACATAAAACTACAGAGTAGTAACTAGATTTTGGTTAGCTTAGCTGCTTAGGTCGTAAATTTACGTTTTCGAAGTATGTAAGTTTATGGTAAGGAAAATGGAACATAAATACTTGTTTCTTTCATAAATATAGGTTTGTTAATAATTCATAACTTTCGCTTGGACGTACACGCAATACCTATATTCATTCGAATTTAAATTCTATAACTTGGAAATTAATTAATTATATAGATGACTTTAAGACATATTTACTCAATAAATCTCTTTAGCCTAATTTACAGACGACGCTTAGCCTAAACTGGTAGGTTGAGGTGCATGGATCTGTCTGTATACAGAGGAGTATGAGGAAAATGAAAATTGGAAAGTGCTTATTGGAAACGTGCCTACAAATTACCCATTTCAATAGACTTAAAAAAAATTGAGAAAACCATTCTTATCAATATTAAGTAAGTAAAGTAAGTATACTATCGGTTTAATTCGCTAAAACAATACAATATGACTATATTATTTATGTAAGTATTAAGATGTATGGAATTAAATTTTCTACGTTAAGGAAAATCGCATACATTGGAGAATAAATAAAATTTGGTTAAAATTAAAAACTCTTCTATCTATCCGTTCAGGACAAGGGAAACTTAAAAAAAGCAAGCACTCTTCGCACCCGCATTGGAAATATGAGTTCTTATTTCTAATCTAACTATGCGATTAATCTCTGGAAAATGGTCTCTTCGTACATTGGAACTTGGATCGGTACTTCGTTAATACTTGTGAGTCAATCGAAAGAGGCTCACGCTTTCTTTAATAAAAACATCATACCCATGATATTCATACAACAAATACAGAGGATATTTAAATGAAATGAATTGTGCTCGATGTACCTACGTCCCGATTCACGATGCAATTTCAATTACAAAATCGTCATCATCTTCTTACCCTTATCCCAACTAAGTAAGGTCGGCACACATGTTGTCAATGAAGCTAATTAGTTACCATAATATAAAGCATATATGGTTTAGAATTAAATGATCCTATATATATTGTGTCCTGGCATTTATACGTCTAACCGGATGGTTCACGAGACTTCGTTATTCTGAAAATGGTTTTGCTGTTTCACCGGAACTACGTGATTTTGTCTTTACTATTACTTTACCGATTTTAATTTCATCATCATCTTACCATCATTTATATCATATTATCCCACCTAAGTAGGGTCGGCACAACATGTTTTCCTTTTCCACTCTCTTCTGTCAAATGTCATCTCAGTATTCACACCTTTTATACACATATAATTTTCCACACTATCCATCCATACCTTTTTCAGTCTTACTCTACCTCGACTTTCATCTTTCTTCATAATATGCCCGTACCGTGCTAACCTATTACTCCTCAACTTCTCTGTCACTGGTGTTATTTTCAAACTTCCTCTGATATACTCATTCTTAATCTTATCGATTCTAGTTACACCACATATCCGTCTTAACATTCGCATCTCTGCCACGTGTAGTTTTTTCTCATCCATCTCTTGCGTAATTGCAAAATAAAGTAATAAAAAAACCGATTTTACAAAAAACCTGTCCTTATTTCGGTAGCTATTTAGTCTTTGATTGTCATAAAACCTCAACCAATATATCGGTTACTATACATTTCCTATTCCCTTTTGACGAGTTCCCTGTACCTTGTGGATTTTGAGAATTCTATGATATGATCCGATGCTGTTGAAATTGAAAAATTAACCCCCTTGAAATTATTGCCTTTAAAATAAAATAAATTGTCAAATCTAATTATAAATGAGGACGTTCTAAGGTAACTAACATTTAAAAAAATACACCCGAATTGAGAGCTTGCATGAAGTCGGTTAGACATAGCATTTACTGTATTTATTTTTGGTATGAAAGAAATCCATCATAATCATTTTATCAAATGTACTTACAATGATAATATTGCAAAAGTTAATATTGAGATACGAAAGCCGAAAAGCTACGAAACAAGACCCCCGACATTGCAAACACGCAAACCGCGACAAGACGACGTCAGCCGCGAATATGTTATCTGCGAACAAGCCCTAAATACAGAGACCGCGCTCGGACGTGACCAAACTCCAAACTAACATACATTCGCCATGTTTTAAACGAGTCTTTAGGACCGGGTTGGAGCAAGGGTTTGTTTCGCATAATTCACAGCCTCTGTTATTCCTCTGGAATATTTGTTTTTTTTTTTTTTTAGTCAAAGTGTTCTATATGGGTGTTGTAGTGTATGCGCTATAGCATACATACGCTGTCTCGTGTGTTCGTGTGTATTGGTAAACAAATAGCAAACGTCATTGTCACAAGAGCCGCGGGCGCGTATCTACGGTTCTGCTATATTGACTGATACGTGGGCATTGTCGACCCAGTGGTGTATGAAGTATACCCTACAGTTATCAATTTTATAATATACTACTACATACATACTACTATATACAGTTTATTAATAGAAAATGCAAAGATTGTGATGAACCAAATAATAAATAGCATAAATTCCACACTTAACTTTGAAATATAAATGACTAGCGGACACAGTAGGCAGATGGTATACCGTCACATTAAATGAAAAAAATAAATAAAAGGTGCTCCTGTTTTTGTGTGAGAGATAAAATAAAATGGTATCAGAAGCTTAGAAGAAACCAGATCCAGAAAATGGTATATATTGAAATTGAACAATGTACGGTACAGTAGTTGAAAATGAAACAATATTTGGCAGTTACAAAGATATCTGGAATTCAGTCATCCAAGTGTTACACAATTTTTAATACAACATTTTAATCCCATAACAAAAAACAATATTTCTAAAATGCAACTTGAAATGTTTAAGATACTAGAAAATTAATAAAGAAATAATTTTATGCCAACATAATGACCGTAGAGATCCCGTGGCACAGATGGCGCTGAAATTGAATATTCCAGATTAAGAAAGCTTTTACAGAGTCACATTTGAAGCCACTTTTCTTAGTTGAAATTAAATATTTTTTTTAGCTACATCGGACGCGGGCAGGTCGAGTCAAATTCAACTTAATAAAGATTTACAACAACGTCATTTAAAGAAAGCTTGTAATGAAAGAGCAGTGTCAGGTAATTTCGAATCCTAAAAATAACAGACTAAATACAACTTCTTCGATATTACTGTGTCTGACACCTTCAGGTTGGATATCTGTCGCTAAGCACAATGAGTCCATTGATATGACTTTGGGAAAGCGAATTATTAAGGTGTGTTATTACAATTTGCAGCAGTGTGATACAAAATCTTAAATTATCCAAAAGCAGAATGATTAACAACAGTTTGCGTTAGAAATAACAACTGATTAAAACGATATAATAGTGTAATTATTCAATTAATAAAAAAAAAGAATGTTTTAGAAGCATTTTCAAATACCCCAATGCGGACATAATATTAGAGGCACATTTCACAGACTGCACCAATTCACTGAATCTCCGATGCGATTACCTTTGTATTATGTGTTATCGGCAAGTGTATCTCTATATCTAAGATATTCTCAGTATCTATTTCTTATGTTTAATTCTCTTATGTTGTATCTTAAATTCATTGATTCTTTAAGAATTGTAAGAAAGTCCGTAGAATGATAGCAATTATTCTATTACTTTCACTTGGTGAATGACACGAAAGAAGTTTAAAAGACAATTAGACGATTTTGGTTTCATGGAAGCTTCATTGATCCTCGATGGCTATGCCGGCCCACTTTATAAGAAAAGTTAATTTTATGTATATATTTTACGTTGTTTACGAAACAAAAAGACAAAATAAATTATCCGGGCTAAATTAGACATAGGTTTTCTTACAATATTAACACGTCCTTGCCTCTTCAGGATTATTTTCACAGAGTAGGTTTAGGTTACTAGGTTTCGACATATACAACAAATGTACGTAGTTTTTTCGATGAAATTGTGATTTAATTCGGTTTTATGCTAATTATTGTCGCATTATGCTGTTACTCTGTCCGTATTAAAAATAAAACTTTATAACATATTATATTAAAAAAAATGCTTTTTTTAAAACCCTTATTTAAACATCTTAAGGCATTTTATTTATTTTATTAACACGCTTATATTTTCACCTTTATGTATGAATGTAACGGAATCTTGGAAAGTGATTTTGTGACAATGCTATAATTCAATAAAATTATCAGATTATACTGATTAGATGCGCCAGGATTCACACATTTCTTTTCGTATGAGAGTAAGGGAGATGGAGCTAGTGCGCGAACTACGCATGCGTTAGAAATCTTTGAATATATTTTCAAAATCAAGATGCAATTGTTATCTCATCTGTACATATTAAAGACAATTGTTTTAAAGCAAAACGAACTAAAAACCGAAAAAAAAGTTAAAGTTTAAGCAAACTAAAAGCTTTTAGCGATAATCAAATTAAACAGTAAAAAATATTATCATAAATATATAAAATTTATGTAAATTATTTAAACTAGCGAATCTCATTCCTACCCCACATCCGGAACCCAGTAATGTCCCACGTCGCGTCGCTTCACCGACGCGGACTGAATCCGTCAATTTGTTACGCGACGCGTTAAAAATTAATAAAATATGATTCATCGTCGCAACTCGGCCGATTTTATTTTTCAAACGCCCGTCGGGAATATATCGTAAAATTCATTATTCCTTTAATTGACATCGACGGGCCGCGGCCGTGACGCTTTCAAAAGAGATTCATTATGCAAAAATGATTTTATAAAGTACCATTAAAACATAGTAAGTTGATTATGTAATTTTAATAAAGTCATATTTATTCAACCAAAATTCTGTCTTGTTCGAGTTTTAATTTAAGCGTTGATATAACATCCTATGGATCGTACTGTCAAATCCCATGATTAATATCTGGTCGCATCAAACGTCAACAGTGATTATTCGTTTGTCGTTATGTTTCCTAATAGACAAGTAGCACTGACGACGATCAAACCAATTGGAATAAATACTGTGTATACAAAATTCATCCATCACTTCGTGAAACACGAAAATACACTTAAGCAACGCTAACCAGATGCACCCCACCGCGCCGCACCCCGCATCTCACATATCGCAGTATAACCGTGATACTAATTACGAGTTCCCAGGGCCGCTGTTAATCAACGGCGGGATGTCTCGGGACACACTATAAACATCAATAACTTTCTACAAACCACCGATATAAATGTCTCTACTAGATTAACACGTCCGATATTTCCGAGCAAACGTTTTGCTTCTTCATGCAGGTGTTATTTCTGGAAATATTTTCAAAATTAAAACCGCTTTTATTTATAATCCGACGGGAAATTATAAAATGAATATTGCATGAAATTGAAATGTCTGTGTGTCCGGGTTAATTACCGAAACGATTAGACTGATTTTGATGAAACTATTAGTAGTTGATAGAGGATTATTCAGACTACTATTTAAATCACATATCAGTGAGGTGCGTCCTGGGAGGTGCACTCGAGAGCCAGTCCTGCTTTTTATTTAATTATCGTCATTTAACATAAGGTGTTCGAACACTAAAAATTAAAATAAAACAGAAGCCACAATACATTGAGATAAACATGTAGTTCTATTGAATCAATAAAACGGGTATCAGCTAGTCACATATTATACACATTCTGTGCTCTGACCACACATACAGTGTTACAAAGAACCAAGCTTACATGCTATGTGTATCGCGTATATGGGTCTTAGTCAATGGCTATTCCAGTATCTATCATGAACGCCACAAAATTACTTACGCAATGCACCGCTTTATTATAGAGTATATATATATATACTTTTTTATACAATAAATACAACTCATTTCTTAGCTAACACGTCTAACTCTTATGTTTCTATAACTTTGTTTATAAGTCACCTACATATAATATGAACCGAACTGCCAGACCGTATAATTGGGAAGAAAAATAATTTAGCCCTTGCAAGTGTATACAGCTTGTAAAGTTAATTATCTTGTTTAATTGGATACAGAAAAGATAATTAAAAAGTCGTTTTTATATTTAACTAGCTGTTTTTATGTACAGAGCAAAAACCTAAAAAAAGAAATTAAAAAGCAATCTTACTCACAAAATCCCTCTCTGTAAACAATATAATTTGATGTGTAACATCGCTAGACCTATACGTATACGGTGACAACTGCAAAGTGAGATACTGTGACGGATGTGGCCTGCTACCCACGACACGGTTACTCGATACACTAAAGCGGGTATTACATCTGATGTATAGTGATCGCAACCCAGTCGGTTACATTCTCGTGTCCAACAATATTTTAATAATAAACATTATTTTTCAACGAAATTTTTATATTAAGATAATTATCATTTGATTATTATAAATGATATTAGTAATTGGGTATTTGTTTAATACATTTAGGAATAAAATAGATAAAGTAGAATACAGTAAAATTTGGCAAAAAAATATCATTATGCACAAGGATCAGTTTTAATGAATAATAAATATGTCGAGCAAGCGTTATCCTCACGGTCACTCATTGTGGACATCAGCGGGGATCCTGACGAGAAAATAAACACTTTGTAGGGTAGAATAAACTATTATCGTGAATCACAATAAGTAAGTACTATTTATTTAGTAGATATCTCAAATACACCGTACAGTACCTAGGCAAGTATCACTTAAAGTTATCAGAACGATATGGGAGTTGATTAAGAAAACACTCCTTTTCATAAACGTCATTCTTTCCAATCTAAGCTCTGTACACGTCACTTTGACGTTTGTGTGTTGTTGACGTTCCATACTTATGACCCGGATTCGAAAAAATAAGAGTATCAAGTTACTCTTTAAGTTATATTTTCCCTGAAAAGTATCGAAACAAGATAGTTCTTGAGAGCTAAAATCTTTTCCAAATTTGTTCTCAATACTTCCAGACATAGTATAAACTTTTCTATAATGTATTGAAAAGTTATGATATATACGTAGTCGTAGTCCGGTGAAATTGTAGCGGCCTTGCCAGGCTAACAGTGTAGGTTAGTTCGAAAAAAAATATATATACGTATGTTTGTCTGACGAACGTGACAACCATATTCCACATTCTACTATAAAGCTACAGGTAAACTACAGTTGTATTATCCAGGTACACTTCAAGGAAAATCAAAATTTTAGTCCTTCAAAAGCATACTTTGTCAAAAACAATACAAAATTTATTACAATTTTTTTTCGATATCTAGATCATATACGCGTAACAGGTGACCCATCTCAGATTTTGATCAGACCCGCGAAACGTTTTGTAAGAAAAGAAAAAAAAACACGCAAGAAAAAAGTATTTGGAAACACATAATACAAAAAAATAATAATAATATCAGGCTTCAATTTCTCCTTAAAGATATTATTACTCCGATTAATGCATTTTTATCCACAACTACGTATGTAATATGAATCATGTATTACTTACTAATAATAACATCGTAACGTCTGATGCAACATTATAAAGGTTGGCCATAGACCCTTTACCTTAGCACAATGGTCAGCAAACTGACAAGTTTGACTGACTGGATGACAATCCAAAAGAGCCAAATATAAACAATACAAACTAGAAGTTTATTGAAAGAGCCTTTTTTAACTTAAGCTTTGTTTTAGTAGAGTACATTTTTATGGAAATAGTTAAGATTGAACATACACTTCTCGAGCTTGACTTTGCTAAAAATTACTTTTTTTACGAGCGACTCTAGGCGTGCTACTGTTGACTCACGGCTACGGTTGAGGAGGACGTGTAGGGTCGATTCGTTCGTCCTTGCCAGACAGGGAGATGAGTCGGGGTTCCGTCTCACCTTTGCAACCATTGGCCGTCTGGGAAACAGTTGAGATTACCTTTAGCGCACGAGACGCACCATGATTGCAAGCGCGATCTCTTGTCGTCCTCTTATGGCGATAGATGGTACACTGTTAGGTTTTAGTAAGTATGAGTCTCACACTACGTACTCTCTGGGAGACGTGTCCATGTCATTTTGTCTACGTTAAGAAAATGGTATGCCGACATGCATGGTGGTCGGCCAAATAGTATTATTGGAGCTTATCATATGAATACATACAGTAATTTGACTTAAAATTGCATCTTCATGATGTCACTTTTTGAGACTGTGTAATCTCTACAGATACACGTTATAGCTATTCTTTACACTGGATTGAAATTTAATATTCTAGAATAAATGGAATTTTCTGGATATATAAGGCACGAGACACACATTAATTTTGCATTCGACCGCGACCCCTCCACCATTTCCTACCCAATGATACGATATGTGAAGAACATCTCGATGGATATCTTAAACTAGATATGACTAGTTGGCAAGATTTTTTTAACAGACCTAAAAAAGAAAGGCCCTCTGTTTTCCTTCCTTGTTTTCTTATAAACTACACGACCGATTTTTCTGATTCTTATACTTGAGTAATCTATATAAATTATAAATCTATGGGAAGGTGGTTTTCATATACAGGATTATAGATCGGACCATTGCAATAATTGTTCATATTTACCAGATTTGTTTCTTTTATTCTTTTCTTATAGGCCAGTGTTTCACTACAAACTGATTTATACAACTTCGATAGTTGCAACGACACCATGCGATTGATTTTCAATCCAGTAACAATAGAATTAGATTTTGTTTTATCATTGGAATAATACCAATACCAATAAACAATTTATACTTTTCCCTCTAGAACAAGCTCCATCTCCGGAGAATACAAAAGGTGCTGTAATTGCCAGATCGTGTATACACATTCAATACACACAGGCGTTGATTACAAGCACTATAGAAGAAATGAGAAATCTGTACGTATTTATTTATTATTATAGAATTTTATTTATTTTTATTCAACTTTTCCAACAGCTTCGTCTATCTCTGGTATAGACGTTCGTACTAATGAGAACTTGAAGTACATAATTAAAAAATAAAGAGCCGAAATAGATTTATGGTGAAATTTGGTAATTATTTCTTACTTTTAACTAATATATGTTGTTATATCGTAGAACGATAAACTGCAACACTGTTTTCCTAATCACCAAGAAAATTGGTACACTTTTTTTTATAGCGGGTTTTAATGCTCGCCTGTTTACTATAACTTGTCACTAGGTGACGTTAAGCTATATTTTACTATTATTAAGTATAATTATAAAGTAAAGAATACGTATGCACGTATGACGTCGTATGCGGTTGTATATAAAAATTTGGTATATAAAATTGATTTTAACTAAATCATAGATTGTGGTGGTCGAGAGGTTTGACCGGTGGAATGTCAATTCGACGTCCGTAGGTGCAAACGGCGGAATGTAACTACGAATGCTTAAGTATTCGCGTCCATTTACGTACTTATTTAAATTGGTAACACTAATGGGCTGACGGTGAACGAAGATATCGTGAGGAAACGTGAATCAGAGAAATGGTCTCGTAGTACCACTCGTAGTACCATATATGTAGTAAAATATAGAAATGTGAATTTATCTGTGTTTGAAATCGTTAATATATGGTGGGCTGGCGTGGTGGTTATGCCAATCGGGAAGAGCATGAGAGATGCAGTGTGTCACTTACAGACTGATGCGATGATCATGAAATCAATCCTTTATACGATAATTCAATTAGATAATTAAAGAGTTTAGGATTTTTAAGAATGTTTCATGTCCTACTACAGTTCTCACTAGACTGTACAAATTACGTGGCTCTAAGTAGAAAACTGTGAATAGGTAAGATACACGATCCCACTCATACTTAACCTGAATAACTTTACCTAATTCTAATAAAAAAACTTGCTATAAGGTAAGTTATAGCAGTAATTTCACAGAGCTAGTAACTAGGGTCGAGTCGTTACTGACCGCGATGGCTGAGTCATTAAAAGCGCCAGAAGGATCAACTGTCCAGGTCGCTTAATTATTGTCAGTACTGACTTTTATCTTCGAAACAGAGCGTTCCTGACGTAACGTTTAATGTAAATGAAACGATTTTATGTTTTAACTCATAAACTTGACTATGGGATGTAAATTTTCAATTGTCTCAAAACCTCTATGGATTTTTTTAGTAACGTGGCCACCATTTTCCTGCTTGACACCAAGTTAAATATAATTCCAAAACCGCATACAACATTTTCGTATTTAAATATGCCATGAACTATTCAGAAAACACTATAGGTTAGCGACTGCGAAAACGTATTTACTATAGTTAACAATAACGGCTATGTATGAGTAACGAATTATGTTGTATTATTTTATAACGATTGTTGTTATAAGCTGCTGTATGTTATTTCTGTTGTTTGATAATTTGCTGTCTTGTATCGCATTGCAATTTATAACAGTGACAAGATAATTCAAATAATATTTGTAATTCGAATGATATGAATGTAAGCTTCGTAAAGCGTTGTCTCTTTCACACCTATTGGTTGTTTCATAATACGTGCTTCTTCGCACACGGCACTAACATCGTTCGACCATTATCATATTCTATAATAACAATTGATAATAGACAATCAACAACAACTTGTTGCCTTCGGTAATTTGTTATTCATAGCGTAATTAATTCAAATATGAATATTATTAACAATACGCAAGCTTTATTAGAAGCATTACTGAAATCAATAATTTTAGAGATTACATCTTGCTACAATCAAACTTCCTAAATGTTACCTCTTTACAGATTAACACTAACAGATATATAAATCGCCACTATTTTAAAGTGGAATAAAAAGCTGTAACATATTTATTCAATCCCGTAATAAAATTATTGCATTTGCAAATAATAATATATCAACTTAAGCATATAATTCACCGGAAGCAATATCGTAATGGGCCTCTAATAGATGCTGTGACCGATTTCCGGAGTCATTAATAATTCGGACCCTGATTGGAATCTGGGATCCAATCTGTTTACTTCAGTCACCTATGTATATATTATTATACGATTATGTATCAAACTTTGACAGTTTTCAGTATCACGTCTCAATAGGGCTGTTCAATTTTTCAATGGAAAAAATAGATGCTACTTAATTTAACCTGAATACATCTACAAATAATTTCTATATTATATGTTTTATAAAAAGAAAAACGTTTCTAATTAATTTAAAACAACTATTCGAGTAATTCAGAAAATAAGGGTTTTGAAAGAAAACTTTTATAAAAAATTAATCCATACTTAATATTATAATCATGCTGTGGCTGATACTTTTTATAACGATGCAAAAGTATTACGACCAGCGAAGTATACTGATATCAGAATAGTCCGGTGAATCTGTAGAGGCAAAAAGAGGCAACAGGGTATGTCAGTTCGAAAAAAAGGACTAGTATCAGTTATGTATAAAACAATTTACTAGACACTGAAACTGAATTCACTAGAATCTGTATATTAGACTGCAGTGTTCGGGTCGGCGTGTGTGACACAAACACTATCAGAAATATTACCTCATATACACACAAAGTTATACAAAAACATTAGCTTGAGGTCGGAGATACAGAAAAGAAGCGTTATTGTATCAGGCTGGTGCGGGCGAAACGGTGCCGGTCGACCGGAGTGCGGTTAGTACGGTCTGACCCAGATACATTCATTCGGTGACATATGCCGATGGCACTCGCCAACGCCGCGTGGCCATCACACGAACTACTAATGGCGTTTTGGAGGATATTGAACAAGCTTAGCAAGCAAATGTACCAAACAATTTTTTTCCGATGTATAGGTATGTAATTTTATGTTTAGAAATATATAATCAATATTTTTCAAGTTATGAAAAATAATATTTCAATTCGTTAGGTTAAAAAAAATAAATTAATAAGAGACACACTTAAATAAATACTTTAAAATTAACGTTCGAACAAAAAATGATGGAATCCATTAATCAAGCGTGATAAGTTCAAATTATTCATCTTTTATTTTATTATAAGCTATGGTAAGGAATATTAATGTGACGAAAATGAAATTAACTATAGTTAGTTAATGAGGTAGACGGTCAAAACCGGACGTGGATCTAGTGTTTCGTGGTTCCAGAACATTACATTATTATTATTGAGTTGTTTATTAAGTTTACCTACTATATTTATAATTATTTATTTATTTCTCATCATAAATATTATACTCGAATTGGAATTGACTGAATTGGATTTATATAAATAAACCGCGACATCGGCTCAATATATTTTATGTGCAAAAGAAAACACATAAGAAAATTGATTGACACATTGATCTAAGTCTATGTAGTAGTTTTTGGTGATGTACGCACAACTGCAAACCTCTACCATTTTATTTACATAGAAAATACTTGTTAATATGATTTTTTTTTCTTATTCAAACATTATAACCATGCCTTGTATATTAAATTACGTTATTTCAGATTATATAGTTAGGTACACAGTTGGAAAATGGATTTACAGGTACATATTATTTCTTATAATCATACATTAGTCGAATATGTAACATAATTTAAGGTGTCAGACAGTGAATTGGTGACGGTTAACAATAGACAGACGCGGGGAGAAACACGCGCCAGGAGTAAGGGGGAGGTGCGAATAACAGGGCTTAGCGTTTAGCCGAATAAATAATTCAAAAGACAACGGACTCAAGCGCGACGCGTCAAGTTACTCATATATGTATGTATACATAAACGTATGCGTGAATTGTTATACAAGACAGTATTCATGACTTCATACGCTATCTCAAAAAGATTAATTAGGCCGGTGTTAATGTAGTTACTCTGGATTCTTAAGTTATCTATACCAAAGTTTATTGATATCTGTTTTCATAGACAAATCGTGGCAAGGTAACAGAACGGAGAAATATCACTTTCGCATAAAAACCAATATTGACGTAAAATTATGTAATAGTAAACTGGTATACGCTTATAGCACAATTTGCGAGTCGTTACACCAGAAAGAATGTTAAAATGAAAAAAGATGTAGGACGAAAATAAAGTTGAAATATAACGCGGGCGAAATCGCAGGCGGTTACTAGTGAGTTCTAAAATCAAATTTGATAGGAATATTAGTCCAATTCAATGACGAAATATCCAGTTATTGATAAGTAATAAAATATATACACTTCGCTTACATTTAGTTCTACACTTAACTAATAGATGGCGTTACAAGCTATATTTTTTGTTTTGATCGAAGTAAATGTTTTGTTTATACATTGAAACTGTGGTTGTATCTCTGGACGGCTAAGGGTTTACAAAATTAAAATATTCATTTAGAAAGTATCCGAGTAAGTCACCAATAATCGATTCGTTAATTTCGACGAATGCACAAACGTACCGTTAGCCCGGTGGTTTGAGGCTTGGAAACATAACCATCCATCTACAAGGCGCGCGCGACCAGGGTTCGCATCCACGCAACGCGTCACACCGCCGCCACAAGGCCACGCATGGAATTTAGCACAGACGGCTGATTTTAACAATTAATCGGACGTCTGCAACACCATGCAAGATGATAGCGGAAGCGAATTTACGCAATTTTCACAATGAGAAAATTGTGTTGTGTACACTTCCTACATTGTTTTGGTTTCTGCTTATTTCGAATGCAATTTGTTGGATTGAATTGTTGTTGGAATAATCTTGTGCAATAATGACAACGAAAGAGAATTTTTTTCTAACGTCTTTGGTCATAACAATAACCTAAAGGATAATTCAACCATTTCTTTGAAAACAGATCTTATTATTAAAAGTTTTACAGCCTTAACAGATTCAAATTACAGACATCCTACACCTCTTAACGTACAACTAGAAACAAAAGAGATAAGACTACAAGTTCAGAAATTACTTCAAAGTAAATTTTAAATACCTTCCCACAAAATAATTAAATTCAAAGACGTATAAACTTAACTTTAGAGCCGAAAACCCGACGAAGCTTGAAGTTTTGCGGATAAAAAAAAATAGTTTTCAAGACGCTAACTCGGCCTCCGACAGTTCTCTAAAAGGTTTATGGAAATTAAGGGGTCTTTTCGAGGACTTCCAAAATAATTTCGCTCGCCAACTCCTCGTGAGTTGAGCACACTTTCGAGAGTAAATCTTGATTTCTAAAGTTCACGAGCGACGTTAACTTCGATAACTGGATGGTTATTTTAAATATCACCCGGATATCACATACTCCGCCTACTAATCGTGTGTCCAGACTTTTTAACTAATATAATAATGCGAATGTGAGCTCGTTGGTTGTTACGCTTTTGCACCTTAACTAATAAACAAATTACTACATTAACGCGAGCGAAGCCGAAAGCAATAATTGGTTTTGTTATAAAAGAAAATGAACCATTAGTGATATACATTTGTATACTCTACATGATGCCGTGTAATAAGGAAAGTTATTAATTATGGCTCTGTGAACTAAATAGGCGATTGCCGATGCTGGTTCAATAAATACCAACCTACAACTTACTCTAAATATGCATTGTATTGCGTGAATTGAATGTTATATGAAATTGATTTCATTTATTATTGATTGCCATATACACTTGCGTTGGGACATGATATTGTCCGAATTATAATGAACCTTTGAGCATAGTGAGTCTCAGTCACGCTTAAAGAAGAAAGTCACCTATTATAACAACATTATCAATATAAATTAATAACTTCAATAATATGTATCACTTTCTGGAATCACAAAGAACAAACATATCAATAAAATCCGTCAAACAGATTTTAATCTCAAAACTAAATACAAAGATTTTTTTTAAGTATCGAAAACAAATCATCCAATCAAAATATCCTTCAAAATTGACCCGAAAACAATTACAAATTCTGTGGATTTAAAAACAAAACATACTTCATATTAATACCAAGACAGTTATAATAAAATATATCAAAACATTTATACAGACATACCAAACAGTAGTGATCATTTTAATTTGAACCTCCCACGAGCTAATAATACACGACATAACATTCATCCCTGTGTATTAAACACAGAAGGCGACGCTGCTAGTTCAGCCGCAGTCGATGTGGGTTCTTTTCAAGCCGGCGTGATTTGAAAGGAATACTCGATTCCCGTACCGTTTGTATGTCTACTATATAAGCTTTGTAAGCATATATGATTTTTTTTCTCATTAAAACTCCCCCCTTTTTTTTGTCGAACTGTCTACACTGTTGACCTGGCAAGGCCTCTACAGTTTCACCGGACTACTTTAGAACGCCCGCTACATTAAAGTACATAGATTTCAATTTTCAATCGCTTTGTAAGCAATTAGATATAAAGAAAAGAATATATTAAGAATATAAAATAAATAATTTCAAACGGCTAGTGGTTGTTTACGTACAGATAAAAATGTTCATTATTCAATCACACATATAATTCTTTCACTACAAAAATATCCACATGATTAGACCTCTATCTACCTTCTAATTATATACAATCAGCCGACCTAAGTGTTTGGTCGTTCCGTAATATTTATGATAGCACAACACGCGAGTTGCTCGTCAACGTACCGTCTATAATAAAATTCTATATTTCCATTTACTCTTTTAAATGACTTTGTTTTATATATTTAAAAGCACACTACGAAAACATTTCTCAAAGTGTTTCAGTTATTTCAGTCACGTTCTTTTATTATTTAGTGAAGAATTTGATTATGAAACTAGACGTAACTTGCAGTTTCACCTGACTTTTTGACAGTTCACAATGTGAGTGAGATATAACTTTAAAATCATAGCGTACCTAGTCAGTGTTCCACCTTATTCATTAAATCGTTATTTACGGTCTGTTTTTACTATTATTGTTACCAAAAAATGAGATGAGACAAAAAACTTATTTTTATACTAAAAAAAATCTATTTCAAATATTTACTATTGCATATACGTAAAAACATAATTAAATTGGACTAAATTCAGTGGAACCGTTCATTTTTCTGTTATCATATAACACTCTCTATTCTCGTAGAACGGTGGTAATTTACTAAACGAGCTCTAAATGTTAATACATTAAGCTCCTGTCTTATCAACACACTGTACAGACAAGACAAAAGCTTTTAACTCTTGTGAAAAATGATATTTTATGTCGGCCAGCTCAAATTAATCGTATATCATAATTTATATGTACAATATGAAAGAGCTTTTACGTCTACTTCTAATATTTAGAATTATCAGGTATTTTTCAGTGCGTGTGTATAACTGGGAAGGTACAATCGGTGAGGTCATATTCTGCCATTAGCTGAATATTGTATATTTATTTCAATAAATAGATATAGATAAGAACACGTAAGAAGTTATTATAACAAAATATTATGAATATGAAGGTTTTAAATTCATCTATTAATATATTTTCCCATGAATAATAGGAGCCTGTAGAAAATATTATAGCAAACTAACTAAGCGTTTATTTCTCGTTGGCAGGCGTTTTATCATTCACCGTCTGACACCTGTTAATGTTTCGTATCTATCAGGTGGTTATGCTGTCAAAAATCTTATATAAAGATCTTGAATCCAAGCCACCTGTCTGAAATAAATAACACTTCTACGTCAACCGTGAACAATGTTGTATTGTATTTTGGGCTAAAATATTACATTAATATTTTATCGTTAGGTACTGGAATGATCTTGTCACATAACTACAACGAGTACCACCAAGAGACCTCATCTATAATATAAAAATGAATCGCTAAATGTGTTGCTAAGCGCAAATCTCGAGAACAGCTGAACCGATTTCGCTAATTCTTTTTTTAGAATATTCCTTGAAGTACGAGGATGGATCTTACGGAGAGAAAAATTAAAAAAATTGCCTGAAACAGTCTAAAAACAACACTTTTCTATACTCGCATACAAACGATTCGTAATAATACTTAAAACTCAATTTGAACTTTAATACTATAGCATAAAGTTGAAGTGTTAGTGGAGAGATTCCGGGAAGGCAAAACAATTGAGTGACGTTAGTATCGTAAAAATATGAATGTCAATATTTATACGACGGTCCCGAATAGCAGAATAAGTATTAAAAAATCGACTGTTAGGCGTTACGAAGTTCGCCGGGGTCAGCTAGTATATAATGAAAATACTACGTAAGGCTGGTACCCAAACTAGCTTAATCGATACCCGCCATACCAACAAACCTGAAACAGTTTTCATAAATCATTGTTAAAACGTTGAAAGTTTACTATTAAACACTATTTACGATCCAACCCACAGGTGGAATAATAAAACGCATTTATTTCCTCACGTAGTGTCACGTATCACGTTATCACTAATACCTTTCTTCCCTACAGTGAACGATCTGGAATTTGTTTAGGCAACGAAAAAACGACACCGGTGACTGTGATGCCGTCTTGTTAAGTGCACTCAGTGTCAGATATCCTTCCGGCACTAATTACACTGCACTAATTAGTCACAGTGAACCTGTAAATAAATACTGGGATTTTTTTTATTAGAGTACAATTTAATAGTTACATTATAGCTGAAAAACAACACTGAGTATTACAATCTTTTCCTAATCGTTGTTGTCATGCCGGCATGTGAACCTCGCGGCATATGGATCGCTGATCGCGAAACGTGACAAATGTAAGGAGTTTCACACAGACGGGTTTATCACAGACATGTTTGATGGTAGCAGTTCAATCGGGTACAAATATCCTTGCACCACACTTGACGCGATAAATATCGTCTGATTCCCGAATAGGACATACCTGAGCGCGCCGTTATTGAGGATGTTATACTTGATGTATGGTAGTCGCGATTGTGTTGGGCATAAATCATGCCCTACCATTTTACCGATACCCCAAATATGCTTCAATGGTAATGCCAAGTGTATTACACAAAATGAAACATCGATAATTTTCAATAACATTATTTAGGAGACCAGAACGGTATCCAAATTTAAGATAAATTAATAGACTGAATTTGGTGTAATGAATATAGTAAATGATTAAATTCTGGGTTAAGATTGCGTCCAACACTTACCTTATAAATTTCAAGCGTAGCTTAGTGCAGAAGAATAACTATAGAAATGTTTTTTTTTTCAATCGACGTCGCATAAATTAAAGTGATGATTATCTTATAATATAAATATTCTGTATTTATAAAGCCATTTTAATTGTCATAAAAATACAGAATATAAATATGCACAGAGAAAAACGAAGCCTTTTATAATTACAAAACCTTTTTAGGTAATGTATTGTCTGCTCAAAGCTCAATATTAACTTTGGAGGTTGAATCAATTCTTATAGCAGTCAGACATTGAACAATGTTGGTAACACTGTTATAACCTATTAACAGTATTTTATAAAAGTTGCAAAAGTGAGAGTACTCCTCAGTCCTGAGTGGAGTGCTCTCTGTGAGTCGCTACAAGTTTTTTATCTCATTTCCGCAAGCTCTGTGCGATAATGAATTTAAACCGCAGTGTTTTAGGTGAAACCCATCAAAGTGTTCATTAGCGTGTAGTCAGTTACGAACGAGTTTACACTTCAGGCCAAATTTAATAAACAAAGCACTTTTTTACAATTAGTATTAAATTACTGATGAAATATTGTAAAAAAATATTATCTGTATCTACGAAAACATATTTATATCTAAGTATACAATAAAATAAAAAACATATATTAATATTCAAATAATTCACCGATCCCGAGTCAACGATAAGCAGGTAGAACATTACCTAGTTTAATGAAGTGGCAATAAACTGCTCATAATTCTCGTACAGCCAATAAAAGTTCTCGTCTTCTGGTAACAACGAGAATGACATATCACATTCAGCTAAAATAGTAAACTCTAGTTATTATTGCACGTGTAAGGAAAATAATTATTATAGCGTAATATAATTTATTCGAACTTCAACTATTAAACTACTTGACCGTTATTAGAAGCTTTCTATTGAGAGTAGCGTATCCGTTTCCGTTCACTTCTCTTTCTACCTTATATAGCTATCCCTTTCGCACCTCCTACTGTTCACCAGGGGGCGGGGCCAGAGCCGTGGACTTGGCCGCGGCAGATTTGTTCGTCATTGGCGTGATGTTTTCCGTTCGAACAACTTGTGCTCTCAAAAATGCCTCGCAGGTATTTTTATTCAAAGTGTTTAAGACAATCGTGAAAAGTGTCGTATTATAACTTGAAACGCGTAAGTTGCACAAGTATAATTAATGTTAAACAACAATGAAGTACTTTGCATTGCCTCTTTAATTAAAATTACGTAAATGTTCAAACTCCAAACAGGAAAATTTAATATTTTAATGGTTTTACCATTCCATTTTAAATTTGAACTTTATTTTCTTTTACATCTTCCACTTGCTTAAATTTGCAAGGATTTTAAAAAGTAATTAGTATTGTATTATTCATTTCTACCTTAAAATATGTTCATTTTATTTCATGAAAACTTTTTTATTGGTATATTATACACATGTCGTAGAAATTAAGCTTAAAATTCCAGGTCGTTTTTTACAAAGAATGATAATAGACTTGTGAAGTAAAAGTAGTCAATTGTGTAAAATATAATGATAATAGTTGTAAACTAAATTTTCGACCTACCGATGGGAAATAAGGTTGTCCGTTTAATAAAATTATTAAATTAAATCTTTTCATCGTAATACAAATGAAATTGGTTGACAACCGCGCTCGATGAAAACACTAAGAATTAATGACTACAGAGAAGGGAGGAAATCGACCGATGTGTACTGGATGTTGCGGAATCGACCGATGTGTACTTGATTTTTCAGAATCGACCTAATCAATATCTATCGTGGTACTTTCGAGTACTTTCGAGAGAGTACCTTCATAACTACTTTTATAAGTAACTTCTGTGCCAAACCACAATCATAAATAAGGAAAGGAAGGTAAGTGAGATCATTTGAAAATGTGAACGTCCTTTAACGGCGTATGGCAACCCTCGCGGGGTGTGCTCATGACAGTCTCATGCAAATTGTCTACTATTTTGGCTTCTGGAGGATGAAGAAATGTTTATCAACCCATCCCGGAGTATGCGTTCCTGATTGGCACAAGCAAAGGTTTGGCCACTTAATACACCTCTGTGGTGTGGCAGTGGGAAATGTACAGCTACCCTCGCGGGGTCTCATGCACATTGTGACTATTTTGTGGAACATTCATTAACAATACAGAGCTACCCTCAAGGGAATAATTAATCGTGGTGTATGCCCTCCTACATAATAGCACCTTTTTGGAATGTGAGGTTACCCTGGTGGGTTATGCATTTCATGAGTCATGTGAGTTTTGGGCATTCGAATCATACACTCCTAGGTAAGTAAGATATTGTGGTAATGTGAAACAATTAACGATATACCCTCGCAGGGTATGCTTCATTAATGATAAATAATAAACCCTCGCAGGGTATGCCTTTAAACCCTCGTAGGGTATGCCTATAAACCCTCGTAGGGTATGCCTATAAACCCTCGCAGGGTATGCCTATAAACCCTCGCAGGGTATGCCTATAAACCCTCGCAGGGTATGCCTATAAACCCTCGCAGGGTATGCCTATAAACCCTCGCAGGGTATACCTATTATGACAGGCACATAACTACTTGTGGTCACTTTTACCTTCGTGAATATCGTTCGATTTTATGTAAATACGAAATATTCACTAGTGCAGTATATCAACCCTCGCGGGGGTGGGTATGTTCTTAATGACAATAACATGCATCTTTTAAATATTCGTCAGGGAAAGCCTTGCTGCTAAATCTTTTTGGAATATGTTTTGGAATATGAAACATTGACTAACATGACTAACAAACCTCGCGGGTTTGTTCTTTCATGACGGTCTCATTCGAGTTCAGGCCAACTTTTACCTTCGTGAATATCGTGAGATTTTATGTAAATACGAAATATTCACTAGTGCAAGTATATCAACCCTCGCGGGGTATGTTCTTAATGACAATAACATGCATCTTTTAAATATTCGTCAGCGAAAAGGCCTTGCTGCTAATTGGAATATGTTTTGGAATATGAAACATTGACTAACAAACCTCTCGGATTTATTCTTTCATGACGGTCTCGTTTAAATTCAGGCTAAAGTACATTTACAACTTAGTTATATTACTGGTGCATTTCGCGCCTCACCGGGGAACATATTCTCTGGAAATATTTGATGGCTCGGTTTGGCTGGCTTTCTTCGCTGGAAAGTAAGAGTTGAAAGATACTACTATACTGAAGCGTAGCACTGCTTTTGCTTTGTTATAAAATTATAGCATATTATTGTGAAAAACTTTTAACAAAAAGAGGTGTGGATAATTATGTAACCCGCCTTCGTAATTCATGTACGATGTGTAGTTCGGTGAAACTGTAGCGGCCAAGCCCACAGTGTAGTCCGTTCGAAAAGATTCACATTTGTATTATTTGATCACACCGCAACTAAGCCAACTAGCTAACCTTACTGGAATGTTATATTTTTTGTCTGAACATGTTCAGGATAAAGCAATACATGAATTTAAATAGCAATTACATTTTAATGAATGAATATAGTGTACTTTAGGTTTATCTTAAGACATACAGTACAGTACATGGCCGAGCCTGTATCTGACACTATTCTTTCCGTGACGTATACAGCATGTCCTAAATATGACAAAATTCTTATTTCATTACATGATATAACAATATAACGTAAGGTATACTAAGATTTATTTTTATCCTACCTTACAATAATGATGTAAGAAGAAAAGACTATAATATTGTGAACTTCACATGTATGTGCTTCCTTTAATTATGCGAGATGTGAATATACTATCTGAATTGAATAAGTCTAAACTCATGTGGCCGGAGTAAGTCCAAACCAGGGATTCCCGAACTATTTTGGGCAAACTTATACCTCTGACTCCCATAGCCAAATATTTTTTAAATAGAGCATATGCGTCAAATACAGACAATCGAAGCTGCGAAGCTTCAGGCCAATAGCGTTTGGTCAGTCTAGAACAAGAGTCAAAACGTGCCTGAATGACCTGTACGATCGAACATATTATCTTGTACGAACTTGTCTATTATGTTGTACAAACTTGTCTATTATCTTGTACGAAATTGTCTATTATCTTGTACGAACTTGTATTAACTTGCCGAGTTTGTCATCTTGTACATACATATACACGCTTAACGACTTGAGTTTCAAAAATGAAATATTTGTCAATTTTATAACAAGTTGGTACACGTGACACAACTTATACAGTATTTTAAAAATATAATAATAAATTGGGTTAATTAATATGGATAGATTTTTAGACCTCGTGAACTCTAAAATTAGTTTTCATGTATATCGATCGCTTAGAGACCAACATCTACCCCAAGGGAATCCGTGGTCTAAACCGTATGGAATATGTAACAACCTAAATATATGGTGTAGCTTATTCACGACCTGCTTATCGCAGCTATGGAAAATGGCAAGATGTAATTGAAATGTTATGGTAATACGTAGAAACGATAAATTTGATAACATTTTTGGGGAATTATGAAAGCCGGAGGACAACGGAGCTAGCAATGAAATTTAATAATTATCAAAGTTTAAAAGCCTTGATGAGTAAAGTACTAGTTACAACCTAATTTTAATATAATTTCATTTGAACCGGATATTTGATGACTTCGATAAGCTAAATATGTACACATATAATCTGCAAGGAAAGTATCTCGCAGATTACTGATGCCCACACTGTTTACTACCTGATTGTAAAGAGACGGCTTTCGTAAAGATCTTTGTATTTTTAGGGATATTGGTTTGTAGTGTAATTTGGTCGAATAATCCACGAATAATCAGACGAAATATTTTATTGGAAAAGTATTAAGAGAATATCAATTCCATAAGCGACTTTGACTTCTTAAAATACATACATAGGTTTCAAATGATTACTTACCTGGACGATTTGAAAATAATTAGTTGACTGAATGAGAAGGGAAATTTAAGTACCGGTATATGATTAAACTACCTCGAATTCTAGTAGATTATAATTTAATAAATTATTGACAAAGTAACCGCTGGCTACTTCGTACACATCAGTTACTATTCGAAATAGATATCTATTAATTTTTGACACTATATTTCGAATCGAATTAGTTCTCCTAGATAATAGAATCATATCTTTATATAATTGTATATTATGCGTCGGTGGAGACTAGTTATAACAGTGGTGGTTAAAATCTGGTAACGGTCTGTTTTTCTTATTTCATTGTCATTCGTAATAAACCGACGCTCGCCGGCCGCTGCCGCGGCCGTCTCGCGCTTGTTATCAGCACAAGTCGAACCTAACCTAACCTACCACGTCGCGTCTGAGTCTTGATAGGAATAGTCAAAACCAGTGTTCACTGGTTTGTTATTTTGTGTGAGACTGTGATTTTTAGGGTTTATTGAACAATGTGGGACCTTACAGCAATTTATCAATTTCAAATATTTATAGATCTTCACAGCTCTATAATGCCCATTTTAGCAGAACGAAAAAAATGATTAGTTATGACCAGCTGATTTTCTTTCGTGAAATTTTTCGTGACCATACTTGATCGCTTCTGTGTAAAAATAGAGTAACAGGACGGGTAAAATACCAAGTCTTCGGGGACGCGCAACAGTATCCTAATATTTATTACTACAAAATTTATTGTTTTTGTACTTAAACATTTACAGTTAACTCATCTAATAAATAATAAGTTTAGCGTCTGTTTTAGAACGCTACCAGTAAGTACTTACGAGTATAAAGTATTTTCACCACATTAAATACGGCGTTGTAGTAATGCTTCTTTCAAATTAAGAAGTGCTCGCCATCCGGTAAATGTATAAATGGTATGCTTACGTCACTGATGTGTAATTTGTGACACTAGATTGATGTATGATTGTCTAATTAGAATTTTAGCCGAGAACGTAATTTTGAGAAATTATCTATTCAACACATTTAAATCGGTAGTATAGCTACTACGATTTGCTTAAACATACACATATTGTAGTTAGCCCAAAGCGGAAACTCGGTTACCGAAATTAATCTAAAATAACTTTCAATACAACTAACGTTATTGTAGTTGAAAGTATTTATGCGGTAGCTATACTGGGATTTCATAAATTAATTTACACCAAATAAAGTAAGGAAATACGAAAGCATTGCAAATCAAAATAGTAAACTGGTAATCAGAATACCCACATGCTAACACTGAATATTTTTGTTAAATTAATTTAATACTCGAGATTGGTATAGTGCGAAACAGACAATTTCATCCGTTTTTATATGTATTAAATAGCTTTTAACGCTGTTTAAACTTATTTCAAATATTGTTCTCTTAGAGAAAGGTAGATATAGTAAATTATGATATTGTACTCCTATTTACTTCGCTTATTTAATAATAAGCTTGATTATTTACGCACCATTATTTTTCGCACCTCGTATACACATATATAACAACATATATGTATTGTCGCACAAATATTTACCTATCCGATTATATCACATTGGCGTGTTCACCAGGCGATAACAAACAGGTCTCAATAGAAAGCTTCTAATAACGGTCAAGTAGTTTAATAGACGCGTTTTACCTGAAATAAAACGCATATTAAAATACTTACCTTATTAGAAGCTTACTTTTAACTCTGCCTGGTGTATATTTCGACACAATGACGAACAAATCTGCCGCGGCCAAGTCCACGGCTCTGGCCCCGCCCCCTGGTGAACAGTAGGAGGTGCGAAAGGGATAGCTATATAAGGTAGAAAGAGAAGTGAACGGAAACGGATACGCTACTCTCAATAGAAAGCTTCTAATAAGGTAAGTATTTTAATATGCGTTTTATTTCAGGTAAAACGCGTCTATTATGAGCCGTGCACGATCGGAATCTTTCTCATTTAGAGTGACCTCAGTAAGAGAGCAATTTCATAGCATAGTTGTACTGAAACACATTATTTAATCTGCATCAATGTAAATCAATAAGCAACCTTATTATATTAAATTAGTATATATATTCTTTACTGATCCGGACCGGAAACGCAGAAAACACCGAGAATACCTGGCTATATACATACAGATTTACCTGACACATCTACCTTATATGCCTAACACATAGATCTGATATAATATGGAGTGATTCGGACAAAGATTTATTTGCCTAGAGCTACCTGTGCTCAAAACCAGCGGATTGGTCAACGCATCAGACAAATCCGAACATTGTACGCACGAATGTAGAAACAGATATGTCCGTCAGTATAATACCTTAGTGACTGCGTTAACTTTATACAGTATAAAGTACAGTATATTTCGCTGTTGATTTTTTCTTTACACTACTATTTAGTGACCATAAACTGTTCTGGGCAAGTTTTGTAATGAAGTTTCTATGAATGTTTGTTATATTTTAATGATTACTCGAAATTTCAACTCGTACCTAAATAGAATGATTGTAGTGTGGATAGGCCTAAGACTAGACTAGTTTTTTGGGTGAATATGTACTTGTATGGTTAGCACACATTGCTGACTATATAATAAATGTGAAGGGTAGCACTATAACACTGACAAGTGACTAACATTCAAAAGCTTTGAAAAAGTAAATAAATTAAACGAATTAAATATTCCTCAAATTAGATTTTTAATTCTACGGCCAGCAGTGTATCAAATTACCAGGCTTCTAGTAGTTACCGGAACAGAACGAAATAACGCTCCAGAGGATAGTAATTAAGTTCCTCTTTTATTTAGATTCCGGGGTGAAGGTGGGTGGGGTAGCTCGATATGTAAGCAACTGAGAATTTAAGATTTGTACACGTGTTTCATTTATGCAAATGAGAAAGTAATGTATTAACTCTTTTTTGTGTGTCTCGTTCATACATTTTTTATTTAGAAATGCTGGGAGTAAATATTAAGCAGTCATACGGAATTCTCTGTGGTAGACAAAGTATTCAAATACCTTGTCGTTTTATTTCCTCCACTACGTATAATATATTAACATATCTATATTAACATTGTAAAAAAATTGTATGTTTGTTGTAGGTAACTTTAGGAACTACTGACATTATATGAAGTTTAAACACGGTAATAGTATAAACACGTTGGAATGTAAAGATAAGGACGTAATTCGAATTATTTCTAAAATTGAAGTTTATAATATTATTTGTAGTATTATAAACCAGAAAGTTTGTAAGGATGGATTGAGGTTTGTTACTCTTTTACGCAAATATTCCTACATGGTTTATGATGTATGAAACTTTATAATAATATATCTTGTAAGACATGATTATAATTTATAAAGATATCGTTTAAATTGGCCAAAGAATAATATGATAAGTGTTAAGTAAGTTGGAAAAATACCTGCATTCTGTGAGCTATATCGGTGTACAAGCTGTTAAAATTACAGAAAGATAACATATGGTGTACTCGTTTATAGAAATACAAATGCAGAAGAAGTCGCAGGCGGCCGCTAATGATATGCTAGTAATGCTTGGTAACAAAAAAATCAGTTCAAACACAAAAAACAGTGTATTTCTGTGGTAAAATTCCAAGGCCAAGTCAAAAGGCATTGGAGCATATGGTTGAATGTTTAACTTAAATACGATTTAGTGAGAATCACCAGATCATTTGTTTGCTTTACAATTTTGAAGTGACGATAGACTCGACTTAGAAACATTCGTGAGAATTAAACAACCGGCCAATTTGAGGAGTCTATATAAATCGTACAAATATACTCGATAGAAGCGAAACATTATTTATTTCTTTATTTAAACTAACATTAGTTCTCTAAATACGGAAATTTACACATAATTATACAGTTTACTTAGAAACACTAAACATAGATATAAAAAAATCTATGAGTAATTTTAATAACGATAAGCAACTGTGTGCGACCTCGTACTGAATTACGATATAAAATTTTCTATCAACAAAATATAACCTAGTGCCACCTAGCGGCGAGTTACAAAATTAATAACATAAAAACTTTCTGAACAAAAAAAAACACGTAGATGCGCCGAGCCACTTTTCTAGATTTTGTAGATTACACATCGATTTTGTATATATCGATTTTATTAAACTAGCTATGTTCGCAGTTCCGATCGTATGAATTACAAAATTATTATTAAGGTGTCTCTTTTTACATGAAGTTTTTCTTAAGATTTACATATTTATTGCAGGCCTCTTTAGTACAAAGGTCATTGTGATTAAAATATGAAAATTACATTTATAGTATTGCCGATTTTATTATTACCTAGGTTTTGCTCGCGGTTTCGTTCGCGTTAATATAGATTTTGAAAATAAAATAAGGCGCATGTTACTCGCTAATAATGTATCTGTTCATAAGTGACAGAATTTTTAAAGCCTGTTAACTATGTTTCAGTTCACGTGGGTTCGAACTATGTTGACAATGAGTTTACAACAATGAGCTCGAGCATTCAGGAAAGTAAATATCGAGATTAAATATAATGCCATATAGTAAGTTATACGGTATTCTCGAACTTTCTACTAGCCTCGAAATGAAGAAAAATCGTCATGTGTTTTAGTAGATAAACAGAAAAGCATGTTTCTATGTTAAGTATGATAGCAACTTCACCAGCGTCTAAAGCTGGATTATGGTATTTAATCATTTTCAAAATACCTAGTCGGGTCGTAAGTTCCGTTACACCCTTATAATTTTTAATTTTCGAATACTGGCCAGACATATTTCGAGTAATTTTGAAATTAAAACATTCGCGCTTTCCGAAAATAAAAAAGTAATTCATTTTCAAATAGAGTGCTCCCAAAAGGAAGATAGAGACGAAATTATGCGTTGCACCGCTTTGGTTACGCCCCAACAGACATTTTCAACATTCTGCAAAAATTTAAAATAACACTATGATATGTTTATCTCACTAGCAAATAGTACACTGAAGATTCATGCTTCGAAGATCATAAGAGAAGCGGCTAACCTCGCACAGTTAGGACACCAACGGTCATCAAAGCAGTGAAGGTGCGAATCCAAGGAAACGCCCTGCGCAAGCAAAAAATCTTAGCTCTTCAGATGGGGCTAAGCGCAAACTCGATCAAAAGAGTATTAAATGAAGAGTTGGGACTATAAGCTTATCGTAAAAAGAATTATTTGAAGAGCGTTTGAAAAAAATATGCTGGTAAGATCCCGGGCTTTGTTACGACAATAGAAACGCGAGAAAAAAAACCTCGATATTTTGTTTTCGGGCGGAAAAAAAATTTACATTGAAGAAAGTTGTAACAATCAAAGTAATAAGGTGTATGTCCGCAGCAGTAAAGAAGTGAGTGCGCACTCCGAAGGGGTATCGAGGGCTTTATCCTGAAGACTGGCCCACCTCTAATCCAAATATAAATCCACTGGATTACAAGATATGGCAACATTTGGTGGAGGTGGAAAGCCTACGCTAAACGTCATCAGAATTCGAAGTCTCTCTCCGAATATCTCGGGTTAAAGCAGCGGCAGAAATAGATATGAACGTGATGCGTGCTGCAGTAGATGATGACCGTGTCGTTTAAGGATATGTATTCAAAATGAGGAAGCGCATTTTGAATAATGTAAATAAAATTATATTGTACACTTAATTACCTTCCATTTCATATATTATACTTACAACATCGCTTCCTTCACTATGTTGGTAACTTAATACTAATTGTCTACAAGCGAATTGAGACGAAATGCTACCCATATAAAATCAATGCATATATTTGAGGCATGGTTTTTTTTATAACAAGATACCTCAAATTTAATCGCAATAAACGATTCAATAACATGATAACATAAACGTTTGGTCTCTCGAACACATTTGCATTTATTATGAAGACGTGTCGAGTGTGAATGAGCTCGTTTGTAAGGGAGAACCGTGAATTTCATTACCGTCCCCACTGAGGAATACCGGTTTATTTTAGCTCGACAAAGGTAACTGAATGTATGCTCGGAGATCGCGAAACGGAATTCGCAAATACTAGAACCTTTAGAGGTTATACCATATTAGCTTGTATCCGCGGCGTTGCTCATATTGATGCTAGATATGTTCTATCCTTCGGAAACAGTACATTTTTTTCTGGATCAAATGTAGCCATGTTTTTTTTTCTATATCCCTGAGAACAGGTACGTAAAATATCACGATGATCGGTTGAGGAGTTAAGGCATGTAAGCGTAACATACAAACAAACTCATTTTCGCATGCATAATAGTAGTAAAGATGTATGGTGGACAAGATCCAGCCGATAATCTGAGCATTGTTGTAACTGTGTCATAATTTAATCAGAAAACATATATTTAACAAATTACGGCATAATAAACGAAAAGTAAAGACACGGAAAAAAATTAATTAATGGATTTAAAATTCCGTTTGACTAATGAACCAGATTAATGATTCTGCTGATCCCCGCCGACGTGGGATCGTGTTGCCGGAACGGCTTTTATTTTTTTCACTTTTAATTATTAAACGGAGGACGACAAAATTTGGATTATTAAAATGAAAGGTAAACCGGGTGAGCTTTATCGTTTTCTTTTTTGGGTATTAATAAGGTTAGTTAGGTAATTGGGGACAAGGAATCATACAGTACTTGATATAACACGTACATATCCTAAACATATTTCATTAAAATTGGAGTGCGTCATGGACGTGTTTGTATTATTTTTTATATGTAAAATTGTATTTTTTATTTCTATCCTATTTGACGACATATACGTTATTAGACCAAATGCAAACGCGAGATAGATTCTTATAAACCAATGCAACAGTTTTCAAACAATCATTTTATTGCGTATTTTATAAGTTGAAGCGTTTGACTATAATCTCACCTGATGTTAAAAGTTAAATGACTATGTAGCCCATCTTATGGTAAACACGTAAAATTTTGAGCGGCACTCACTAGTAGGTGCTTGGCAATAGATTTTCAACTTGCGGGTGGTAGCTAGCAAGGCAGGCTTAGGAAAAGCCCTACCACCATGTGCTATGGCTTCATCACGACGTTTCTTTTGCCGAAAGCTCCAGCGCATTCGCAAGGGTTTGAACCTACGACAATTGACAAGATGTCATAAGATACCATTGACCCATGTCGTTGTATCTCAGGCTTTAAATTCAATCGTATAATATTTAAACATTTAATTATTGCTATTTGTAATTCTTAAAGCTAGTCGAGATATCCGATTAAAGCCGGGATCTCCGTTGATTTAATTATTGTTTGGTAAGAATTAAATAAACATGGTGTTCTTTTGGGGCGTTAAAAATTATATTCTCCTGATTGCTCGTCTAAAAATACATATCCTGTAATATTAAATTACTTTGTATCAATAATACAATAAAATATCTACTCATTCTTAAATCAGACGCAAAGAGTTTGGATCAAATAAGAACAAACTTTTAACGATAATTACAGTGAAGAAAAAAAACCAGTCATTGTTTACAGTTATTTATACCAACGCTTTTAAACATCAAAATAAACTATAATTCTATATCAATATTGACAATAACTGAATTGAAACTTACCGTAGAAACGCATTTAAATGTGTGTTAATTTGAAGTTCCATGTATAACGCGTTAAACGGTACGCTGCTATTAGAAAATAATTAGAAAAGCAATTATTGTTGAACTCGAATGATGAGTTCAAATAGCTGAGACGTGTATATAACTACCGGTAATGAATATTACAGTCATTGTGTAGTCAGTGGGTGTTTGTTTGAACGGCGACATGAAGTACCTAGTAAGTCATATTTGACTATTACACGCGTTTATATTATATATTCATGAATATATTACACGTTACATTTAATCTAACTAGGTATTGATTACTCTCCGGTTTTTAATAGCAAGCCAATGTTCCGAGACATGGATTTATAAACTGACTTTCATATCCTTTTAATTAAATTATAATATACTATTTTATAATTTTGAAGTAAATTAAATGTCCTTGATAAACAAAATGGGATTTCACATAGATTTGTATTATTATTGTGGACAATATAGTAACACTGGTCCAAGGGTTTTATTCAACTTTACACTAATCTTATATTTAATCGACATCTTTTTACGGTAAGCAGAGTCTTCACTAATATTATAAATATGAATTTGTTTTTTTATTACGTTGCCCCACACCTTCGACTATTCAACCAATCATTGTGAAAGTTTCCCAATTGTCAATCTTTCATCCAGAAATAAAGTACTGTCCCCGAGGGATAGGTTAAATCTACACTAACACCAGTAAAGGTGAAAAAGCTAGTTGTATAAAAAGAGGTGTACAAAGATTTTGTTTATCTCTCACATACTATTTAGTATTTTATATGAAAGTCTTTAGGTAAGTGTCAAATTTTACAAACTTCTTTCATAATAATTCGTTGTTACATATCTTAAAGAAAACAAAATCAAAAGCACATTATTCAATTTAGCCCCTGAGGAGATACATATGAACGTTAACAACACTATCACCGGTCCTAGAATCAACTGAATTATCGAGAAAAAATAAAAAGAAATCTTAATCATTTTTTTTCTCAAATTTATAGTAAATAATCTTTATTGAAAATAATGCCTACATTATGTTTTAAGCAATGTGAACCACACAAATAATAGCCCTGCGTGGGATTCAAACCCATAACACTCCAAAAGACGGCAGCCGCGAGGCGAGCACTTAAACCGCTTTAATTACTATTTGAAGCAACAATTCCTCTCAATAGTAGTGGGTTGGAACACCCTGTCAATCTCATCTCGAATTCTCTACATAGAGCCACAGCTTTCGGTGACGAAAAACATCTCTATTAAACTGTAGCAAGATGGCAGATTTTTTTTCAAATACCCACCTGGCTGACAACCACCAACCACAAGTTGAATAGCAGTCACAAAGTATTTCTTTGTTGCAGCTGGGATTCAGATCTTTCTAGACTTAGCGTCTCGAATTAAAATGCTAAAATCTATAAGCAGTGAATATCATATTTCAGATATGTGTTTTTAAACATTTCCAGTTGATCTTAGTGCTGGCCGCCGTTTTGACTGCAGAAGCAAATCCGATAGTAGGGCTTGGAATATCGTTATCGGACATACCTCTCGTGAACGATGACTTGCTGGGTCTCGGGAGTCTCAGTCAGATCCTCGGAGACAAGCGTAACTCTCACGCTGGACTTGAGAAAGTTCGACAAGGACTAAGCGGATTGGGCCAAAAGCTTCCCGAAAGGATCCATGATCATTTATCCAACCACAGGCTAGACGATTACAATCCGGTAAGTTATAGATACTTTTCATTTAAGTATGTGCCTTAATTACCAAGAAAAACCATGACATAATTATAGTACACTAATATATATGAGTGTAACATATTACCTAGTTAACTAACTAACTCCCTACAGCTGTACTCGACAACCCTCATTTCAATGTTAGTTTAGTATCTAACACATAATACCAAGTGTGATATTTTTTGACCAACACTCCTGTTGCTTGCTAACAATTATGACCGCGAGAAAATATATATTTCCAGATAAGTGGCATCAGCAGCGGCTTCGAGCGTGCCAGGAAAGATCTCGATATTTTGAACCTGAAAGTTTAGCATGTCTGCTCGATATCCACCATGCTGATAGGTCCGCTGATTGTGTGACGTATATAGAGATGACAAACTGTATTTAACATTAAAACTTTAAACCATCTTTATTTAATATCAATTTTATACATCACTCAACTCTAATAAACCAGACTTAGTACCAATATTTTGTTCATTGGTGATTGATCCGTCGCTGATTTGAATAGCTACGCAAAAATATTTCCAATAATTTATTAATAGAGATTTCCTAATCTCTCCAAACATTGTAAATAATTAATGGAAAAACTCTAGAGACGATCACAAATTTTCGAAAAATATGTACAATCGTTTTCTAATTATATCCAATAACTAGCTAATGCATAAGGCTTTGTTCTCGAAAAAGACTTTGTTTTTCAATGTAATTTTGACATTACTATCAAACCTCTATTACCTTTTGTAACAATTTTAAGTCTCGTCTGTTAAATTTTATGATTAATGTTTAATCTCTACGGAAAAGCATAACTATAATAATTGCCCTGAAAAGATCTTTACTGGCTAATAAAACTCACGACAAAATCAGTTCATTCATCTAGGAGACTAGTTCAGACAAAGAACAGACATTTCAAATTTATCCTTACTTATAGATTACAGTCAAGTTCATAACTTTGTGAAAGAAAATATTTACTTGCATAACAAATTCTCGAAGAGTTCCCTCGGGCAATAACAAAGCCGGATTCATCTCTTACCTTAAACAGAAAATAGAAATATTTACACTTAAGATAATAAACAATCTTGTAAAATTAGTTCAAACTTGATTGTAAGGAAATTAAAGTCATTGTAATATCTTCTTGAAAGGTTAAATCAATATACAAATAAACGAAGCCTTCTCCGTCAATAGCCTCGCCTTAACGTCGTGTAACCTGTGGCACTGTATAAAATAGATTATGAACAACATATGCACAGGTCGTCAAGTTGATATCGTCACAGGATGATGTAACAACTAGTTCCATATAAGTCGCGCTCCGTCGGCCATGTTTCTCAAGGCTATGAATCATTTTTGGGAGCGAAAACGAGGCATTGTCAAGCGGTCGCTCGACACCAATTCTACAGGCGACGGACACTTTTATATCTCAGATAAAAATATCATTTTATAAATATGTGGCCGCCCCCTTCAAAAATACTTATTATTCTTTATAGCCTATAATAGATTCAAATAAATGTCAAAAAATTTTGCAAAGCGTTATAGGAATGAGATTGTCGTTTTACTCAAATCGCCTAAATTGACGTTCGTAACACGTGTGTATAGATTTTTAAATATTTAGTGACAAAAATGTTTAAATTTAATCAATGGCTTCTTTTCATACCAAAGAAAGTAAATATAGAATGATTTTATTACATTATTACAATATATGCATAGAATCGGTAAACAGAAGTGTAGGGTTGCGTCGACGTCAACGTGTATCGGATATGCGAGCTCAACATTTTTATTGCAATGGAGGTTAGGGTTGTCAATCTCTTGCCGAGAGAATTAAATTTTTCTGATGTCCATACAAATACTTTATCTATGTTGCAAAATGCATAATTCTGTCTATATATGTATTTTTCCAAATTTAATAATAAATGTCTATCATACAGACAGTTGATCGCGAGTATGGCATCAACAAATTTTTACCTATGTATTTGTATTCAAGCCAATTTTTATAAAATTATACTTACACAGGAAGTATTTGTCATTTCCCAATTGATAAGCTATAAGAACTATCGATAATACGTTTAGAAATGATAATAAAAATGATATTAGACCGATTTTAATAAAATTCTGAGATATAAAATTATAAAAGAGATTATGAAAGTATAAAATATATCAATAATAATCTAAAAACTAATAAAATGTAAGTCTAAATAAAATTACGAGATGATAATAATTACTGTGAAATCGAAACATGTGGAGTTGCGGTCACAAATTGTTTTGCGATAGAAACGTTTCATTCGTACCTTTACCAATCAACAACAGTGATAAAAACCCCTTGAAACCTTAACTGCTATATGATCAACATTCTTCAAGACATCATCTACATTACAGTGCTAAAGTTGCTATTATTTCCGAGACGTTCCATAAATACCGATCTATTAACAGAATATTTCGAGTGATTTATCGAAAAAGCATCGAATATAACAACATCAAACAGCGCAAAGTAGAATTACAAAATTTAGAAGTAATTTATAGTAGAAACGTGTAAGAATGTTCGCGACTATTCCAACGGTTTTAATGTAAGTAGGTACGCAAAATTCTCAAACTTCCAACTTACAATAATATATAAAGATGAAATGTATTTACAGAATGTGTTCAGACTTATACAATTAAATTTCAACGACCTCGGGACTAGAACGTTTGCGTAAAGCGCTCTCGTTTAGCGCTTAAACAAACTTACTTCAAGAACAACTACGTGACTAAGTAAAATTATTCGATATTAATTCAATAAGCAGTCGATCGGAGTTAGTTGAATTTATGAATCTTAGTGTCCTCTAAGTAACTGAAGCAGTAATATGGTTCATAGTTTATTTCATGTTATAATCAATCTCGACCAGGAATACAGTCTTACGATAGCTCAACAATCTTGACCTGAGTATGTTGAAATAGCGATATCTTCCTTCAAAATGGATCCTTGGATTGAAAGATTTGCAGAAGACAGAAGAGATGATGATTCTGTTGGTAGTGTGTTCGGACACAACGTCGACGAACGTAGGTTCGAATCCTAGCAACTGAGTCGGAGCTTTTGGTGAATGAAAACATCGTGATGAAACCATAGCATGGTAGTAGGGCTTTCTCTAAGTCTGCCTGGCTAGTTACCACCATCAAGTTGAAAATTTGTCGCCAAGCACCTGTTGGTGTGTGCCAGCAGCTGCACTTGAGAGCAGCTTCCCTCTAGGTTTAACGTGACTACCATCTTAGAGCACATCATCGTTTAACATCAGATGAGATTGTGGTCAAACGCTAACCTATAAAGTATACTTAAACAAAAATATGTATTTCTGGTTCTACAGTCAAACCCATACTGGTTGCATTATCTTATATAAGCGACTTCCTCAAGCGGATAAGTGGTAAATATTGTATTATATATAGCTACAAAGAGCCGTGGAGCAAGATTAATAGTGTACAAGGTTCAATTGTTGGAATCGGCGCACCTGTGGCCTCTGTTCGCTTTATAAGGTGATTAATCGTTTACGACTCGTAAATTTCTTACATAATAAACAATATATATATACATCTATTTTCATCATGTCTAACATTTGATAGTACGATGACACGCTAAGACTAGGATGTTGACTAATTATCAAGAGCTATTCTCGAGACATACCGAAAGACGGTTTGCGGGTTTAATGTGTAGTTAGCAAGCTAACTAATCTTAAAACTTTGTATTCCATCAAGGCATTATTAACAAAAGCTGGGATTCATTGTAAAAGTCGGACGCATGTGATGCGAGTGATGAAAACGCTTAAGAGATGATTGTACAATTTCAAGGTTAACCAACTTCTTTTCTTGTACGTAGATAAATGTAACGTATTACCGTGTTTCCTTACACAAGCGTGATTCTATTAAGGGATAGAATAAGGTAATTTTTATTTCAACAGTAAATAAATTAACGATAGAAGTCTAGTAGACGAGACTCGAGTTAGCTGGCAGCAGGCACAGCGCGTGGGGGCACCGGCGTTATTATAAACACAGTAAATAGGTGAAGGTAAACAGAGTCGATCCATTAGGGAGGGTTTACGACCGAACCCGGTTCAAGGCGAACTTCAACTACATAATAACTTGTATACTGTGTTAGATCCATAGTCCATATTAAGCGCGACACAAGTTTCTTAAACATAACGCCGTAATATAAAGCATTAATACTCTAGAAGCAACGATCTAACGCAGTTTTTGGAATTCAGAATCCATGAGAACGAAATATAGTACAAGCAAGTAATAAATAACAGAAACCCAAAAAGCGTTCAGTGTATTTTTTTAAAAGTTTGTTATAAAGTTGATAACCCTGTTTTCCTCCTTTGTACACTGTTGCTGTTTTCACCGTTTGCTTCATTAATTAGTTGTTTACTCAGTAAATAGATATTTGACACCTCGTTACTGTTATGATTCTTCATGACGACGTTCAAGAAAACTTAAATGTTGAAGATTTACATTTGTCTTGGAAGGGATATATCCGTGTAATAAGTAGGCAAGAAATAGTTAAGTATTCTTTACAGAAGAATAACATCCCGTTTTGTCACACAGTATGCTTACATTTTAGTACTTATCGTTATAAAGTGTAAGGTATATAACGACGTAGTCATACAGAAGCATAAAGCTATACTATGTACACAGATGTTAAGTTTAGAAACAAATACATATAACTAAGCCAACGTGACATAATAAATGAATTTTTTCAACCAAACGTAGACAAGACGAGGTGGCCGAGTGGTTAAGGCGTTGGACTGCTAATCCAATGTGCTCTGCACGCGTGGGTTCGAATCCCATCTTCGTCGAATTACTTTTTACAGTTCTATGTACGAACTTATTCACTATACATTTATAACAATCATCGATTATACTCTGAATCCTATTATTCTGAACCACACACATGAAAATTATGATAAAAATTACAACACTTATTTCCTATACAAAAACTTCAGCGATTTTTAACAATAATTGTAGCAGAGATGGAGCGTGGGTGATGAGTGAAGCGTATCTCAGTTTTCATACATTAACCAATCAGAATAATGCTGTACACTTTAATTATGATTCATGGAGTATATCAGCTCATTTCTGGGTAAACCTTGTAACAAAATGTTTTCTCGAAATTGAATGTATTAGTCGAAAACAAGGTGTACTTCAATTATGTCAATTCAAATGAATTTTCTTTTTTTCTCGTATTTAATTACCATATTTCTGATATAACCGAAAAATCGTTTATAAATATTTCTATAAAATCGGGATTTAGCAATTACGAGGTTCACCCTGAAAAGGCACGAAAACACGGATTCGTCTCTAGAATTCGTAAGCATTACTTAATGACAAAGTTACAAAAAGTAAATCCTACCTCAAAATATGAGGGGACGTAATAAGAAACTGCTGATTAGTACCGAGCACTGATGGTTTTTTTAAAAATCAGTCCTGTGTTTTTGCTTATTACTTTACCTTGATAAGGCTCAATAAAAAGAAAAAGTCCCAGTCGACCGAGAAGTGAGCCGAGCGGACGGACGGGCCGCTAGCCTGAGAAACTTCAGCCATCGCCCGACCAGTTATAGCTTTGCAAAGATTTTATGACTTTATTATTACATCGTAAACGAAAGTTGGATATTGCGAACAGCCATTATTCGAAGGTAAAATCTTAGTATAGAACTAGTACTCAACCCAAGTAATATTTAAGCTTAACGTTTTATCGCGTGGATTCATCAACTTTCATTCAAATTTACGTAACTTTCTTTGCCTCAGTAGCTGTAGACCTACTACGCGCTGTGTAAATAGATTTAGCAATTTTGTACTTATTAGATATAACCTAGTATTATAATCAACGATGCAAGGAAATATCATAAAATCATAGGTATTATACGATAAATAGGTTGTCACGTATGCACTGATCTCTAATATCTGATATTATGATACGGGGCTTCGTGAATCATTAAAAACTACGTTCCAGGAATTGGGTATCTTTGCCCACCTAATTAATACATTCTTGAAAATCTAGCGTATGTCCGCAAAAACTTATGATAAGCTAGATTTAATAAAAGACCGATAAAATCTACAATCTAGAAACAATCATAAATTGGTAATTCCACGTTTTAGGCTCACTAAGAACGGTAACAGTTTTTTAGGTAGTAATAGTGTTAGGTTTTATAACAAAATTCCAAAGCACATAACCGATTTGCCGGATACTAAGTTCAAGGACCATGTCAAGCAGTTTTTAATGTCTAAAGGTTATTATAGGGTGGATCAATATGTGAACGATGGTGACGTCTGAAAATGACGCCCCTCTCTTAGCGTCCACCATAAACGAATGTAATTATCTACGTCTATAACTATATATGTTCTTCAAAATATGTGTTATATTATGTGTGATGAAAAGATGAACCCGATCGAGTTTCTTGCCGGTTCTTCTCGATGACTAGGTTGTTCTTTGAACAGGTGGTAGTTTTGAACTTTTGGCGTACATAAGCTCTGCTTCTCAGGGCCAAAATTGAATAAATTATTTTCGATTTCATTATATAAACGATTGCAAAATCGATCGGAACTAGATATTTTCTAACACAAAGAGAACCATCAGATATAAAGATGTAGAAGAATCAGTATATAAAACAATACAACCTACATGTTAATGACCAACCAAAAACTTAAGAGTGTAGAAAGGAAGTATCACTTGACCTGGAAAAACTCGTCAAGAGTTCCTCCGGATAGCTGAGATATAATTGCGCCATCTTTATTGTGCACCGCTGAAGGGTTTACCTCGTTAACTTCGAATACCTTGAACTTTCTCACATATACATTTAGATTTCGGATTATTTACGAAAGCATTTGAAGTTTTGAATAATCATGAATGAACGCTTTAACGTTACGTTTCTAATGTTTAAATAGATTGGAATAAAATGAAAACATCTGATGAGGAAAAACATGTGGTTTACGTAAAGAGGCATTATTATTCATTGGGATTCGTTTATAACGAAGTTCAATAATTCAAACACACTATTAGTGTAAGCCTGCTTTACGAGTACTAAACGATTGGATACAAATATTAACTCTTCATTCACGATAATATAAAACAAATACGAAACGATTTTTAAACGATAAGCAAATTGACACAACAATCAGCACCGCTAAATTATACGTAACGCTATTGTCAACATGATCGCGAACTCATGACCACAGAGAGCAATGAATGATGTCATTTTATTGTGGACATTCGTATTAATAGCAATGACAATAATAGAAGTGACACATGCTGTGGCACTTCTAGGGTTGCAGTTAGCCATTCAGCAAGGCAAGCAGGATCTTACAAGGAAGTTTGAAGCGATGATGGCTCAGTTGGTAGTGTTTTCGGACACAGCGTCGAAGGACGTAGGTTCGAATCCTAGCAACTGAGTTGTAGCTCTCGGTGAAGGAAAAACATCGTGGTGAAACCATAGCATGGTGGTAGGGCCTTTTCTAAGTGCGCCTGGCTAACTACCACCCTCAAGTTGAAAATCTGTCGCCAAGCACCTGTTGGTGTTTTCCGGCAGCTGCACTTGTGCGCCAGTCTCCCTCTAGGTTTAGCGTGACTACCATCTTAGACCACATCATCATTTAACATCAGAGGAGATTGTGGTCAAGCACAGATCTGTAAAGTATAAAAAAAAAGAAAAAGTTGTCAAGCTTGTCTTGAAAGTTTATTTGTAGATTCCACTATAAACAATGAAATTCATGATTTCTAAATGTTATATTTTTTTAAAATGAAGGGTCCACTATATTAATCCCATCCTAGATTAAACTGAATATATCCAAAATTACACGATATAAATTCTAATACCAAACATACACGAAATCTTGGCTTTTACACTTCTAATGCATCTGATAAATATATCCACATTTAGTTACAACTATCATTTCTAGGGCGCAATTTCAATGATGTTCACCTTTATCGACATTTACGTTGTTTTCCTAACCTTAAGAACAAATTACAGGAAGTATGGCTACCCATTAGCATATAACAAAACATTATCAATACAGTATATTGTAAATGTAGAACTTTACAATTGTTGTCGCTTGCTAAATTACAAGATAATTATTAGTAACGTGTCCTGTATCGTTACCATAATGCACAGATGTGTTTCGAGACCAATCATCGTATATCACTGAGAGGTTTCGAGGCCAACATAACAGCGACAACTGCCCATGAATTGCACTATGCCTACCATTAGTTACATTGCCAATACTTTTTGTGTTATAATTATAACAAAATCAAATAATTTCAGATAGTATGATTTCAAAATAAAAGCCTTTGTTAAACAAGCATCTTTGAAATCTTCCAAGACCATGGAGGTTAATTAATTCCATAAATGAAGAAGAATTTTATGACACCATTATTATATAACGACTAAAGTGAAATCTGAAATGCAGTAACTATCTCAAATTGCAGTTCATAAACGTCCAAAAGTTAGTAACTGCAGTTTCTACTCGCGTAAGCATGAAACTTGATGTATACATATTCATGAGTAGACCCACTGGATGATCGACATCCGAGCTTACGTCGTTCAATTTAGATAGTTATAACCAATATTTCTATAGTAAATGTGAGCTTCGACAAGATTAAATTCAACAATATATCAGATAAAAAGGTGCAGATATATATATAAAAGACTAACAACCACTTGCGAATTCATTATATTCCTGTACCTCTCTGTAAGGATTACACAGTTGATGTCCATCACTCGAAATCTGTACCCTGAACAATTCCAAATTATATTTATATTTTATTATATTTGCCATTAAGGTATTTCGGTGCATATATTCCCTTAACAACTAGAAAAAAACATATTTCACCTTTGTATGCCCAATTATATGTACGTACATACTTTCTTTCTCAAAACTTGTATAAATTGCATTCGCTCACAAGTTAATAAAGCAAAAGTTCATGTTTAAACTATCAAATTTAACGAGATATGCATATTCATGCCCGAATCTGAGCTCAACCAATCGCAATGAATTGCAACGACTAGACTTGCTGACTGTACGATCCGTAATATTCCGCTTTTAAGAGAGGACCGGGATATTATAAAACGAATTTGCGATACTATTCCATCAGTTATGATATTTTTATTGAATTATTTTAAACTGACTCCGTAAAAAGAATACTACTATAACATAATATTACTCTACTTGAATTCTCCCAATATGGAGATATAATTCTTAGTAGTCTGTGGGTTCACGGTGCCGGTGCAGAATTGATCGTGCACAAATTGAATATCCTGGGGCAAGGCTTGCGGTCCATATATAGATTTAAAGGCACACTACCGATGCGCATCGACTCACGTCAATCCACTGCTCACATTTCTCTCCCCGCTTTGCCACATTTTGTAAGAACCTACAAAGGTCGTTTTGTAATTTATATCTAATAGAAAAATTAAGTAAGTGACTTTTGAGAGGAAAAGCCATGACCTTTTAGTAGATTTTATAGAGGTTTTACTATTATACCTCTCGCTCCTACTTCTCCTGGATATAGACTGACTATATGACATTTGTTACAACATGTGTTAGATCACAATATTTGTTTATTTTTACTGTTTGGTCTTAGCGGATATTCGATTACACCTACTGACACATATCGAAGACAATTAATCCACGAGCTGGATACACACTGATAGATTATGTAATGTTCAACGCCACAGTGATTCACTTAGATGTCTTTTTTGCTAGATGTACGGTGATAGAAGGTCATTCGGGTTGAGTAATCTATCGACATTACCTTGCAATTGATTAACTTATACGCTGGGTAATTATGATATTTAAAATGTTTTATATAATTAATTTTTAATTAAAAAAAGTATATGTTACAATTTAAACTATGCACTAAGCTTCATATTATTTACATACTCCTCAATGAGACATATGCAGTATCGCTAAAAATGTGATATATACGGTGCAGCCAAGGGCTTGCTTGAACCGCGAAATATATTTGCTTATCTGGATCTAAAATCAGTACCTCTACTACACCTTGGGGAAATTAACAGTCGCAACAACTATATTTATGGTATCGAAAGTCACCACGATATGATAATACCTAACTACTTGAACGAGACGATTGATGCCGTAGTTACTGTGTGGAAAATAACATGAAACAACAGTAGAATTTATAATACTTCTATTTTCAGTTCTATTGTTAATAAATTTTCAAGGTGTTTCCATTACTGAGTTCACTTCCTTTGATGCATAAACTCACTGGGTCGTTAACGAAGGCACATATGCTAGGGAGTTTAATTATTTGTGCCCCGAAGCAGCAAAAATGCTTGTGCATAATTAAACAGCTACTGAAGAAATAAGGTTATGGAAAATAACTCGATAATACCTTTAAAATAGGATTTATTTAAAATAAAAATACATAGCTACGTTAGTATAATTCTTGTTAATGTTACTCCAAAAGGCTTGAGTGTCGTACGTTCCACTGGAGATCGTTTACAATACTCATATCGAATAGCACCGTATATTAAAATTTCATTGAAAATATTAAATTCCTCTCATACGTCGGTCGCTTTTCTCGGGAGCACATTAAGTTAGTGAAGCTATGTAACACAACTGACAACGGCGCCTATACGTATTTAGTTTTTAGAAGCTGGTGATCGCGGCTTCACTCGCTTTAATGTACATTTGACCTACCCTAGGGAACAGTACATTTTTTCTTGAATGAATTACCATTATTTGTACCCCATATGATATGTATGCGACATTTTATGAAGATTCGATTGAGTAATTGAGGCGTGTAAGCGTACCAAATACACTCATTTTCACCTGTGCAATATTAGTTAGGATCACTCTAAATGTAATATCTTGAACTTATAAATATTACCTACCACGTAAATCTAAAATTTGATGACTTTTAAACTGACAGCACCTTTAGAGGACAAGGTTCACTGAAATTTAATCATACGATAGAAAATGCGAGCAAAAAATGCGCTTACTCACTACGACAAAAAGGCAATGCGAACTTTTAAAGAAACAAAAGATTACATGTACAGGCGCAAAAAATCCGGGGTTTTTCAGTTTCAAATTTCATTAAAACCTGAATCTCTAATTAATCCGTCCTTTGAATCGGTACAATCCAGTTTGTTCCGCTTAAATCTCGAAAGTTACCGTTTTTCAAAATAAGGTTTCTTGGTGCACACAATTAATTGCAGTTATATATGGTTTTATATACCGATAGAGATCTACTGCCAAAGCCTCAATTTAGATCTGATTTTGAAAGGAATGTGCCCACGACTGAAAGTAGATAACTCGACTGATTTTATATCATTATCATTTTTACATTACAATAACGCACGCATATAAGGATGTTATGTATTAAGATTTATCTGTTTATAGTTATTAGACCTTAGAATTTAAATATTCACTGCCAATTAATCTCATACAAGGACCCTAAATAGAGGCTATATTGCGGTGTAAGGTGGATGAATTCCGGGTGGTTGCAAATAAATCTTTAAAAAATGGATCTGGATTTAACCGACCGTCGTGAATATTGGCACACCAAAGTGTTATTTCATTAAGGTTTTATTATAACTTACCAGTAGGTGGCGCTATTCTATATTTTATTGTTCTTACGTTTTATATTGCAATTTACAACATGTAATCGTGTAGTAGGTTAATTTAGTTCTATTTTATTATAGTTGTGCATGCAAAGTATTATTTATTTATGTGGTGATCATCGTATATATGGCCGTTATCAATGTGTTATTTAATAGTGTTTAGGGCAATTTCACTGTGGGAACCTTTATCTCCAATCACATATATAGGGGGTCTCATATCTAATTGGCGCGCGCTATATAAGTTTCTAGTTCTCAGTTTTTAGTTAAATTGTTAATAGAAATATAATTATTCGATGGTCACAATCATGCTATACATTTTACTAGAACTAAGATAATGATTTTCCTTTCTCTAACAAACTGAGAAATTGGTATAAGAATGTGGTGTAATATTTTGTAAGTTTTTAAACGATATCCAAAACTAATGCAGTCTTGTGAAATTATTTAGCATTTCACTAATAACGCCATTGCGGTTGTTATCTTCCGTGATATGAAAACAGAAATAAAATTAATAAAGTATCCCCCTACTGAATTTGCAAATTTCATCTAAGTGGCATAATATGTAAATGGTTTCCAGAGACATATTAAGTATACACATTTATAGTACCTGGAATCTAGTCACGTAGAGAATATGACTAAGTAACAGGATATGATCCGACGGCCGCACGATAATGTGTGCACTTCGCATGCTAAATTAGATACAAGCCTGTGTTTGTTCGTACCAAATTGTCTCCAGACAGTGTGTTGTATATTATAATGCTTCATTTATATGAGATAACGATTCTTAGAAAAAATAGTGGTGAGTTACCAGGAGTGAAGCTTCGTAAAAAACCGATTGATATTAAGTTACTCTTAAAAAATTACCCAATATTTTATATATTCGATTTCATGTGTCGACGATAATCTATGACAGGCACATAATGAAACTTCTGTTTTTTTTTCTTAATTCAGATATACAGGGACAGAGCAAGGAATTAAGATGTAAATAATTATTGTTGTATCCGTGGGTAAATTAAATACCGTTAAACCAAAATTATTTGTAGAAACACAAATTTAAATATTCATATTTATCATACAATTACACTAAACCCGCACTTATACACCACAATACTATGCGCCATGATGGACTTGCAGATTTCTTTATTTTGCTTCTCTTCCTATTCTTTCCGATTTCCAGAATAGAACTGCACTCGGATGACCTGCGGCGCGTTTATATCAATACATATTATAAAACAAAGTCATCCGCCGCGTCTGTCTGGATGTTCGCGATAAACTCAAAAACTACTAAACGGATTGTAATGCCGTCATCATCAATAGATAGAGTAATTCACGGGGAAGGTTTAGGTATATAATGTGTCAAGATATTTTTGTAAATTGGTTGAAATATAATGATAATTGTTGAAAGAATCGGAAAAAGTCAAGTCGCCTTAAACGTTTGACGCACATAAGTATATATTTTTTTATTATCAGAGCAGGACAACGTCCGCCCGGCCTGCTAGTATCGTACAAAACAGAGAGCAATTTCTTAAATGCTGACGTTGTTATTCGAAAAATTTGACAAGATTACACACAAGCCTACTTTCTAGGACTTGTTTCAGGTTCATCCAATATTTATTTGTCACAACCAGTTCGTATACAGCGTGTTATAACCACAATAATTTTCAATTCTTTATAAACAACTACTTGTTTGTTTCTTAAACTAATTTCGATATAACCACCTTATACCAAAACGTATAGTGTTTGCGTTATAATATAATATAATTTCAATCAGTAGCATCTGAATTTTCCTCAATGTGCCATTAGACTCCTATTCACATAGCTCTTACTTCTGATCATAAAAACCTTAATTATTGTATACTCAACAGCAACAATGCAATGTAAGGTTAATAATTTCTGAACGTTAAGTGTTTAATACCAATATCTCCCAAAACACAGCGACGAAAGTTTGAAACTCTACCAGGTTGATTGTCAATTAAATCGAAACCGAGGGTAATACAATATAAATTGAGAACATTTATTTTTTAGCGGCAAATTACAGAGGGTTCAATTATAGATCTGAAAAGTTAAAATGATGACATTTTTATGAGAATATATCACTACATCTTACAAATTAGACAGTGATTAATTTATACGAAAACAAAGTGTGGCAAGATGACAAACTGTATACCTTCTTGCGAAATATGTATTTAATATACGTATACTATTACCATTTCTGTGTATAGCCATAAATACTGTTCATATTGCGATCATGTTACCGATCTGTAATAGTTTAATCTGCCATCTTAAAAATCTTGAAGCAACTACTTAACTGAATGCAAAAGAGTCCATTCTTTAGTAGACTTCGAAATGTCGTGATAATGATAAATATGATTACATCCACGAATAATATGTTTGATCCCAATTGGCTAATAAGTTTCACAATTGTATACGACTACATTGGTTTTCTTCTGTTAAATATCTACTTTGCCTATATAGACCCGAGTAACTAAATTAACTAATAAAAAGTAGACGGTCCAGTATTCTAATCTAAAGAAAATACATGTTACTAATTTAGGTTGATTAGTAACATGTATTTTCCTAATAAGCCCTCGAAAATAAAATATTTACATTACATTGTGATGGCCTGTAAAACAATCCTTCGACCAATTAATATGGAGTGTAAACTTTTATCCACGGTTTTTTGATGCAAATAAATTAGATTTAAACCCTTTAGAGGAATGAGGCTAGGAGGAAAATAACGGATTACAAAGTACTCGAGAGTCATTTTACTAATTGGTGTTTTGGAAACAAGATTCGTTTCGTTTTTTTTTTTTCAGGACACCGAAAACTAAATTGTCAGTTATGTTACCAGAGTTTTCATGATATGTAAATTATATTTTTACACGCTACGAAACAAAAACATTATTAACTCAAATATACATATTGTGAAGTATACTGCAATAAAATAAAAAAGAGGTTGTGTCATAAAAAACCACGATAAAAGTGATTTTTTTGTATTACAGAGAAATATTTTAATGAAATAACACAACAAAAAGCAAACGTTTCGCGGTGTTCCCGGGCCATCACCAATCCAAGTAATAACCGCGCCCGACGTTGCTTAACTTCGGTAATCGTACGAGAACGGGTCTTTTCAACACTACCCGACACAGTGTTTACACCCCACCACTTTTCGACACACAAAAAGATTGCTAATCAGAATTTCAAAGCCTTTCCATAAGAAGTTTCACAATGAAGTCTTTAACCGCTATTACTTACAATAAAATAGAAGTTACTTTAAAATTTACATTATCGCTAAACTCTGTATTACCCCAATTCAAACCTAAGCCTAAAGTGTTCAAATATCACGTTCATTTACTATCATGTATAACATTACTAATGCGCCGATGGAGTCAAACCATATTTGGAGTGACATAAAAGTACATGGTACACTTTCTTATTTTGTAATATAAATTGGCTGACTCTGCTAGTATATGTAGAGAGATTCCTTTCTATTACATCAGGGCTGTCCAAACCACGGCCCGCGGGCCGCATGCGACCCGCGGCATGAATTATTGCGGCCCGCATAATCTTCTTTGTTTAAATACATTAAATGAGTAAATTATTTTTCTTGCGACGAAATTCAAATGTTTTGGATATGTATTCGATTATGCCGCACACAACACTATTCACTCGAGAACTCGGGGAATTCCCCGAACGTATAATAGGTACACCCGACACCGCGCGTTGTTCATTTATTGGGCTTTAAAAGACAAATTAATGAAAAAGTAGATAATAAAATAATGATACTTATTATACTTGTATTTTATTTTTATAAATATTTTGCGGCCCCCCAATGTATTGAGTCATTTTTGTTGGCCCTGGGTCCCATGTAGTTTGGACAGCCCTGTATTACATGATCAATATCTTCATTCTTATTGTTTTTGTCAGTAATTGATATCTTAAATATAGTCGGTCGTTCAGTATGGCATGCTCCAGAGTCTGCTCCAACACGATGTAATCACAAAGAAGTTAATCATGATCAAGTAACAAAATTAAAAAGTATACAAAACAAACGCTGTATCCGAGGGAGTGATTTATTTAATTTTAATGCAATAAAAACAAAAAACTTTGTTGGAAAACACAATTACAGAGTTGGACGACAAAAGATACAGAACAAGCCGTGGACTGTCTTCCTACAATTTTCTTATTAGGGTTGCTAGTTTATACACCTGAATAAAAATATTTACATTTTTTTTATAATAATATAAACGTTTAATTGTATTTTTTAACAAACAGGCCAACATAAATTGGAACGAAACCCGTGTAATTATTTTTATTAGGGTCAAATATCGTAATATTGCATTGGACACTATATAGGAAGGAAGATTTTTAATAAGAATACCAACGTATAACATAAAAAACCCTTGACTGTAATTACTATATAAAAAAAAAAAAAACATTAACGTTAACAGGGAAACAGAAACAGTAGAGACAGTAAGCTGAAGTGGCAGTGAGACGTAGATCCGACAGTTGTTAGTACAGATAGAGCCATTTTAAAAAATATAGTAGGAAGAGGAAGTATCTGTGTAGATCGAGCTATGCAATTGGAATCAATTAGATGTGCAAATATAAAAATGGTGCGCAGTACAAAGATTAATAACAATGAGTACACAAATGAATAGATTTATTTGACATTCAATTATTTTTGCCGACAACGTCAAATCAATGAATGATTCGTTAATATATAATAATAGATCGTTATTAGATTCGTTCGTTAGTTTCAAGAATTCGGTATTTTGACACTACCTTCCTAATACATTCTTCATAATTTAATATATGTTCGCAAAAACTTTGAAAAAAATTTGTAAAAGACCGGCATTATCTAGATACTAGAAACGGTGACAAACTAGTAGTACCATGTTTCCGACTCAGTAAAACCAGTAATAGTTTCTTAGGTAAAAGTGTCAGATTTTATTACAAAGTCCGAAAGCATGTTACCGATTTAAGCGCCATGTCAAACGGGTGTTGGTGTCAAAAGGATTATAGAGTGGATCAATATGTGAACGATGGTGATGTCTTGAATTGACTCTTCTCTGCGCATCCACCAATAACGATTGTAACGTGTAATTTATTCGAAATATGCATCTATTTATGTTAACAGATAAACCCGATCCAGTTTCTTGCCGGGTCTTCTTATCTTACACAGTTCAATTAATTGTATAGAATTATTAGTAAATATTACAACCCTATTTAGAAGCCGTGTATTAATCAAAAGTAATGATAAAAGTTCGAGCAAAGATGAATAGAGACGATAAAACGCTGAGTTTTTTTTAATTGCGCTCAGGGACCGATTTCGGTAGCATTACTTTGATAACTCGTATTCAATAAACTGTAGGTGACATACACTATTTGTGGACATCGGATTACTTGAACTCCAAATATCGCACGTCTAATTTCTGAATGTCATTGCGTAAAACTTGTTACAGACACAGTATGTTATGTTTTGGGCTCAGTTAGTTTATAAATTAATAGTATAAACCACATATTTGTATTCAGACAGCCCTCAGAACACAATAACACAAAATTAAATTAAATGTAATGCTTAAAACGAGTGCTAAATGAGCAGGTTAAATGTGAAATTGCGTCGCTACCAAGCGTTGCCTCTCTTTCTTCTGCGTTTAAAGAACTCGATTAATACATTGCCGTTATATTGTCATATTTACAAATTTAAAAATAAACCAACAGTAATTAACGCATCTTCACAGTAGGTTATAGTTTATAAAACATGGGACAACTAAGTCACCTGCAAGCTGCAAAAAAGCTGTCCTTACACCAGCGCTACTACCTCGGTGCGTTTTACATAGGAATGGTTTTATTTTACGATCTCGCATTTGCAGTAGTATTATTATGAATGACATTTTAAATATGTAAGACGCTATTTATTCCCGAAAAATGTATACAAAATATTATACTGTCTATTAACCAATACAAAATATATTTTTATATATATAGACATATTAGCTTGTCTAGCTCGCTTCACTGAGCGTAATTTTGTTTGTATATCATTACATAAAGTATCCCATTTCAAAACCCAGACTAGCTTTAAGACAAATTTCGTTGTGTTTGTTTCAGTGGTTTTTTCGTGAAAAGATTACAAACACTTTGATAGAATTGCTTTCGCATTTATAATATTACTAGTAACAGTCTGCGAATTCGTCTACGTTATTTTATAATAATGCTTGTAAAATCGTACAGAAAATATAAAAAAATGAGTTTAAGAATCTCCATGTAAAAAGTGAGTGAGTGACATGGAATATAGTTGCTAGCAACTTATTCTTATAACTAATATTAGATTATAACAGAAGTGACAGATTGATGCTCAGTTGCCGTTTTATTTTATTACATGGTGTTAAATAATCACTATTACTAGAATGATATGGGTAAATCAGGGCACTTTGAAAAACACCACAAGTTTAGATTTTAATTTTTGTTCGTATTATCGTTGGTGGCAGCAGCCGTGTATGTGCGAGCGCGAGGTTAGGCGTTAGAATGGAATATGTAAGGGTTGAGGAGTGAAAGGGGTATAAAATGGCCAGCAACATGTGAGTATCCAATGAAATTTGTCCAGTTGTGAAATCAATACGCTTGCGTTCCTTTATACGTATCATTACTTAACACATGGTCTTAATATAAATATATTTAAAAAAAGAGACGATTCGGCCTCATTTTCTTCCCTACTACACCCACGCCAAGCTGGAGCTGGTAGGTAGTATTTATTTTTTATACCATTGGAGGCAAACGAACAGGCGGATTATCTGACATTAAGTAATTACTGGCACCCATGGACACCTGTGACATGATGAGCATCATAGATGCGTTGTTGGTCTTTGAGGAAGAAGTAGATTTCTTTCTTGAAGGTTTAGAGTTTATATTGGTTTGAAAGCACTTCCGTTATCCAGAGAACCGACGTACGTAGAACACCGCACCGCGTGAAAACCGCACAATGGACGACTTCCAATCATAATACAATAAATATACGAGTATATTAAATAATAGTTATTTGATAAATCGAAACGATAAAGAGATATTTTAGTTGCCTCTAAATATATTCAATTTTTTTTTTCAATGTTTAATCACACTATTTTCAAGCAAAATTATACACATATATGTAGTTTTATATTCAGGTATTCTTTGCTAGTATATCTAAATGTGAAGACGTCGTAAACAGAGCTCGGCAATCTCTCATCACGAATTACTTGTAAAAGAAGCCAATTCAACCGGCCCGTTAATGTTTTAACTTTGCCAAGAGAAAATTTTATGTTTCAACTTAACAAGAAAAGTTTTATATATTTTTTTTTCTTTCCCAAGCCAAACAAAAGAGCTGCCCAATGTAATTAATCTATCGAATGGTTACGCGTAAAGTTTAACTATTTATCATAACGCTACGCAACTTTCTCAAATAGAAAGAAAAAAATTAGAAAAAAAATATATATTAAATATTGTCCAAAGTCATACACTAGAGTATTTTCATCCTTCAATAATAAACAGAGAACTAAGCAAATATTAATCTCTTATATTATACCTGTGTTTGTAACAAAATAAAAATACAATTTATTTTCTAACAATTTTCTATTGACTTATCCGCACGTTTGTTAATATTATGTGCCTCTATTATTATTGATGCAGTGCCATCTAATGACGAGTTATGGTTAAATTGACGGCATAAAAAACACGAGGCTGTATCGACTTTCATGATAATCTTTTCAGACGGCGTTGGAGTTTATCGTATATACCAACATTTATATATGTGTATATATTATGTAGTTTGATTCCTTCGTTAATTTGATGGCTGACATTATTCTGTTTTGCGATACGTCTGCTGTAGTGCAGTGTTTGCTGAACACAATCCAAATAAATATTGACAACCCCGTATCCGTGGATAGCAGAGCGGAAGCACTCGGCGTCTATCGATCGGAACTCGCGTTCTTCAATCCTTTTGGTGATTTTTTTTCTTAAACTGACTATTCGCTTGACTGGATAAACCTTCACAGCTTCATTGGTAGTTTTTTTTGTGCAAACGTTTAAGGTACTCGGCCGTATGGCAACAAGCTCTAGGCTGCCAATGTGTGAAATAAGCCTTTTGGTGAAGGAAATATGGTAAAATGATGGTAGGGAATTTTCTAGCGGTCGATAGATTAGTTGTTAGCGATATTTTAAAATATGTCATTAAGCACCGGTAAGAGTATTTCGGTAGCTACACCTATCAACCAGTCACATTTCTACTGTAAATATGTTAGCGGTGATGGCTCAATTGGTAGTGTGTTCGGACACACCGTCGAAGGACGTAGGGTTACATCGTAGGAATACATCGTGATAAAACCATAGCATGGTGGTAGGGCTTTTTCTAGGTCCGCCTGGCTACCACCCTCAAGATGAAAATCTGTCACCAAGCACCTGTTGGTGTGTTCCGGCAGCTGCACTTGAGAGCCAGTCGCCCTTTAGATTTAGCGTAACTACCATCTTAGACCACATCATCATTTAACATTAGATGAAATTGTGGTCAAAAGCTAACCTATAAAGTATACAAAATATATATACCTTCGTTTAATAATGAATACCAGAAAGTGAAATTCACACATAATTTAAACAAATAATTTAGTAATGTGAGGTACATTAGGAATAAATGGCAGCACCATCAGAAAATCCATTAAAAAATACATTAATTCCGAAAATATATAAATATACAACAAGTACCCAAAATGTATACTGAAACTAGTTACGTTATATTAAACGTGAGACCTTATAGAACAAGTAAGATGGCTGAACACGACTCCTCCACCAGCAATGTAGCACCGTGAAACGGGAGTTAAGGAGGCAATATTGACAATCATACAGACGATTGGCCGTAGAAATTGTTTATGGGACGCCGACGACGCAGAGAGTTAGATATTTGTCAATTTACACACTATTTCAACGTTACATAACCAAAAAGAAGAGAGCTTTAGTGGTCGGAAAGAACGCTGCAGTAATGAAACACGAACCTAAAACTAAATCCATTTAAAAACTAGATGAAGCCGTAGCTTATTTAACTAACAAAAGATGGTCCGAGCTTGACGGAGATCGAACAATCATAAATATTTCCCAACTGCGAATCGCAAACTAATACTCTACCAACATTATTTAACAGAAGTAATATTTATTCGCAACATAAATGAGATTAACCAGTAAATCCCGGTCAATTTTCTCCCAAGCCGCAAATTGTACAGATTCCTCCCTCGGACCCAACTAAAGTTAATTTACAAACCTCCCAATTACTCAAGGATGCTTTAAATAGTTCCTGATATTTCATCCGGCCACGGCACAACCGGACGGTTTGCGTCAATCAAAGTCGGAAACCTCAACGGTTTTTATGAATTCTATTTATAGGCTTTCGAAAATCAGAAACCATGGAATTTATTGTTAAACATTTCAATTCAGTGTGCCATATTAAAGGCTACTGAGCAGTAAACATACGAAATAATGTATAAATATTAAAACGGTGTTACCATACTAAATGGCTCAAGTAAAAGAGAAAAAGTAAAAAAGCAAACCTCTCTTATACAGATTAGAATAGAAAATAGAGATAACTTTACTACTAACGTGAACCACTTTTTCTACGGCCAAGAACTCATAAAGCATGACTAATGATAATAATTACCCTTTGTAGCTGATACTTTTACGGTTGCTTTACATCTTGGTATTAACTGAAACTTTACAAGCTTTGACTTTTGCTATACCTTGAAGCCATGGAACTATATCATAATAATAAGCCCGTGTATTTATTTTATACAAAGTATTAAAATATATTTAATAAGCTTGTCATGGGAACGAAGACTTAATAATCGATTAATGATGAATGGAGTCCCGGCGGTCACAGTTAAATTTGAACTTTACTAAACTGATCAATTTCTAAGAAACCTCAATAAAAACCATACTGCTTACATCGAGAACCAAAGCTGTAATTAATGTTTTTATTTCAAGACGTGGTATAATGATTTGCTCGCCTGATTAGGTATGGCGACAGGGAAGTTGTCGGGGAATGTCGTACAGTTTATAATTTATGTTTGCGCTAATATAGAATAGCATGTTAAGACCTATATATTATACCTGTATATCTAAAACAAAAGGTTTAATAATGTCCTCGTTCGTGTCCTTAATAACGTCCTTTTCCAAGCATGAAAAATTAAAAAGACGACTATGGATTAATCAACTGTTGTTACTAATTGCGAACACCTTTGAACCTAATGGTGTTGAGTATTCACACGACTAAACTAAGATTTTTATTTAAACTTTCCTTAAATAATGACCAACAATAAAAAAAAAGTATATCCTCTTGCGATAATGTGCATAGGAAATGATCTGTAGCAAAAAGTACTTAGATCAAATGACAATAATTAAACTTAACTGCGCACATTCGTGGATTGTAAATACACACCGATTGAATTTCATGAAACACAATACTCGAGGTTAATTACGAACAGTGTGGTACAAATTAAATGGTATATTTAAAAGCAAAATATAAATTAAAAATCATTAAATGTTTTACAAGTCAAATCCTTTCCCGTAATTATATCGCGAGACTTAAATCTAAGGTATTAAGTAATTAGATGTCCCAGACTATCGACTATGAATGGATCACCATCTAAATCCTTTTTTACTTCAAAGCTTTACTTCGATTACTTACCATCAGGTAACCCATCTGCTCGTTTGCCTCCAATCGCATTAAAAAAAAACAGCAGCAGTGTTTAAGTTGCACATTTTAAAGGATTTACTGGCAACACATGCATTCGAAATTGGAAACAACGGTAAACGTGATTTAAAATACTCCTCTATGTACAGGACATTTGATATTGCGCGAACCAATTTAAGAGTGACACTTTTCATCACAGTTTCAGTTACAATTTATCATAAGGTGTGGGCTTGTCTTTGTTACAGCTTCAAAAAGGCATAATTTATGAGAATATTTTTATATGGTGCGGAATAATAAAAAATGGTACGCTGTAGAAGCTATGTAGAAATCCCGCTCAACACAAATAATTCAGGGTACGCAATAACCAAATAATACGTCATAAATAATGGACCAAACATACAAAAACAACAATCCCAAAACCATTACCGAGTTCGATGATTTACGTAAACACCTATTTCAATAAATTAAAAATATAGCGAAAGTTCGAAAATTTATTATTCAGCAATTTAGGACACGAAAGGCTCCGGCGATGGTTTGAGGGTTCGACCCCAAAGGGAAAAGGTTACAGGGGTATTTAAATTCATTACAGATGCTAATGTAGCAAAAGCAAAATTATTAAACATTTTCTTATAAACAGCCGAAACTAAGATTATATACACCATTACTGTTGTCCTTTATTCGTTACACTTTACTCTCGAATACATACATTTTCGATATGATGCATTCATTTATTTCCTTTTTGTATAGAAACAGAAGTTGCTGCTAGTAAATGATTCTTTGATAATGTATATCATAATTAAATAAAAATCGTAAATGGAATTACTTATAAATATTAACATAACCACGAAATGAGACAATATTTCGAGGTGACAAAACCGATAAGTATTTTTATATTATTTCGAGTATCTGTTACATGTCATGTACCCAAATTCAAACTTTCAAAGCTCAAGGCAACACACGACAATTAATCAGCCACGTACAAACTACATAAAGTACACGTCGTTTAAAGTTAATAACAATGAAACTTTCCCCCTAGGAGATCTAACTACATAATTAATCGGCAACCGCTTTATCATTCAATAAACTAAAGGGAAGGTTTACTTGAATAGTCTCCTCATGTTATCTGATCCTATACACATTGAATATCCGAACAAATAAACAAAAATATAATTTAGATACCCGCGTCATTTTCTTCTTAAAAAGATAAATAAAAAAACAAGACCTGTTAGAATTTATTCGATCGATAGAACAAAAATTAAAATTTTAGACCAGAATCACCGTTGGCTTATTGAGAACGAACAGAGTTCAATTAGGATACTGCCAATGTTGTTCTAAGTAGAAATTGGTAGAATAAGTGATACTGGCTGAAATCACCAGATCGATTACCTAATAATCTAAAGTCCTTTGACGATATAACGTAATCTTGTATAATAATAACAACAATCCTATCCTGTGAATATTTTATTTCTGGATCATTCTCTTCTATTTTTCTTCGAAGCACACACCGCTACAGCCAATGAAGTGTTGGTAAATGAAAACAAAGTAATTTGTTTTTTTTTTTTTAATTGATTCTGTATTTTTTCCACCACGTTGTGGTAATCATTAATATTTATTTACCCAGTGCATTTCCTAACATTTTACTTCGCCGTCAGTTTATAGTATTCCTAATATGACAAAACATTTCCGAGATATCGATAAAGTATAGATTGATAAAATTTGTTCTAAACGTGGTGGGTTGGTAGAAAACTAATAAAAATAAGTAATCCGCTCCTAAACTGGCTTCTTCGTGACTAACACTTATAGATTATATACATCGAGGTTAATAATCTCTGCGCGCTAGACCGAAAGAAACATTTTCGGACCTTGACATTCTGGCTGTCTACAGTTAACGATCAATTAGATGATGGTCTCTTTTATGGTTAGGTTGTATTTTTAATTAAATACTGCCGACCGACGAACGTCTCTTATACGCAAACACACATAGTACATCCATGATACGTGTATATTCTTCTTCTAAGTCACGTCTTCTGTCTTCTGGATATAGTATAATAAAACTGCAGTAAAAATTATATTTGTATATTGAGCAGTTTTTATTGTATTTGTGATTTCTATTCTTAGTTTGAACTGATAGTGAAAACAATGACATTTGAACTTTAATAATAACACAATCAAATATATATCGTACACGTTCCGACTAGTAAATGATGCCCAGACCCTAGTCCTTACATCCATACGATACGCGGTTACTCTATAAGAGCTATCATCAGCAGCCCGGGCAGGCACAAACTGGCTAGTCCGGTACTATAGACCCATTATGAAGGGATATAACAGACCCGCAAAGGTTTCAGTCCGAGTTAACGTTATTTTAACCCACCCTCGGTGTACACCTGTTTTGTTTCCTTATTTTCGACGGTATGGCCTGAACTACATTTACCTAAACCATTTCTGCTAACGAGTTTCGTGTTTGTAATTTTGTCCTATTTGCCGTGGTCCTTGCGCTGTTATTATTATTCTACCGAAATATATAACACATACAGGTTTTTTAACCCTGTGGAGTATATTCATATCAGGTATGCTGATAGTTAAATATGTTGTTATGTCGACATAACATGCCACGAATTCAACCATAGGCAACAATATACGAGTATGTACTAAAGTAACTGATGATTAAATTATCTTGTACGAAGCAAAATACTATGATTCTCGAAAAAAGATATCTCTTTTGACATTTTTTGTCTTCGGATATTAGTGATGACAATGAGCTAAAGTAGGATCATCCATTACTATCGGAATTTTGTGTCAATTCCACCGAACAGTTACACTAATAAACTGTCAAAACGTGACAAACGATTCGTCGTCAAAAAATACCTTAACGAAAATAGTCGCCTTGAAATAAGAAGCCGTTAAACCGTGACATAAAAAAGGGCGGGAAACGTGTGATTTATCTGCGTCCACCATTTTGGATCGGTGTGACCGCAATCAAATATTAAAAAGTGAATACATACAGATGAGAGGCAATGTTGCGGAGGATTCATTTTTAATTTTACTAAGGAAATATAAACTAGATTTTTTATATGGCTATTAACCGTTGTGTGCAGTCAAACTTGTAGAATTACTTTAAAAGTACTTTCATAATACAAAAGCATTATGATCACTCAACTGTATTTATTTATAAAATTTATCAGAAATCTACAACATAAAATACAACAGAACTTATGATAATGTTAGATTTTACTTCCCACTTACAGGTATCATCTACAAGCATATTTATTGTTAATATAGTTTTCTATCACAAAACTACTGAAATTAATAACAACGGTAATTTTTTAATATTTAACACAGGGTATATATATACTTGGAACGAAAAAATGTATACTGATGTTGAATGCAGTTTTACTCTAAATAATTTCAATATTACCTACGCTGAAAACGTTTCTAGCGAAGGTAAATACAGACAATCCAACTAACTCCATTAATTAAGGCATAAATATTAGACAAAAGAAAAAATAGCTTAGTACAAGTAAATTAAAACTTAAATCCACTGAACTTTCTTAGATCAAAAGAAATAAATTTATTCACGCTTGACAACATCATTTTGCAGAGAAAAATATTTAGCTTCTGATAACATTTTTAAACTATCATTTTTTTGCTAGGGTATGAGGGAAACTTGTTTCTTTTATTTCCCGTTGCTCGGAAACACGGCGGTTTATTAAACCTCATTTGCAATATTAGTATCGACAAGATCCGAAGCGTTATAACTTCCAGTCGATTTTATTTCCAGGGCTGGAAGATTAATTGGTACCAATTTAGACACGGTTCAAAGAGTATTGACAATCAAGTTTTATGTTAAGTTTCCATTTGAATTTCCGAGACTCTCGAAAACTGGAGAGTCCGCTCGATCCAAGAGTAGGCACTTCCTTTCATTTCTTTTCAATCTGAATTTGCCCGCATTACTCACTGGCTTTAGATCGGCGATGGAACAATTAGAAATTGTACCAAGTTTATAAGAGCACCTCTCAGGCGTTAATGAATTCAATAATGCGACGGAAGCGAAGTTTTTATGATCCATGGAATAATCGTGCAGGTGTCGGATCCATCATATAGCAAGACGAGAAATTCGAAGCAGTACTTAGGAGTGGTAACCCTAGTATACCGATACACATTACCTCCTGCATTCATTGCCCGCACTCCTCTTCATGACTTGTCAAATTTGATAAAAACCTACTAAATTCAAATTGAATATACTCCCGAATAAACAGTTTGTGATGGTTCTTGAGAAGCCAAAACCTCTTAATACATTATACAGTGATTTACTGGTATACCTCTCCGCTTCCGTCTTTACTACGTATAAATTGCCAAGGTTTTTTTTATCCTATATAGTTTAGCGTTTGACCACAATCTCATCCGATGTTAAATGATGATGTGGTCTAAGATGGTAATCACGCTAAACCTACAGGGAGACTGGCTCTCAAGTGCAACTGCCGGAACACACCAACAGGTGCTTGGCGATAGATTTTCAACTAGAGAGTGGTAGCTAGCCAGACGGACTTCGAAAAAGCCCTACCACCATGCTATGGTTTCATCACAATGTTTTCCTTCATCGAAAGCTCCGACTCAGTTGCTTGGATTCAAACCTACGTCCTTCGACGCTGTGTCCGAACACACAACCAACTGATAGAAGTTATTTTGTAGATCATAATATTTGTATATTTTTATTATGTGATCTTATAAGAACGTTTGATTCATATACTTATAATCTATGATTTGTTTTAAAACAAATGTTTTGGAAAAAATAATTGATTAATACATGCACGTTAAATGTGCTAAGTAATCAAATATTTGTGCTCACACTAGTAAACAATTTTTAAATCATTTATACTAAGTATATTTTTACTCTGAAATTTATTATCAATCATATATCAAATTGAATTCGTCAAATTTGTATTTTGATGTCCACCACACAATATAAAAAAATACTATTTTGTATGTAAGCATCGTCATGGAAGATATTTAGTTCCAAATATAAGTATCGCATTTCTCTTAAAATTCTTTGCAGTTTACCTCCCGGGACCTGTCAAGGCACTCGCTCTATTATAACTAAGTTGGATGTGTATTCTCTAGGGCTGCTTTTGTGTACAGAAAAAATGATCTTTGTAATATATTTCGTGAATTCGCTATCTCCAAAAATGATTCTTAGAAACTTCAACCGATTATCCACTACAAAGAAAGTGATTGTGAATATTTCAATTCAATATAAGGTGTAAATACCGTAAACAGAAAATAGTGTATCTAAAATTCTACATTTATTATTTGAAGAGTCTCACTAATAAGCCAAAGGACTCGATCTCAAGGCAGCCATAATCACCACGCCAGCCCACAACTAATAGTGATTTCAAACACAGATAAAACCTTTGTTATATTTCTTCTTACATGTTGCGGTACTACAAGAACATTTTTCAGGATCAGGTTTCCTCACCATGTTTTTCTTTGGCGTCGACCGATAGTATTACCAATTTTAATTAGCTTTACCAAAACAAATAAAGATAAAGTATTATTTACTTGAATGAAAATATATCACTTGTAAATAAGCAACACTTAGATTAATTAAACCCTCTCAAATGAAATAAAACGAGTTCCCAAGTGTGTTATGCTTGAAAGCTTTAATTCGAGCATACGGCGAACCACTTCTCCAACATGCTAGATTAAACTAATTCCCGTATCTGCCACTCAAATCTGAAGACAAAGGAGTAAAAATCAACATTTATTCGATTGTCTTATACACTGCGACACTAAAGATAAAAAATTAATTGAACATAGCCCCAAGGCGAGACGTAGCAATATAAAAACGTAAACCTTATTGATATGTAAGCCGACATACAATAAGGCCGATAAAGTTTTTTGATATTTCTCCGTTTCTTAAAATGAGTTGTTACGAACCGAGGCTCCGGTTGCCGTCCGAAAATTCCCTCAGGATATCTTGCATGATATTTTTCAACTTATATAATTTACTCAGTTGGGTTTATTGATACCGGATAAGCTGCTTTAAATAATACCTTATGATATTTTTAACAAACAATATTTGTTCTCGGGATTGAGATGGAGCTGAAAAAATTTACCTTCATTACTTTCCTGATTTCGCTTCTAGTTTTCACATGGAATAAAACCATAGAATTTCCAGTCCAAAAATAATGTTACTTCACAAGGTAACTAAACGTGTTTTTTTGGTCAACCTTATCGTGCTTATCGTACTGGTTGGCGCTATCGGCGTTGGAAATGCCTTCGGCATCAAACATCTAGGGCAGTGATGTTGAACTTGCGGCATCCGACAGGAAATTGCCGGTGCGACGGTATTTAAAGTATAAAATATAATTATTTAAACGTAATATAGAGATTATGCAAAAAAAAAATGATAACTCGCAAAATAATTTAAGATTACCTAGGATTAAATATTAAAGAAGACGTTCAGCGTGAAATATTTTTTCCAATAAATTTCTAATTATCGTTAAGTCATGCGATAATTAACTATAACAAAATGGGCGTACCAATAAAATAAATCGAACTTTCCTGATTTAGAAACATAAATTCACATTGTAACGCGCCTAATACAACCCTGACCACGGAGTACATCCCTGCACTGCGCGTGCGCCCCCACTCACTCGTACGATGCATCACGCCCCCGAGTTAGTCGTGCACCGATTGTCGCTTTGAGTCCGTGTTGTTTTCTATGTTCCGTGCTAATTTATATGTTCGTTCTGTATATTGTACTTTTACATAGTATATTGTTCAAATAACAGTATTTGAGATAATAAACTGTTAAAACATTTAAATTCTAGATTGACTCTTATTAAGGTAATTTCAAATTTCGTAGCCGTTCTATGTCACTCATAATAATTTTAGTGGAAGTGTAAGAGATTTGTTTAACTTTGTATATTACACAAGATATAATTATAAAAGTTCCGATTAAATTACCCCAGATAAGACTGTAAACCTCACTCTCAATGTTGTAATCATACGCCAATGACTGCAACATTCCTGTTAATGCTAGCCCATTTGATACTTGTACAATTATACTCACTTAAGCTTGTGTAGGTACATCTAATTAAAAGAACATAGAAAAACATTAAATTATAATGATGATCGAGTCTAGGTGCTACATCGTATAAGACGTCTTCGTCTTAAAAATATGGATTATTTGTTCAGATGTTCGTTCAAGTCTTTACTTCATGCAGTAAACTTCCGTATATGCGTATCGTAAATTTGGTTCACCGTTGAATACGTGGCCACAGACGAACATCTTAAGTCGTGCTGTATCTATTGAACTCAAGCTTCATTATCCCACTGACCATAATACAAAAATGCAAATGAAGGCGAAAGACAATGTACGTTATATACAAAATGTCATATATAAGCAAATGAAGGCGAAAGACAATGTACGTTATATACAAAATGTCATATATAAGCAAATGAAGGCGAAAGACAATGTACGTTATATACAAAATGTCATATATATGTTATAGTTTATGAAGAATACATCATCATCATCTTACCCTTATCCCACATAAGTGGGGTAGGCACAACATGTTTTTCCTTTTCCATTCTCCCCTGTCAGATGTAATCTCAGTAGTCACACTTACTATATCATTTTTCTCACAATCCACATCCACATCTTTTTCGGTCTTCCTCTGCCCCCTATATCCGACCACTTTTAATCTCAAACCATTTCTTGTTACATGAATTTCATCACTTCTGACAAAATACCCGTACCACACTAACCTATACCTCCTCAACTACTCTGTCAATGGTGCTATTTCCTCTGATATACTCATTCTTAATCTTATTCACTCTGGTTACACCACATATCCAACATTTACATCTCTACCACATGTAATCTTTTCTCATCCGTCATTTCCGTAGTCCAGCCACTCGGATCCACATAAAACGACTGGTCTTATTAAAGTTTTATTCGCCTTCCTCTTGAGTTTCAACAGCATTCGTGGTTCACAAACTACCCCAGACACATTTGGCCAATTTATCCACCGTACATTTATCCTGTTCCTTATGTCTTTGTCTGTACCACCGTCGTTTTGGATCAATGAACCCAGGTACCAAAAATTGGAACAAACCGAATGAAGAATACATAGTATAATTATGATCAAATAATATTACTTTGTGATACATTGCACAGTATACGAATGCTCTAAGCATTAATATATACCATAGAGTAATTAATCAAAAAATTTTTTCAATGGAGATTAATTCATTTAGACAACAAATTTGCGAGTTTTACACACAGGTAAATGCCAGTACGAATTTTAGACCCATTGATAATTGACCTTTATATTTAAAAAACTATATAAAACTTTGCCTGTGTTAAAAAAAAACGTATGCCATGATTAGATGAACTCATCCTAATAAAGAAATTACAAATGACAGTTGCGGATATGCTATTTCGGTTCCTATAATATTTTTCTTTTAGTAGTTAAACGTTTCCATCAAGACTACTTGCTCGTAGACAAACGATAAAAAACGAAAAGTTTGATCGTAACTGAAAACTGTCAAAACTTATACAAGAGTCATGGAATTGTTAAAGTGAACCCTGTGTCAGGTCAACTGATTATACTGTCCGCCCACGTTCCAGCTATTCTTTACATCTGACTATAAATTATATTGTATACCTGGGAGGGTATAATTAACTCGACTCTAAAAACTCGGATAGGTACATATAAGTCTCGCACTAGTTAGGCCCAATGATTGGATATTGTTGTCAACTGCCAACAATTAAGGGAAAATTGAAGTTTGAATTTTTATAGAAAGCTATTACACCTGGTACAATAATGTACTTCGTCGGTGAAAGTGTTACTTATACGCTTACTTATAGGAATGGACAAAGTTATTCAATCAAACTAGAATATTATTGCATTTTAGAATTCTTTGTGGCTGAGAAATTTCGACAGTCTCACAAAGCTACGTTTTCTTACCGCTGCATGACAAAGTGACCGTAATATGCAATCCGAAAACAACGGCGACCATCGAACGATCGTCAGTTGTCGCTGTTATGCCGGTCTGCAAACCTCTCCACATCTCTACACGGGTCGATTCAGAAAACACGACAAAATAAAATAAAAATTGTCACTGTGTGTGTTAATCACCATATACATGTTGGCCGCGAATCATTTGCCCACAGATTGTTACTAATCAGCTTCCTTGCTGTATATTCACCGACTGATGGCGAAACAGGGTGTACCTAATTATGGTGGTTGTTACAGCTGGCGTATGGTGGTTGTTATACCTGGAGTATGGTGGTCTCGAGCCAGACGATCAATACTGTAATGTCTTATCATCCGGCGGTTGTCGGAACGCTTAAATACGCTCGATTATAAAATCAAATGATTATGATACGCTTTGATCAATCCAATAAACTTTGGAAACGAATAAACATAAGAAGTACAGCGCTCCAAATCTGAAAACCGAGTTGAAAGCTAATAATTGCAACACTAACACAACGTATTTTAGTTCTTTACTTCAGATAGAATACTAAATTTAGATAAAAAAAAGTGTGTGTGTACTTATTTACACGTGTTAGAAGTTATACTTCTTTGGCGCAACAAGATAAAAATCTTTTCAAAAATGTTATCTTTCGCCTTATTCTACGTTTGTAGAAAAAACGACACTAACAATAGAAAAAAGGTATTTATTAATACATACATACTTTTTTGAATAAAATATTGATTATAGCTATCTTCAGGCTGTTGGTTTTTGGTGACGGTGTGCGCGCGCTTCGAAAAAATTTACTCTCATCATTTTTTCCTAACGCGCCAAAAGAAGTATAATTTCAAAAATTATACTGTTTTTCTATTCTTCTCACTAAGACAATCCTAACAATACAACTCAGTTTTATTATTAAACGTGGATTTAATTTAGACTTTAACACCGCTGTTTCACCGGAAAACAATGTCCCAAACAGACTGAAACGTACAAGTACCCCGTTATAGGGGTATAAACCTTTGAATACATAATAGCTTCTTGGAACAGTCGCGAGAGGTGCAAGACGTCTGCCACGGAATCCCAACAAAGCAAGGGTAACATCACAGTAATTAATTGAAGTACATTAGCTGCCGAGATGAGATTTGCTTAGAAATTGTCGAAATTTTGAATCGTAACAATACTCGTTGACAACTAATTTGCTTCTCTGTATCCAATCCCTGTCTCATGCTGAATAAACCGTTATTTCATTTCTCTGTTAATATTGTATAACACAACGCGGAATGATATTACTTCTACAAATGGACTGGCAGGATACTTGATATAAAATTTCCGTCAAGAACTAAGAAACACTCTAAACAAAAAGCGACTTTATGAGCATGTAATTAATTCCCCAAGTATTTTTATTGTTATTTACTTTTCAACTATCATTATTAAAATTCTTTAGTTCGTGTTGAATTTTAATCGTTATGAAATTTGCTAAGAAATTATATTTAACTTCATGTGCTGTCATCATTTCCAGTTGGCGATGATTTGTGCTTTAGAGCCAGTTACCTGAAACAATATAAATGAAAACACTTAAACATTTATAGTTATATAAAATTAAATGTTATCCTTAGCATTTATACAAGTTGACGATCAAACCTCGTTTCAGACCATTTAAAGTTCTAGTATAACTTAACTATTTTAACTCCGAGAAACTGGTTGTATATAAAAATGTTGTCGACATTTTCATAGAAGATAACGAGTTCTAAAATTATGTATATCAGAAAATAGTATAGCAAATTATGTATACATATAATAAAAATGAAGTGTCTCTATGTAATATCAACATAACGACTTTTTACTGATTGGATATGAACGTATACACAATAATGATGACAAAAAACACAATTTTTAAAATGTTTGTTTGTCTGTCTGTTTGTTCCGGGAAATCTATGAAACGGCTGGACCGATTTTGACAGAAATTTCACTGACGGATAGTTAAAATTACAGCGGGTGACATATGCTACTTTATTTTAGACTGACTGTCATCCGTTGCTTCGTCTGTAGTACTCTCTCCAAAACGATTGGACCTATTTTCATGGGACTTTCACTGACAGATAGCTAACGTTATAAAAAGTAATTAAAACTTTTTTATTTTGGACTAACTTCCACAAACAGATAGCTGATCTTATAAGAAGTAATTAATAATTATAAAAAAAATAAATGCGGAGCTGCGGGCAACAGCTAGTCAGTACATAAAATTGATTCATTGTATTAAATGAGTAGTGTAATTTATTTAACAAGCGGCTTAACTTTCATAAGTTTTATTAAACTTTTCATAGAAAAAAGGAAACGAAACACAAATAGGGGACAGAAACGATAAAGTTCTAAACACCAAAGCACAAGAAGCACCATATATTTTTATTTTACTTTGTAATAGGCATATACAAAACGCCTCGAGGGACCGCCTCTTTACAAAAAAAAAAAAAACCGAAAATAGTCGCGACTTAAACCGACAAACAAAAAACTCGAACGTCTGAACAAATATATAACCTTCTCGTACCTATGGAATGGACGTGTAGTTCTGAGAATTAACACTTACGCGATCGGGTCCCCAACTTTTGGTTCCATTGTTCTTTGCCTTGGACGTTGTTTCACAACATTAATCGGATGAAACGTGATGTTTATCTATCTATCGACTCATTATACCGTGTTACGAAAACAGTTATAATAGACAAAGAGACAATATACATTTTTTAACACAAAAATAATCCTAAGAAAATTCTCACAAATAGTAAAAACACGTAGGATTTTTTTAAGAAAGCTGAAAGTAATGGAGTTTATTAATTTTGTAGTATTATGTTAAATAATACGTACACATGGGAAGTATTTAATAGAAAGCAGTAAGACTGCCAACCGTTTTTTGTTAAAATCAAGTACCCTATTTCCATTAGGTTACTAAATATATCATCCATATCAGTAAAGTATTAAATACATTTTTTTTTTAATATCTGATGAACGCAAGAAATCAAACCAACATTATTAAGAAGTTTATCGCATATTATGATTATCCAAGAATAACGAAATCGAATAACAAATCCGATTCAGAGAAATTCATAAAAAAAAAAAACTTTGAAATACGAAAAATATTAAAGAAGAATAAAGGGAAAAAGTATTGGAACACTCATTAATTCCAGGTATTCAGAGACACACCCTCCTAACAAATTTGAACGGCACTTACAAAGTTATAAAGTCCATATTTGAAGTGAGATTTGAGAAAAAATCGATTCAAAGACACGTCTCATGGAACTTTTGCGACTTGTATAGGAAAATAAAAAGTTTGCTATAAGCTATCAAGGTTTATTCTCATTTCAAACTTTGAGAACTTTGAGGACTCGTGTATAGAACAAATGAAATCATCGAATTTTATACACAATTATACACGCACGAGTGATTAGTAAGTATCTATCTGTATTTAATTTTCTCTTCGGAAAAACAATCACGAAAGTTTTAATTTTATAGATTTTTTTGAAAACATCCTTGAAGACAAATAACATGAGATTAACTACAGAGTAATTGAAACGATTACTAGAGACAACGAAATGTTTGATAATATTTGTAGTCCATTAAAACTGTAGATAAAATTCACTTGACTACATTTTTATCTTTACTTGCATTTCGCATTGTATTCTGATGAGCAAATTACAGTATATTTTTCAAAAGTACGACGTGTTTATGAATTTTTACTATTTATTACATTGTCCTTGGGATAGTAACATATCGGTTTATTTCCGAAGAAGTAATGACTGAATTTGTGTAATGTATAATTGCATGATGGTAGGGCTTTTTCTAAGTCCGCCTGGCTAGCTACCACCTTCAAGTTGAAAATCTGTCTCCAAGCACTTGTTGGCGTGTTCCAGGAGCTGCACCTAAGAGCCAGTCTTTCTCTAGGTTTAGCGTGACTACCATCTTAGACCACATCGTCATTGAACATCAGATGTGATTGTGGTCAAACGCTAACCTTTATAGGTTGCTTTACAACCCAAAAAAGAATAGTATTCACTGCGTAAAGAGCTACGTATTCCGCCCATTATGATATTTAAGACAAAACCAGGCCTCCTTAATAAATCTTGTTCTCAGTAAATTTAGCGTTCGGTTTTATTATATGTTCATTCCTCTCTTACTCTCTAAATAATCGATATTTGCCGCGAGTCGAGTATACACTTTATATTATATTGTACAATTAATTGATGACATAACATGCTTGCAACGTCGATATTTAATTAAGACGAAGCAAACACACGAAGTCGAAACCTGAACTCGGTTGTATCTGTGGACACGTTAATACATAATAAAGCGCACACTCTTACCTAGAATCGGCGACATTAACAATATGGTTATGACATCACTCTGTGTAAAGTTAACACAATTGTTGAGAATAACGACCTTGTAGTGACAATAGAGTCAGTTACGATACAAAAGATGTTCTAGACTGCACCAAGTTAATACAATATGAATTTGTACATAAAACTTTTAAACTATTTTATGTTTCGTTTGCAGATTGTACCTCATATCATAGGATTGTGGATTGAGGCAGACTTTTCCGAACAGGCTTAAACAGCCGATCGAAACTTTCGAAAGGTTTTATTATGATGTCTACCTGTACTAGATTCTATAGCAAACATATTTATAAAATACTAATCACAACAATCGTAGACCAACGATAGAAGTACGTTAAAGTAAGCTATGACAAAGATAAAGAACAAAAATAAGTAGACAAAAGACCCAAGTAGTATCGCATAATATTTCTGAAGAAATGCCTCTATAAGGTATCAGAATTACTATCCCAGTTAAAAGAACATTGAAAGTTTGAACATTTTGATAAACATGTTATATATATATATACAAGCTGTGAATAACTGAAGAAGCATTATTAATGACTTTGTAAATAATAGACCTGACTTTCATTTAGACGCTGTAGTCTATAATTTTTGCATGTACCTTTAAATATTTTA